>CP092886.1:134373610-134490344 GCA_030710605.1 Cordylochernes scorpioides | reverse complement strand
ACTTACAAATGTGCCAGAGCCATCGTTTGGTTACTTGAACTCGCTGGTAGGGTACAACTTTTGCTAGAATCGGGAAGAATTTTCGCTTTTTTTTTTACTATAAAAAAGTGCCCAATGCGGGATTCGATCCCGGGTCGTAGGGGTCGAAACCCAACGGTTTAGACCATCCTTCCACCGACCCTCATAGTTTTAAAATTAAAAGTGCACAATATAATTTCTTCACAAAACTGTTAAATTTATTCGATATTTCTTCATCAATAAAACCACAAATGTGATCAAAGGTATCAGAAAAGCTACCTCTCATGTCAAATCGGGGCTAAAACTATAATTGCCATCTATTGACCGTCTCCATAAATTAGTGAATTATAAGTAGTTTATACATAATAGATTAGTGGCTGCGAAATTTAAATTTACAATTCATAAAAAAATATGAGGTGATAAAATTTTGACTATTTTTTTTCTGAAATCATATTCGAAAATCTATACGTATTAGCTATTGGATTCTAACATCTTTTGTGTTGCAGGCCTCTGTATCAGTAATCAAACTCTGTGTAAATAAGAAAGAAATAAGATGCATTCTGTGTATTAATTATAGTTTACAAAGCTATCATACTTCTTAATAGACGTGGATTTTATGTGTACTTGTGTTTATACTGTGTGTGTATTATTATAGAGAGAAATTAATACGAAGCAATAACGCGCCATCTATATACAACGAATGAAGACATTAATACGCGACCAACCTTCTACTGTCCTTACCAGATACAGTATTAGCGCTCTAAAGAGGCGGTCTGGTAGATTAAATTGGCGAAACCGCTGGGAGTGTTCAACACTGATGAGCCAAGCCCTCTCAATATATTTTTTCATCGCAGTAAGGACAGTAGAAGTTTAATTTATTTGTAAAAGAAAAATTCGCGTATTAATGTCTTCATTAGTTGTATATAGAGAGAAATGTAAACCTTGTCATAAATAAAATAAACTTTTTTTACCTAGATAATATAATTAGTAAGATTGCTGAGAACCTATTTCCTGCTCTGACTAAAATTACTTTAGAACATATTTCATGTAATCCAGAATTATAATATATTTTTAACATTGGGAGAAAAGTATTTGCTGATCGTGTAACTGAGAGTAACTGAGATAGCTTGCGCTATCAGTATAATGAATATAAACTAATCGGCCAGAAAATTGGCGAAATATTCTTTATTGATTAATTATGTACTATTCAATTGTTGATATTTATTACGACAAATGACACAAGCATTTAACTACTTTCAGTTGTACAATCAGATGTTTTTATCTTGATTTGTCAACCTGATCTCTGTACTTTCCTACTATTTTTTCATGTATTTGATATTGCTAGAGACCAGTCTTATTAAGGTTACGTATAATTGTATTGAAAACATTTGTATAAAACGATATTTACCTGAACTTACAAAGTTTGAAATAACAAGTTTGGTGTGGAATGCGTCAGCATCAAGGGAGTTCCCACAAAGGATGTCAAGAAACTTGGATCACTATTACGAAGAATATCTGAAGAAAAGATTGAAGGCGCTTCCAAAGAATCTGTCTTATCGTGTGCTATATCGTGTGCTACATTCTTCTGTGTTAATATTCAATGCATCTAAGTGTACAGCTCTTAAATGTTAATATATATTTGTCGCCATTTTCAAATTTATTACTGTTTGGTGAAGGAATAAGAATGTTTAATTATTTCCAAATTTCCTAGAGTTATGAGTAAAACTCCCATTTCTTTCTATCTAATCATTACCAATGAGATGCTCGACGTGTATTTTAAGAACCAGACGCTATCAGCTATGTGCAGCGCCAGCCTACTAAAACAAATCGAGCTTCATTCACATGTCACTACCAGGTTTTTCAGCCTATATATCTCTATAAATGGTACCATCATCATTAATTAATAAATAAATACATTAATCTATAAATTCATTCTTGCATAAAACCACACTTTTGTAACTTATTTTTAAAGTATACTTAGAGTTATCCTTTGAATATTATAATGTTTTTTGCTTGCTTTATTACATTTAATATGCGGGATATATGGAAAATGAATTTTAAAATGTATTTTATAAAGAAACTTCATATGATAATGTTGATTAGTAGTAAACAAGATTTATCGATGATTTAATCAATGCTATTATGTTCATTTTATATTAACTTATTGCAATTTTATTTTAGGTTTGTTTAGAATTTGTAGTTTTATGTTTTTTATTTTGTATATATATTTATAGGAAGACTTAAAATAAAGCAACGTGAAACCTCAAATTAAGATTTAATTATTAAATGAATGAAATTTTAATAAATTATATTGACATGATAAAATTGGTAATGATAGAAACTTAAGAAAAATAATATACAGTAGAACTTGGATAATTCGAACTTCTTTAATTCGAAAACCTCTTTAATTCGAATATTTATCTTGGTCCCTAGAATTTCCTATATATATAATTTCCGTTTTTAATTCGAATTTTTGGATAATTCGCATTTTTTATGGTCCCTTGGGGTTCGAATTATCCAAGTTCGACTGTACTTACAAATTCGGGAGAAATTCTTTGAAACATCTTTTTTTTTTATTATTGTTTTTAGAATGATATTTTAGCTGGAAACTTCAATATATGTTATGACAACATTATAATCTAACCTTGAAAATGAAATTAATAATTTTCATCAATTCGTTTACTATATTTAAAAAATAAATTGAAAATTAATAATAACTTTTTTTTTTTAGAATTTGGAAAGTGACACAGAGATGGGTTCGTTCTATAAAAATCAGATTAAAAGTTTCCAAAAATACAATGATTAATGTGATTCATTCATTTATTATCGTTAAAATATCATATTTACATATATAGACTGAATGATTTGCATAACTTACTTTATAGATAACATCCATTTTGAAGTAATTGTTTATATGAAAGTATATTTTAAAATGTCTATTTGCTCAATATTAGCATTATTATAACCTAATATATAAATAGGGATTTTCAACAAAAAGTGTTTTTCTTATCAAAATATACCGCGAATCAGTTTTTTATCATATACAGTAAACTCTCCTATAACGCGATTAATGTGTTCAGTGTTGTATGAAATCGCGTTATAGGAATTAAAGTTTATTCACTACGTATAAAATTTGTTTTTTATATACATTTGCATATAAAATTATATAACATTTAGTTTTGTTTTAGTATATAATTATTTTTTCTATATACATCATTTTATACAATACATTTTTACATGATATACAGTATATCTCCTTTTCAATTATTCTTTTATTCCAACTTTATTCATCATGCCTGGGGAGCAAGTTTCGTAATTTTTTATTTTTGCAAAATATTTACATGTAAATTCTAATTTAATACCTAAACGCGTGTACATAAAATTAAATGTATTGTACAGTTGTCAAAATGGAAATTTCCGCATTTTATTTTATAACGCGTTATACGAAAATTCGCGTTGTATAAATAAATTTGTCGCAATTTTTTTTATCGCGTTGTACGAAATCGCGTTGTAAAAACTCGCGTTATAGGAGAGTCTACTGTACATAGGATTCGATTAAGCGATTAAAGGCGATATTTGTCGTTATTATAAAATATAGCCTAATGAAAGCCACGATTTTTTATCGTTTTGTATTGCATCTATTAATTCTTGACTTTCATTTTTCTTAAAGGTTTTAGAATGTTTATTATATAGACCTCTTAATAGGGCTAAACTTTATAAACCATCTACCCCCTCTAAAAAAAAAGAGAGAATCTATTGGAGAGCTTTTGACGAATATATGCAAATTACTTAATATATGAGTATTTATTTTCGTAAAAACCTTTTTTAAAAGTCAAAATATCATATATATATATGTAAAACTTTATATATACTATTTTATATGAAAATAAATCAAAATTTGTATTATGTACAGTCTTTATAAATGATTTTTCTTTATATAAAGATCCAGGGTCCTTTTCACCATTTATATATATACCATCAATAATTATAAAATATATATTTCAAAAATTCAAATATAAACTTCACACTCACCGAACATTCTACCACATTTTGTACTCCAACTTAACCGAATTTTATTCTGTATAGATTCAATTTTAAAATGATCTAAAAGTCTCTTCAAATTTGATGTTTAACATATATATTACAATGTGAACAAATAATGAAAAATATATAAATAGTCAGATGTTGATTTTAAAAATAAAATTGGCATTTTCTGACCGCTTACATGAGAATTTTACAGAGCACAAACAGCCTTGATTTTTCTTGATTTATCAAGATATTTGGTTTTCCAAATATCTTTGGAACAAGCTAAATCAACGTTTAGTTGATTTTTTTCCCTAGATGGCGCTCTGCCATCTAAAAATGCACATGTGAGCGGTCAGGATATGCTAATTTTATTTTTAATTTTTTAAAATATATAATAGCTTATATATTATATTTAAAATGTTAAAAAAAAAATAAATGATATTAATATTTTTCTTATGACACACACACTATATATTAGACATCAGAAATATATCTCAATAGAATGTTTATTTTTCGGCTACTATTCGAAAATATTTGAAAGTTGATTTTTAGTAGATTAAAAATGAAATTTATATACTGCATTGGTTAAAAACAGAAATGCAGAGTCGAATATTTACAAATTATTAGATAATTAAAAATATATATAAATTTTACTGATTATATGACTATATGGATTATATATGGAGAATGAAGATAAATGATGAGAACCTCATCTCTAATCATACACATCAACGTTGCCATCTATCGGAATATTTCTATATCAGCTAACTGTTGTTTTAACCCTGTTTCTGTATTTTTAAATTATACTAAAAGTACGATTTAAATGATTTTCTCTCTATATAGTCATATATTTAATTAAAAAGGCATATATTGAATCAAAATATCATTTATTTTGCCAATATTTCAGTTGGCTGAACGCCAACCTTTATCAAGGTATTATAACATTTTAATGTATGTCAACAACAAACAACAACAAAGAGTTTGTGGTTGACACACATTAATATTTTATAACACCTTGATAAAGGTTGGCGTTCAACCAACTGAAATATTGGTAAAATAAATGATATTTTGATCCAATATATGCCTTTTTAATTAAAGATTTATTTATGGATTGCTCTATTTTCAATAGTCATTTATGGTGTCCTGTTTATTCGCTTTTTGTTATTGGTTCTCTATTATAACCTAACCTTATCAATCTCTTATCGTTGAGTTCATCAGCCAATCAGCGTGCAATGTTATCTTAGATCAGTGGTTTGTTGCATTTGGCAACGGAGTATTATAATTAAAAAATCCCGATCGTAGGTTCGAATCTCATAGTATTGGTTTTGTTACTGCTGTTTTAGTTAAGACTGAAAATGTTTTCATATTTTGTCATTATATTTGTATTTTTAATGCATTTATTTCAGGGCTGTATTTATTATTTACATTGTGATAAGAGGTTTTTAATATTGAGGTTATAATGATTTACACTTTGTCTCTTTCTCCTTAAAAAAATGTATGCATATATAGGTTTAAAAAACAGAAATTTTTCTCACGTATGTGAGACAGTCTAAAATGTTTTAGGAAATCTCAATGAAATAATAACAAATATATTCCGATAGATGACGGTAAATATCTTTGCAGCACTTGATTGAATGATGAGAAAGTATTCATTTATCTAAAAATCCATCCTATATAAGAATTATTTCAAAATTCAATATATTGTAACGTAGAAAATGAGGAAAGACAAACCTCTGAATCAAAATATAAATATCGAAATTAAAAATCTTTTCATAGAATAATATATTATCTGTTACAATATATATATATATATATATATATATATATATATGGTGTGTTCATATAAATTCTAATGCTAAGGGATACCGTTTTAATTTTATTATTATTATCATATCATTATTAAAACTAAACCCCCAAAAATTTGAACTAACACTTTTTGGATAAAAAATAATTTGAAAAATTTATATTCATTAAAAATATAAATATAATAACGAAAAGAGAATTTCGAGTTAAGTTTAATTTTTTATCAATATTTTAAAAAACAACACTCCTTTCTTATTTTTAAAAGACCCAGTTAGATATATGAAAGGGATACCTTGGTTTGTACAAATATCGTACCTTTTAAACAATTAAAAATCCAAAATAATTTACTTTTAAGTAGTATTATATATATTATATATTAATAGTATATATATTTTTTTGGAAAAAATAGAGAAAAGTAAAATATATTAAGAAATACAGATTTTGAAATCAACTTTGAGTCAGAACAGCAAGCTAATTCTGTATCGAATAATATATTTTTCTTTTATACTACTATATGCAAACTACTTATTTATTATATATAAAACAAACCTCAAATATCTAAACTAAATAACAAATTTTATAAATTTGAAATTCTCTTAACGGTATTATAAATATATATATATATGAAAAAACAGTAGAAAAAATAAAAAATAACTGGATCAGGTGTTGATATTAAAAATAAAAAGCATATCCTGACCAGGAGCACATGTGCTTTTCGGAAGGCAGAGCACCATCTGGTGGAAAAGAAATCAAATAAACATTGATTTAGTCTGTTCCCTGATATTTGAACCGCTCTGTCTTCTGAAAAGCACATGTGCTCCTGGTCAGGATATGCCTTTTTTATTTTTAATATATGCTTGATAACTCTTTATATTTAAATATATTCTTCCAAAAATTAACAAGTTTAATGCCTCCTTACAAAAACACACATATTTAGGAAATGTCGAAATAAGGGTAATAATGATAGAAATAATAATAATACAATTAAAATCTAATATATATAGTTATGATTATTACATTAAAGTGTATTTTAAGACTATATATATGTGTGTTAAATATAAAGCAATCCATTTATGATATTTAAAATAAAAGCATATTTTGGATCAATAAATTTATTAAAATTCAATATTTCGACGAGGCTGTTCGCCTATCTTCTTCTCGGGAAAATTTGAAAACCTTGTAAGCTTTTTATCCACCTGATGCTCGCACCAGAAGTGTTGTTTTCTATAGCATATGTTGGTTGACTAGACTATTTAATTTGAATTATTGTATCTTCAGGAATAAAATGCTTAATATATATATAGCATTTTATTCCTGAAGATACAATAATTCAAATTAAATAGTCTGGTCACACCAACATATGCTATAGAAAACAACACTTCTGGTGCGAGCATCACGTGGATAAAAAGCTTACAAGGTTTTTAAATTTTCCCGAGAAGAAGATAGGCGAACAGCCTCGTCGAAATATTGAATTTTAATAAATTTATTGATCCAAAATATGCTTTTATTTTAAATATATATGTGTGTGTTTCCAAGATTTTTAATTAAACAATATGATACAAAATATAAATATATATATCTATATAATGTGTTGTCTATAAATGTTTAGGAATTGATAGTTTTAATTGGGATTGTTGCATTTATTTTGATATATGTTAAATATACCATGAGACTGATTTCTATATGCCTCTCTTAACATTTAATTGGTGCATGCATATATAAGAATATGCCAATGGTGTGTGTTTGTTATTATTTTGTAGTGGAAGATATAAATATCATTGGTTTGTAGTAGCCGAGGTAGATACAGCTGTATTCATAAATGTGACAACTTTATGTAAATATTAATGTGAGGATTCGTGAAACCATTCTACATTATCATTTGAGTTCCATCCCATTTATAACACCCTTTGTGCATTCAATGTTTATCCATTCTATATCTGTGCTCAACTCTGCTCCCCCCTGACCCTTCTATTTGGAGACAAATAAAAGTGGAATAATATATTTGTATTTCTTCTTCTCTTTCTCACTCCTTCTTTATTCACTAGGAATTGGAATGTTTCAAATGGATAAACTCTGTGTCTGATTTCATTTTGTAAACTACACTCATGGACAAAATTCAGGAAGATTGTACCTTTTATCATGTATTTATTGGGATTCAGACAATACCTCTGAAAGATCTTTGATACACAGTGACCTTTATTGAAGACACAAGAGATAACCAAGTGTGAATAAAACTGTCTCCGTCTCCTTTAAAAAATACATACGACCGGTGACAAAATACTTTACACTTCCTTAAGCTTTGTCCATGGGTGTATATTAAAACAATATATGAAAAATCTTCGTAGAAAACATTTGGGTTCATTTATATATAAAGAGGCATTTCATATTTCTAAACTTTAACCGATTCATAGGTATATATTCTGAGAAAATATGCACACATATATACTTTATACATATAAAGCTCTCACTGAGCCTTTTCTGTTTTTTTTTTACTTGAATAATGGTTTTTTGATGTCTTGATGTGTGCCAATGGCTCACGTTTGCATTTGGAGTTTCTTATTACAAATACCAACAATCTTCTCTCAATTGCTTCTCTCTACTTTCTGTTTGATACTCTAGTGATTGGTGAAGCTTTCTTCACAGCCTTCATTTGACCGATCGGAATCAAAAGGTTTATTGTAAAGGTATTTTTATAAAAACATATGAATATCCGAAATTTTATGAAAATTGTATATTATCATAGTATACATAATTTGCTTATTTTTAAAAGTTTAATAGAATGCTAAAAATATATATTTTATAAAAATAGATTAAATCGTCTTTTAAAGTTGTGTGTACTTTTCAATGCCATGAATATAAAATAAATTTGAAAGGACACAAATTTCAATAATGTAAATCACAACTTGATCCATAAATTAATTAATTTGTCATCACCTGGAAAACATCAAATAAAATATATAAGAAATTATTAAAATATATCATATCTTTGTATACAAACTGAAACTCTTATGTACGAAATTTCATTTTTAGAATAAGACAATCTTTATACTCTCCTTACTGCGATGAAAAAATAATATTGGAAGGGCCTGGCTCATCTGTGGTTAGCCCTGCCAGCGGTTTCGTCCGCTTAACCTACCATACCGCTTTTAAGAGCTCTACTATTGTACTGAACGATTCTTATTATATATACGACGCTGTAGAGCTGAATATTGGTTATGGTATTTAACAAAATTATGTTATAAATTTTGAGAGCAGTAAAATTATATGTGAATATTTGTATATCTCTCGGGCAATGCTCTTCCGCGACGAATAAGGACAAGGCTAGTTAGGCTTAAATTAAACTGAAGGCAATAAAGCTATATACACGAAATGAAAAACTATGGTATGGTGGATTAAAATTTCACACCGCTGGGAAGGATCACCCCACTGATGATCCAGCCAATGCCAATAATTTAATGATGTATTTTAAAATTAAAGAACATTAATTTGTTAATCAAATATCATTTTATATAATACGATGTTTGATATGTATAATTTCCTGACGCATCATGAATGAACACTCGGTATTTCAGAGTTTAAAGAAGCAGTCTGATGAAGTCTACAGCAACAAAGAGAGAACGCCTACAATAAAAAAATCATCTGCGACGATCGTATAGGATAAAAGGCGAAGAATTTGTCAAAAATGTAAAAATATCCATAGGGTCATTGTCAAGAAGATAGATGTTGGCCCTATGTCATTTTTTCAGAACTATCCATAAGGATATTGGCATCAAGTTCTATGCTTTCCTAAAATGCCAGTGGCTGCCCGAGGCTATAGGGAAAACAGAAAAGGAAAGGCTGTTACCCTCGGTGAAATGCCAGCTTTCTGGCTCATGCTGAGGTTCCTCTTTGATAAAAAAATTGATCAATATCAAAATATGAATCCAAAAAAATGATTCTTGGTCATGTGAAAAACCCTCAGAGGTACTTATTATAAAGAACACGAGATATTTGGCCTCCGTAATGGTCCTTGGCGTCATCAACAGTAAGGATTATGTCTCACCACAACTTTGAGCAGGACCTCAGGATAAACGATGACATCTATATCAATATCCTGGAGACCGTCGTGAAGGCATAGATGGACATGGTTTCCGCGGGTAAGAATTATGTCTTAAAATTATTCAACCCCAGCCTACAAGGAAAAGAAGACACGCGTGGATGTCGTTTAACGTTCACAGCCACCTGAGTCCCAATATTTGGGCCCCTTACTACTCAGACTGCAATATGGACTACTATATATGGAGCGTTGTTCACATGTTTATCAATACATTATCTCAACACCATCTATTCTGTAATAGATGCGGCTTATACGGTGATGAAACAAATGACAAGATCATCATATCCCTGCCTATACTTGTTCTGCAAACGTCGATTCTGACGTAGTTAATGATGGAGAATAGATTAAATAGTTTGTATTTAAAATAAAACGACGGCTTCGATTTCATAACACCCTACAAGGTAAGTTATAAAATTGATTAAAATGGCCAACAATGTTTTTAAGCTGGTGAAGTAGCAGAGCAAAAGAGTGGCAGAGCGCCATCTAATGGGACAAATATCAACTAAACGTTGAATCAGATTTTTACCATAATATTTAGCCAAACTATTTTTTGATAAATCAATAAAGTCCAACAACGTATGCGTTTCGCACTACTGGCCCTCGTCAGCGTCTGTACCTCTCTGATGAGAGCCAACAGTACGAAACGATATGATTGGCTTTCCTTGATTTACCAAGAAAATTAGTTGGCCTAATGTGAAGCATACTTAATCGATGTTCAGTTTATAATTGATCTACTTAAAGTCGCTCTGCGATCTAAAAAGCTCATTTGAGCGGTCAGCATATGCCCTTTGTAATTTTTAATATTGTTGCGTTGTTGCTTAACAAAGAATAACTTCCGTGGGTACAAAGGATCTTCAGGACTTTATTTAAGCCTAATCGATAAAATAATTACAGAAGAGTGCAAAAATAAAACAACAATAAAGAAAACAGCAGTTACACACTCACCAACTGCAGCGCAGTGAGGGAAAGCAGGAGCAGAACAGGAGACAGAAGTTCGTAGAACCTTCTAGAATCTTCCAAGAAGTACACCAGCGTCGGCGGTAAGCAGCAGTCCGACCTCTTGAGACAGCAGCTTGCTTGGAGTCCACCACGTAGCTTCGTTCTTCGACTTTTTGGCATGAGTTCCTCATCCCTATATATACCGGAGTAGATCTTTCCAGAACGGTCATGGTTGGTTAGCCAATCACAAAGCCGCCAGGCTTGGGCATTGCGTAATCGCTACTGATTGGCCAATCCGTTGTTCTCCGATTTTTCTACATTTTTCTAGAACGTTCTAAAACATTCTCTTCTGGAATGCGCCATTTTTATTTTTACGTAACACTGCCCCCTCCTTAGGATTGATCGTCCCGAACAGTCCATTGTTCTGGAACAGAACCTCTGAAAGGTTCTAATCGGTTGTAGTGCACAACTTTGGGTTTAGAAGTCCGGGTCTTCTGAATTCGATAGATGACATCATTGAGACACTTGATGATCTTGTAGGGTCCTTCCCACTGATACTGAAGTTTAGGAGAAAGTCCTTTCTTCCGTTGAGGATTATGGAGCCAAACCATTTCACCCTCTTTGAAAGTCTTGTGGGAAGTCTTGACGTTGTACCTGTCTTTCATTTTCTCGCTGGAAAAGTGAAGCTTCTCTCTTGCCCACTGATGAATGGACAGCATCCTTTCTTCCAGGTGAGAGATGTACTCATTAGTGTTTTCGAAGGTTTCTTCTGGACGACCAAGGAGAACATCACAAGGCATTCGGAGTTCATGGCCAAATAGCATTCGAGCAGGACTATAACCAGTCGATTCATGCTCAGCTGATCGATAAGCCATCAGGAGCATGGGAAGATGTTGATCCCAATCTCTTTGATTTTTGTTAACAAACACGGTCAGGTGTTGTGTAAGAGTCCTGTTAAAACGTTCAACCATTCCATCAGATTGAGGATGCAAAGGTGTAGTTCTTGTTTTCTCAATGTTCAGTCGTCTACACAGTTCTTGGAAAATATTTGATTCGAAATTTCTTCCTTGGTCGGAATGCAGAATTCTTGGCACACCAAAAATGCAGACCCAATCTTGCAGTAGCGCCTCGGATAGAGTTGAAGCCTCTTGGTCTGGAATAGGGACTGCGACAGGCCATTTAGTGAAATAATCCATTATTACCAGGATGTACTTATTTCCTAGGTCGCTTTTTGGAAAGGGCCCCACAACATCAATTGCAATCCGTTCAAATGGGGCACCTACATTGTAGATCTTCAACTTTCCTTTGTATCTTGTTGTCGGTCCCTTTCTCGCTGAACATTGCGTACAGTTTCTGCACCATTTTTCAACATCAGCTCGACTTTCTGGCCAACAAAATCTTTCTCTAGCTTTGGCCAATGTTTTTCTGATGCCGAAGTGACCTCCCGTGGGACTGCTATGCATCTCCTGGAGAGCCAAAGGTACATGAGATCTGGGTAACACCAACTTCCAGGATTCATGCTTTCCATCCTCGCTCTCCCATTTCCTGTATAAGACACCATCTCGCAGGGTCAAGGATTTCCAGAGGGACCAGAGACTTTTGGTTTTAGGACTGTACGGGGCCACATCTTTCCAGGATGGTCTTTCATCTGATTCCTTCCAATTTATCACTGGCAAGAGATCTCGGTCTTCACGTTGAGCTTTTCCTAAAGCTTGTCCAGTCCAATGTTGCTCTTCTACTTCATCGCTTTCTTGCACTGTAACTTGCCTTACGCCATATTTGTCTTCAGCACGAGCACAATCTCCACACAGTAGTGTACTGTGTACAGTAACACAGTAGTTTCGTTCGGGCTTGGATAGGGTCTTGCTAAAATAAGCAATTACTCTTTCGGAGCCTTCCTGTATTTGTGAGAGGACGCCACCAATTCCTGTATTACTTGCGTCTGTGTCCAGGATGAAAGAGTCTCCAGGTCTAGGGTAGGCCAGAATAGGAGCAGCCACCAGCATCTCTTTCAGTTTTTCCATGGCTCGCTGACAATCGGGAGTCCAAACAAACGGCCTTCCACTTTCAGTCAAACGATGTAGAGGTCTTGCAATATTGGAGAACCCTGGGATGAACCTTCGGTAGTAAGTGCATAATCCCAGAAAGCTTCTCAGTTGTGTCAAATCTTTAGGAGTAGGCCACATCCTTACAGTTTCTGTCTTTTTTGGATCAGTTTGAACACCTTCGGCAGAAATTATATGCCCCAGGTAGGCTACTTCCTTTTTAAAGAGTTTGCACTTCTTTGGACTCAATTTTAAATTGGCAGCTTCTAAACGTTTAAACACCTTCTCAATGTTCGAGAGATGCTCTTCAAAGTTCTTTCCAAGTACAATAATGTCATCCAAATAAACCATACATGTTTCGGTAGCCAGTCCTTGCAGAACAGCTTCCATTAGACGTTCAAAGGTTGCTGGCGCGTTGCAGAGTCCGAAAGGCATTACATTGAACTGCCACAATCCAGATCCAGTTGTAAATGCAGTCTTTTCTTTGTCATCAGAATGCATTTCTACTTGCCAGTATCCACTTTTCAAATCCAGTGTTGAAAACCATTGGGATCCAGCCAATGTATCTAGAATTGCAATAATGCGAGGAAAAGGATAAGAGTCCTTCTTGGTGATATCATTCAACTTCCTATAGTCGACACAAAATCTTGTAGATCCATCTTTCTTTTTTACCAAGACAACTGGAGAAACCCAGGGACTTGAAGATGGTTCAATAATGTTTTGATCAAGCATCTCTTTTACCAAGGTTTCCGCTTCTTGACGTCGAGCAAGGGGTATCCGATGGGGTGCTTGTTTAATTGGGTTTGATTCACCAGTGTTAATTCTATGCTTTGTCAAATCTGTTCTTCCATAGCCTTCTGATGACTTGGCAAAAATGTTGCCGTAGGTAGCAAGGAGTGTTGCCAGTTCTTTCTGCTGTCCAGGTTGAAGTTCTTTCATTGTTTCCTCCCAGACTTGTTGAAGATGATCTGGAACATTGTCTTCCCTTTTAGACTTCTGCATCACTGGATGGTTTCTCTTAATCAAAACAGCAGGTTCTGCATTTCCAAGGCATGAGCCTTTCTTGATGGCACGTGCAGAGTCGTAGAGATTCACCACCCTTACTGGGATTACGTCCTGTCCAGTGTCAATAGGTTCTTTTGCTACGAGAATCCCCCTTGAAGGTGCCTCGGAGTCTCCTTCCAGGATCGCAAATTTTGGAATGACCTTTGTAGTCTCCAACTGTCCTTTGATGACACATTCACTGTGTGGGAGCACTTGTGTATCTTCTAGAGCTAACACTCGGTAGGCTTGAAAATTGTGAAGTTGCTGAGATGTCAGGAGAGGGATATCTTCATCGCTGGTCCGCAGCAAGTTCTGCCCGATATCTATCGAAAGTCCAAATTGTCTGAGGACATCCAGACCAATGATGCACTCGTCCATGATATCTGCAACGTAGCCTTCATGCCGGAAAATATTGCTTCCGATTTGTATGCTTAGAAAGACACAATGGTGCACTTTAGCCCGCTCCCCTGTTGCAGTTTGCAGTGAATTTGGCTTCATTCGAACCTCAGCAGGCTTTGGATACAGATTCTGGAAGACATCAGTTCGCACGAGGGTGACATTAGCTCCAGTGTCAATTACCATGTCGCAGCTTCTTCCATTTATGAAACCCCGTAGCAATAATCCATTTTCTGTATTTCGAAGACTGGAGACTTGGATGGTACCATCAGGGGCATTCTCAAATGGCCCAGCCAGCTTTCGCCCCGAAAAGCTGACTATTCGTAGTTTTCCTGGTTCTTCCTAGGGGCTGAGGGGTTTTTAGAGTTATCTGGACAGTTTTTCCTTATGTGGCCATCTTTTCCACATTTCCAGCACCCTGTATCACTGCGCTGTTTTACTTTTCGGGGGCAAGTTGGAGACAGGTGATCATTAGCTCCACAGGTCCAGCAGCGACCCTTTTCTCTTCCTGTATTATCCAATTTAACTTGTCTAGCCACGCGATAACTTCCTCTGGAGGCTTGTTGGGCAGCTTCATGCTTCATGGCTTGGACAAGGGTTTCTTGCAGAGTAGTCGCACTTGAAAGTCTGGTAAACTTTTGGGTCTCAGGGTCTCCGATGGAATCAATAAACTGTTGTTGGGCCATAAAGTCTTGTGTTTCAGACGGGCACGTTGGAAAGGCTAATCTTGCCAGGCGTCGGATGTCGTTGGCCAAATCCTGCAACCTTTCTTTCTTTTCTTGTAGTCTATTCTTGAACTTCACCACGTGAAGTTGTTGGTAATGTTCTTCTCCATATCGGGAATCCAGAGTGTCAATCAGGGAATTGAAGTCTAGGCGGAGTTGTTCCGGAATCATCTGGAGTACATCCACTGCAGGTCCACGAAGTGCAGCAGCCAAAAAGCTTGCCTTATCTCTAACGTTCCATCCGTTAGCTTGGGCAACCACATCGAACTGGGTTTTGAAGGAGGTCCATGATGATTGTCCATCAAAGGTAGGAACTTTGACAAGAGGCCTACCCGAATTGTTATTCTCTTGCTGGAAAACCGGAGTTCTTGGATGGCCCGTTTCCACAGCAGCAAGTCTCTCTTTTAAAGAAGCCATTTCTTCTTTCATTTCTTCTTTTACAGAGGAAATGTCTTCTTTTACAGGAGAAACGTCTTCTTTTACAGCTGATATTTCATCTTCTAAGCATTGGAACTTAAGCCCCAAGCTTTCTTTTAGCTCTTGATGTTGAGCTTGATGAGCCTGGTTTTTAACTTCAATAGCTTCACGAGTTTCTCGGTTTTGAGCTTGGATAGCCTCGCGAGTTTCTTGATTTTGAGCTTGCATAGCCTCGCGAGTTTCTTGATTTTGAGCTTGCATAGCCTGAGTTTGAGCTTGCATGGCCTGGTTTTGAGCTTGGATAGCTTTTAATATTTCTTCCATTTTTCTGGTAAGTACCATAAATTATTCAGGCTTCACCTAAAGATCCCACTTCTGACACCAAATTGTTGCGTTGTTGCTTGACAAAGAATAACTTCCGTGGGTACAAAGGATCTTTAGGACTTTATTTAAGCCTAATCGATAAAATAATTACAGAAGAGTGCAAAAATAAAACAACAATAAAGAAAACAGCAGTTACACACTCACCAACTGCAGCACAGTGAGGGAAAACAGGAGCAGAACAGGAGACAGAAGTTCGTAGAACCTTCTAGAATCTTCCAAGAAGTACACCAGCGTCGGCGGTAAGCAGCAGTCCGACCTCTTGAGACAGCAGCTTGCTTGGAGTCCACCACGTAGCTTCGTTCTTCGACTTTTTGGCATGAGTTCCTCATCCCTATATATACCGGAGTAGATCTTTCCAGAACGGTCATGGTTGGTTAGCAAATCACAAAGCCGCCAGGCTTGGGCATTGCGTAATTGCTACTGATTGGCCAATCCGTTGTTCTCCGATTTTTCTACATTTTTCTAGAAAGTTCTAAAACATTCTCTTCTGGAATGCGCCATTTTTCTTTTTACGTAACAATATCAACACCTGATCTCTCTTTGTCTCAATTTATCTCTTTTCTTTTCATATAATATGAGGTCTATGAAATGAAACTCTTTTGGTGCGAATTATTTATTTTATAATTGAATCAGCCCCATACTGTCCTTGCTGCTACGTGGGGTATAGGGAGGACATGGCTCGTCGGTAATGAGCCTTGCCAGCTGTTTCGCCTACTATATTGAAGATGTGTGGCGTGCTCATGACTTATGTAAACTATAGTTGAATTGCCCTTGTGAATCTGTTGTCAAATATAAGTATATATATATATATATATATATCCATAGAAGCATAGGGCGCCTCTCCCGTCAAAAACTGACGTCATCTATTGACCGTCGCCGCAACTAGCGGCTTCGGGTCGGTGACAAAACCACAACACCAGCTTTGGCAAACTGAGAAATTGCCAAAGCTGGTGTTGTGGCTTTGTCACCGTCCCGAAGCCGCTAGTTGCGGCGACGGTCAATAGATGACGTCAGTTTTTGACGTTTATTTTGACGGGAGAGGCGCCCTATGCTTCTATGGATTAATTTCCTCCCGGCAAATTTTCCATATATATATTATATATTTAGCATTCATAGACATCAAGCTTACCAGAATAAATAGCAAAATAGAAACCAGTATATATAGAAAACCAACGCATACAGGCAAATATCTCAATTTTAATTCATTTGGCCCCATTAATCATAAAATATCCGTTATAAAAACACTATTCAAAAGAATTCTCACCCACTGCTCCTCAAATATTAAAAATATTAAATCTGAACAAAACATATTTTACAATGAGATGAAAAATAATGAATATCCTCCAAGTTTCATCAAGAAACATATATATAAGCCCACCAACAGTCCTACAAACAATAGTGAAGAATCGAATATATACTGTGCACTGCCATACAATTATGGCATTGAAAGAATAACAAGAGTACTTGAAAAATTACAATATCAAAACCCGATACAAAACCACAGCAAATCTGAAAGAAATTCTACGCCATCCCAACACTAAATATAATAGAAATCATGAATTCAAATCAAACATAGTATATCGCATTCCATACAAATCATGCTCTGCAACCTACATAGGAGAAACCGGTAAAACTCTTGAAGAAAGAGTAAACCAACACAAAACAGCTTTTGAAAACCATCGCTCATTATCACTTTTAGTAGATCACGCACTCAAACAGGACCATATACCAAATTTTGAAGAAAAAAAAACATATTATATATAACAACATTCAGGATAAACACTCAAGACTCTTTTTAGAAAGTTGGACCTCAATGAAAGATACCAACAGTATTAATAGAAAAATTGACATCCCTCCGTTATATTTACAGTTCAAATCGATTTAAAATTATTTTATTATACTTATTAGGAATCATATATTATTATTTAATTTTATAAATGTACATATATAGTCTATTCTTATTTATATTTGTGTGTATATATTTTAAATTTTAGCCCCATAGTTGTAAATATTTTATATATCGTCGCGTGAAGGCATCGCGTGATCAACCAAAGCAGTTTAAAAACAAGAAAAGCCCTGACGAAGTTAGGCGTACAGCCTATTGAAATATTGGCATTTTGTATTAAGTAAAATGTGTTGTTTTATTTTAGATCCAAAATATGCCTTTTAATATATATATATCTATATTAAAATAAAAGGCATCAAAATAAAATAAAACATTTGATTTATTACGAAAATGCATTATTTCGGTAAATCTTCTTTAGGGTCTTTTATTATTTTCAAATATTTTGATTAACCACGCGAGCCTTCACAAAACAATATATAAAATATTTACAAAACACACTCTGTGACTACAATTTCAAATATATACACGCAGATTTATATATATATATATATATAACCATTGTACATATATTTTATATATAGTGAAATTTTCATCAGATAGTTTCTCTTACTTTGATCTTGTATAACATGAGTGGATCACATACCCACGTGATTTAGTTTAAATCAAAGAAAAGCCTTGATAAAGAGAGGCGTTTTGCCCCTAGAAATATTGGTTAAATAATAAATTTAGATCCAATATATGCCTTTTATTCATTTATATATATATATTTATCTATACTACCCTTAAAAAGCCTTTGTCCAAAATATTTAGAGAAAGAATTTTCGTTCTATAATACCCCTATAAAGAAATAATACCAAACATAAATCACAAGATTCTGCTGAAACATGGATTGGTGGAACAAGTCCCACCTTGAAGAAAGTAATACCCTAACAAGACTAACGTCTCAGACCGAGAGAAAGAGAGAGAAAGGAGGATCACAACAACATCTCAAACTTAAATGCGCGGATCGGTAATTTGAGAAGCGCTCAATTCCTTCCCCACACTCAGACGTAACCATGGCAACGGTTAGAAGGTCGTCGTTGTTTACTGCGAAGGACAGCTCGACGGTATTTCATTGAAATCCGGCATCCTCTCGCCAAGGACTGGTGGATGATGATTGAAACAAATGCTGTTTCGTGAGGTGGCACTTCTTTGCGCTTATTTTGTTGAGGTAAATTTCGCATTTCTTCTATAAACAACTTTTATTTATTAATGAAAGGAATTCATTTTTTCTATTTTTCTGTACTCTTTCTCTTAGAAATACCCCTTACCCGAAAGCTATGGTTTTCAGGTAGGCATTCTGATTTCTTAGGTCAACACAATTTTTGCAATAAGAAACATTGATAGTGTTTCTAATGCAACTTTTCTTGCTGAATTCAAAAATGAAATCAGAATATTTCAATCACCCATGGTTGTTCCTGTCAATTTTTTTTTATTATCAATTTTTGTAAACGAATATACTGTTAATTATGTGACGTTATATATTTTTTGCATAAACATCATTTCATTAGTTTTATATCACGCAAGGATTGAGGAGAATGTTCATTTTAACACATAGGGTCGATTCGCCTAGTGAAATCAGGGTGAGCCTAAAGCCGAAAAATTAAGAAAGTTTGAATGCATAAACAGAATTATGCTAGTGATCTTTATGGACAATAAGGTTGTAGTTCACCACAAATATCTTCCATAAGGAACAACAGTTAACGAGGTAGTTATTTATACGTTCTGAAAGGTTTACGGGAAGCAATTCGGAAAAAGGCCAGAAAATGGGCAAATGGTAATTGGATCTTAAACCATAACAATGCCCGCGCTCACATAGGTCGCATTCTAGCTTTATTTGGTAAAAAACGGGATTCATATCCTATCTTAACCAATCCATTCATATAGTACCTCATAATTCAACTTATCCCAATTCCCCTATAAAATAAGAACAAAATTAAGATTCTTAGACACAAGGAATGGCATCATTGTAAACTCATCGAAGCATTAGGAATAGTTTTTTTTAAAACAAATTATCGTTCGCGTGTGTGTAGCGCTTCAATAACGATGCTGTCGCGTATCAGTTTCTGGGATGAGAAAACAAAAACTTGTATATAAGTGGCAACATAGAGAGGTAGCGCCATCTATATCTGACTTTTAGAACTGTTTATATTTTTGTAGAAATATTTGACATTGAATTAAAGAGGGGTATTGTTGGCGCGCGCTAAAATGATTCAAAAACAAATTTTCTAATAATTTTATTCGAAAAAAATTAAATATAAATAAATATAATATATCTAGCTGATGGTAAAAACAACCAGAAACCTTTTTGTGTCTGTGTGTGTGGCTTGTTTCTTGTGTTTTTACTATTTTTGAATTTGTTATAATTGCTTAATAATTTTGTAATTTTTAATTTTTCTATAGATAATATTAAAAAAATATATAAAATTTTATATAAATATTATTTTTATACTATTAAAACACCCACATAGAATTATGTACTTTAGTAGGGATGTATAATCTTTTTCACGCTTTAAAACCCAGAGGTCAGTTACTTCGAGAATAACCTTATAGTTTTTTATTGAAAGATATAGACATTTGGAAAAACAATCTTGCACTACTCGACATTTAAACCTGGTAGGTTGTTTATTTTTGTCTGACTATATACTCCTGTTACGCTTTATAAACCAAGGGGGAGGGGCAAGTCTCATTTCGGAAATACCTTATAGTTTTTGATTTAAGAGGTGAATGAATTTGAAAGAACTGCGAGTTTGTTTGTTTTGTCTGATTATATACTCCATTTCACCTTCTATTCACTAGGCAATATATGTACCTCTGAAAATGACTGAGTGGTGGGTGAATTTGAAAGAACAACCGTGCAATATTCGAAATTTACAACTGCAAGAATATTTACTTTTTGTCGAAATATATACTACTTTTCTAACTAGTCAAATTGCATCTGAAAATATCTTATAGTTTTTTTATTGAGAGCTGTGTGAATTTGAAAAACAAACATACATTACTTGATATTTACAACTTTTATATTGTGGGTTTTGTCGGAATAAATACTTATTTTTACGCTCTATAAACCAGGCAAGTTACTTCTGAAAATACCTTATAGTTTCTGACTGAGTGGTGCGTGAATTTGAAAGAACAGCCGTGCACTACTCGAAATTTATAACTGCAAAAATTGAGGTTATAAATGCATATGTTGTGTAGAACTGCATTTTAAAAAACCACTGATCTGAAAAAGTAGATCTGATAGAGAAAACTGATTTCATATTTAGATTCAACGACTCAAATATATAGTTACAATCTGTTCTAAAATCTTGAAGAAAAAACATATTTTTGAGAAAAAAGGCATTTCCTGATCGTGCAACTGAAAGTTGCTGAAGGCTTGTGCCATCTATCGGAATAAATATCAACTAATCGTTGATTTTTAATTATTCCAGAATTGGCCAAATACCGTTTCTTGATTATTCAAGAAAAGCTAACCACGTACGCGTTTCGGGCTATTGGCACTCGTCAGCGTGGTGCAAGCTGTACCTCAACGACAAAAAAGGCTGGTCTTGGGGCATCCTGAAAAACCATGAAACAGGTATTTAGGCCGGAAGGGCGTGAGAACACCAATCAATGTGAAAAATAGTACAAAAGTGAATTTGTACTTGGATCAGGTAGATGAATTAAGAAAAAAGGCATTTCCTGATCGTGCAACTGGAAGTTGCTGATGGCTTGCGAGATCTATCGGAATAAATATCAATTAATCGTTGATTTTTAATTATTCCATAAATTGTTCCATTTTTGTTACCCTATGTTATATAAGCGTGCCATCTATATTTTAAAAAATAAGTCATTTACACGCATGTGTTTTTTTTAATAAGCAATTTCCTACTGTCTTTACTGATATGAAAAATATTGGGAGGGCTTGGCTCATCAGTGGTGAACCCTTCCAGCGGTTTCGTCAGTTTAATCTACCATGCCGTTTTATTATTATATTCGACTATTTTGCTTTTATAGCCGGCACTAATTGTAAAATTATTGCTAAAGGTTTTTAATCAAATCTTGGGGACATAAGGAGTATATTAAATTATATATTAATAAATTACAAATAATAGGCATTTTTGGTATCAATTAATTATATGATATACTAGACGAATGACCCGGCTTCGCCCGAGAATTCCCCTGAGTGCAATTTCCTTCATACTGAAAGTACATCAATAAAAATAGTAGAAGTGCCATAGAATAGCAATACAGAAGTAACACATAAACCTCGGGGAAAAAGTGTGTTTGATGGTAAAAATTGTATTATATTAGTGCTTAGGTATTTGATTAAATTATTTTTTGCAATCAAATTAGTTGTTTCAAAATCATTATAGTTTAAATAGATGGCATCTTTTCCACCCAACCCCCGAGGTACCCGCCCCAGCGCATTAACCCTTGAAATTGCCTGAGTTGAGTTAGTGACTGCGATGAATCTTGGCTGCGATGCCCACCTTCTCAGTATAATAAGAAAAAATAGGTTTATAAAAAATTAATCCAAAATACTGGCATGTAAATATTTTTCCGTAAAAAAATAAAAGAGCCCATGGAAATTAGGCAAACATATGTGTTTGCTAATGACTGCGACAGCATTTTAAACGATAAAAAAAGAGATAAAAAAACAAAGGCCAGAACAAAAATTAATAAAAATACGAAAGCCATTATTTACATACAGTAACGCTAATTTTGGAAAGTTTTTTTTTAATGCATTGTGTGCATTTACCGTAACTTAGTTAGTAATATAAATTTATCTCTCAATACTCAATACTTTTGTAAAAAAAAGTAACACTCGTATAAAAAGATATTTCAAAAAAAGTACGCAAGCAACTTGAAAAAAATTGCAGAACGCTCATTGGTCGCTTAATTTGGCCTGGTGTTGTTACTTCGCCTCGTATTTACTCCGCGTAAAAAAATATTCTTCAAATTAAAAAAATAAATAGCCAAAAATACTAATCAAAATGTAGCCGAAATTTTTCTTCAGGTTTTTAAAAAGCGACATGCAAAATTTGGTACCAAGTGGTTCAGTAGTTTTTGAGTTTATCGCGAAACAGACAACAGACATTGACTTTTATATATTAGAAGAAAGATAAACGCCTCATCTACATTCAAAAATATAAAATACTTACGCGCGGGCTTTCCTTTTTGAAAATAAACATTTTTCTACCCTGCCTTACTATAATGATTAAATATTGTGAATATTTTTTTATATTTCTACTGTTCTCAAAGTTTATGTCCATAGTTTCATTTAATCTTTCACCAAGAATTCTTCCTTCAGTGCGGCTGTATAAGCAAAACAGTCAAGTATAATAATAGATAAGCGTGATATGATTCGGTAGCAATGCTCATCATTCCCTGGGGGAAGAAATACAATTTAAGCAATTTTATTGATTCTTTCAATCAAATTTTACAAAGGAGAAAAAATAAAAGAGTAAAAGGGCATATAAAGTGTAGGGGAATATATATACAAATGTCTTCAGCAAGGAAGGCTTCCCCACCTTGAGAGAGTCCTCCTCCAGACAAGGAGGGGGTCTTCTTGTACACTCCTCTGTTCCGCGCCGAGGAAGGGCCTATAGATGCGCGTCTTGGCAGACGCCAGGATGGCCAGGGCGTCATCGTCTAGGCCAGGGGTCTCCAAACTTTCCAGCCTTAGGGCCATACTGATGGGGTCTTTCCAGCCTTAGGGCCATACTGATTACTCCAGTAAGTTCCGAGGGCCAAGATGGCAACACTGCATATTATTAATTTTCCTGTATTAATTGTTATGTTTATTTGTTATTAAATGTTATTATTAATTGTTGCTTTTGTGTGTGATTTAGCAGAATGGAAAAGAAGCGAAAAATTGATAGTGAATGCAGAAAATTCAAAGATCAGTGGAACATTCAGTATTTCGTAATTGAGTCCAGTAACAAGGCGCTATGTTTGATTTGCAATGAAAGCATAGCCGTTCTCAAAGAATATAACATGGAACGTCATTATGAAACAAAACATTCTTAAAATTACTCAAAATATACAGGAATTGTGCGGACAGAAAAATTCGAAGCTTTGAAGCGCGGATTGAAATCGCAGCAATCTTTATTTACAAAAGTCAAAACTGAACAAGAGGCGGCAACTCGTGCCAGCTTTCGTGTGGCTCTTGAAATTGCAAAACGTGGAAAACCATTCACCGATGGAGAAATGATCAAGGAATGCATAATTGCTGTAGTCGAAGAAATGTGCCCTGAAAAGGTAAATTTATTAAAAACTGTCAGTATGTCAGCAAACACTGTGGCTCGAAGGGTAGAAAACATCGCTGAAAATATATCCTCTCAACTGTTCGACAAAAATGGACATGTTGAGTGGTTTTCTTTGGCCTTGGATGAGTCAACGGATGTGTCAGATACTGCTCAAGTGTTGATTTATATTAGAGGAGTAGATAAAAGCTATGAAGTGCACGAAGAACTTCTTGATATGTATAGTATTCATGGCACAACTACTGGTACCGATATTTTTAAAGGATTGAAATGGCCATTAATAAAAAGAACCTTCGATGGAAAAACTTGAAATGTATTACAACTGATGGAGGCAAAAACATGAGTGGGAAAGATAAAGGAGTGGTCGCTCTTGTGTCAAAGGCTTTAGAAAATGACGGCGGCTCAAAACCATTAGTCTTACATTGTATCATTCATCAACAGTCTTTGTGCGGAAAATGTTTGGATATGTCTCTGACGTTCTGAAAGCAGTCATATCAACTGTTAATTTCATCAGATCTTTTGGGCTGAATCACCGACAATTCCGACAATTTATTGCAGAGATTGGAGAAACAGACTTACCTTATCATACTGCCGTACGCTGGCTTAGTTGTGGGAAAGTCCTTCAGCGCTTTTTTGAACTTCGAGCAGTGATCGAAATTTTTTTGAATGAAAAGCACCGCCCTCTTACTGAATTACAAAACAACGCATGGCTATGGAAGTTAGCATTCTATGTTGATTTGACAAAACATGTGAACGAACTGAATTAGAGATTGCAAGGAGAAAACCAGCATCTTCCTGATTTATACACTAATATCAAGTCATTCCGGATGAAATTGATACTGTTTCAATCACAACTACGAAGTAAATGTTTTTCACATTTTAAAACATGTGAAATATTCAGCCACACTACTGAGACTGAGTTTCCTATCGATTTTGCAATCGAAACTTTGAGTGCTTTGAAGATAAATTTTGATACTCGTTTCTCGGACTTTGATGCCATTGCGAATCAAATTAAGATTTTTCAGAATCCTTTTGATGCTGACATTGAAACCCTAGCCCCGGAACTTCAAATGGAAATGATTGATCTTCAGTGCAGTGATATAATTAAGAACAAATATGAAAACTCATCTTTGTTGGAATTTTATAAGAGTCTTCCACTGACACAATTTGATAATTTGCATAAATTTGCTCGTGGGCTGTTTTCCGTTTTTGGTACTACTTATTTGTGTGAGAAAACCTTCTCCAAAATGAAGTACACAAGAAAAGTATACAGATCTAAATTAACTGACGAGCATCTTAAATCTCTTTTAATAATTGGTACAAGTAAAATTAGTCCACAACTACAAACTATTGTCGGTGGAAAATCTCAATTACATACATCTCATTAGCATTTCATATGTCATGTTATAAGGTATGTGTTGTTCATTACTTACAATGTATAAAATGTAAGTTGGATTCATTTCAATAATTTGTTAGTTATTATATGCTGAAGTTAAATTTACTGCATAAATTATACATGTCTTTACTCATTACCATTCTGTGTTTCTTTATCCAACTTATCACAAACATTTTATTTGCTATAAAAAATATTTGTTCTCTAAAAGGAGTTTTCAAGTATGTCTCCGCGGGCCGGACAAAATCTGTCTGCGGGCCGGATGAGGCCCTCGGGCCGTAGTTTGGAGACCCCTGGTCTAGGCCATGCCCGAAGACCCAGCACTGCAGGTCAGGGGGCCGCCCGATGATGGTAAATGCCTCCCGGATAAGAGGCCTGATGTAGCGGCAGGACCAGTACCTGTGAACCAGCGACAGGTCGCCGGACCCACAGGCGATGCAAGACTGTTTTGCCGATGCTGGATGGGCTGGATGGGGCAGGGCGTGCAGAGCTAGCCTCACTGCCACGTCCGCGTTGTGCCCGGAGAAGGCGCAGCGCCGGAGCGACGACCAGCCGATGTTGATGGGTAGGTTTATATTTTCCTCCCACCTTCTAGCGAACTGGATGATGGGCAGGGCAGTCAGGCGTGGACGTTCTAAGATGCGACGGGCAGTTCGGGTGATGACTCGCAAGAACGACGTAGTCGTCCCGCGCAGCACTACGGCCTGGCCGATGGTGAGATGGGGGAAGAAAGAGGAACGACATCGGGAGAATAGAGATCACAGACTTCCTCTTATAAAACAATCTTATATGTCACAACATGGGCAAAGAACTAACGTGGGAGAGAAACGAACATCTATCATAAACTTCACGATCTCATCATTCAGATTCAGCGGCATAATAGAATGTCCTAGATGAAAATTTCAAATCAAACCGATCCGAAGATCTTTAGATAACTTTAATTTGAAGTTGAGGCGACAAATATGCCTTCCCGCAAAACAAATAAAAAAACTCCAAATTGAAAATAAGAGAAGAGAAAATTGGCCGCTCTTTGAAAATATAATATAGGGTGGATAATATAATATAGGGAGGATCCAGATTCCTTCAAAACAGCTGCCAACAAAGTGAACGATATCTCAATTCACGCTAGTAATCGCTCCATTCCACGAGCAAAAAGTACATAATTTATGTTAAAATAAAGAACAAGATTCGTAAATAACATAGCATAACAATCTCCGAAATGTAGCCAGCATTAGGACCTCCTTATAGAGAAAAGGCCGTGATCTGAAAAAAATAGAGTTCAACAAATTAATAAAAGATGCACAAAAATATATATAAATAGCAATTATTCGAATTCAGTGAATCCTGCACTCTGAAAACGTGGGTGGAATCAATAAAGTCAATTTAAAACTATTACAATTGACCGAAAGAACTTGAAGCTACAAAAAAATAAATGTTTGGCCATGGATGACATATGCATTGATGCCCTTGCATCCCGAGATGGGAGGTCATAACTAAGCCAAATTTTCATATGGCACAGGCAATAAAAATAATATAATGAGTATATTAATGTAGAGAGATATGTATAGTCAAAACAAATATATATATATATTAAAAAACGAAAGAAAAAAATAAAAGATAAAAAGATCAGGTGTTGAAATCAATATTAAAAATGGCATATCCTGACCAGGAGCACATGTGCTTTTCAGAAGGCAGAGCGCCATCTGGTGGAACAGAAATCAACTATTCATTGATTTAGCCTGTTCCCTGATATTTGGCCAACCCAATTTCTTGATAAATCAAGAAAAGCCATCCACGAACGCGTTTCGCGCTTTTTGGCGCTCGTCAGCGTGGAGTAGGCTGAACCATTGCGACCAAAAAATAATTTTTGATCCCAATGGCTTCCTGAAAAACCAAGAAATGGGTATTTAAGGCCAAACTTGCGTAAATACGCTTAGCACATTAAAAAACGAAAGAAAAAAATAAAAGATAAAAAGATCAGGTGTTGAAATCAATATTAAAAATGGCATATCCTGACCAGGAGCACATGTGCTTTTCAGAAGGCAGAGCGCCATCTGGTGGAACAGAAATCAACTATTCATTGATTTAGCCTGTTCCCTGATATTTTGCCAACCCAATTTCTTGATAAATCAAGAAAAGCCATCCACGAACGCGTTTCGCGCTTTTTGGCGCTCGTCAGCGTGGAGTAGGCTGAACCATTGCGACCAAAAAATAATTTTTGATCCCAATGGCTTCCTGAAAAACCAAGAAATGGGTATTTAAGGCCAAACTTGCGTAAATACGCTTAGCACATTAAAAAACGAAAGAAAAAAATAAAAGATAAAAAGATCAGGTGTTGAAATCAATATTAAAAATGGCATATCCTGACCAGGAGCACATGTGCTTTTCAGAAGGCAGAGCGCCATCTGGTGGAACAGAAATCAACTATTCATTGATTTAGCCTGTTCCCTGATATTTGGCCAACCCAATTTCTTGATGGCTTTTCTTGATTTATCAAGAAATTGGGTTGGCCAAATATCAGGGAACAGGCTAAATCAATGAATAGTTGATTTCTGTTCCACCAGATGGCGCTCTGCCTTCTGAAAAGCACATGTGCTCCTGGTCAGGATATGCCATTTTTAATATATATATATATATATATTATTTCGAAGAAAGAGAGTAAATATAAATGTGGCTCTCTCTTCTTGCGAGCAATTAATTAAGTACTATGATGACATTAGTAGTCATGAGGAGATCATTGTTTAAAATAATAATGCCATTACATAATGGGAAGACGTATATTGAGATTATACTGATAGTAATAAGTGCAATAACAATAAGATATCAATATAAAATAATTACAAAAATTAAATGAAAAGTTAAATGCTTTATGGGCAAGCTCAAGAAAAATCAGGTAATCTTTAACCCTTATCTGAGTAAATGAAATAAGCACTAAAGTTAGCTATAATACCTAGTGTTGGTAGCAAGCATATCACACAATCAATTAGATGTGAAATAACAATTGCGTTTCGGATGTGAAAATGAAAAATAAAAAATAACATATTCATATATTCTATAAAATAATCCCTTGCATAAATATTGAGTAAAATTAATCCTTTTACTCAATATTCATATATATTGATGCAAGTGAACATTATTAATGGCTGAGCGCTATTGGTAGGAATAATCATATATTTAACGCTGATCGAATATTCGACAAATTATTTTCTTAAAATAAAT
The DNA here is from genome assembly GCA_030710605.1 of Cordylochernes scorpioides. Classification (NCBI taxonomy): domain Eukaryota; kingdom Metazoa; phylum Arthropoda; class Arachnida; order Pseudoscorpiones; family Chernetidae; genus Cordylochernes; species Cordylochernes scorpioides. The sequence continues at coordinate 134,461,706 of CP092886.1, read as the reverse complement.
ATAAAAAGCCAAACTTCTCTTAAAGAGTTTCGGACTGTTGGTTCTCATCAGCATGGTGCAGGCTGTATTTAAAAGATCCATCAAGATGGTGATTTAGTAGCTTTCTAATAATTTATTAAGAAATAAATATAGGACAAATATACGTGGGCACTATTAAAGTCTATAAGCACCAAGGTGGTATATTGAGGTACAGACTGCACCATGCTGAAGAGAGAAACTGTCCTGATTAAAAACATAAGGTAACAATGGATCAAAGGTAAACGTTTTATATTCTGATATCAGATAAGGTAACAATGCCAAATACAAATTAATTAAATGTTTTGTGACGATTTGGTAACACCCTTGTTACCATCATCAGACAAAAGTACTGAATAGGAAAAAATATGGAAATTAGAAACTATTTTAGACGCGTAAGATTCTTTTTGAAATTAAACAATTTCGACTGCCCTTACTGCAATGGAAAATATTAATGGGAGCTCCTGGCTCATTAGTGGTGAACCCTTGTAGTAATTGCAGTTAGGGCAGTAGAAATTGTTTAATTTCAAAAAGAATCTCACGCGTCTACAATAGATGTATTGTAGGCGCGCTAGTGCATCGTAAAGAAAAAATATCACAACATGTTTTAAAATGGTTACTACAGTTATCAGGCTTGTGCACAGAGATATATGATATGAAGTAAACACACAACTTGAACAACTGATAACAATACCAATCATTAAAAAACATGCTGTGATATTTTTTTCTCATTCAGTACTTTTGTCTGATGATGATAACAGAGCAGTTATCGAAAAGTCACAAACATTGAATTAATTTAAATTTAGTCTCATTACCTTTTATTTCTAATCTATAATCCAAATCGTGCCTTATTATACACCGATTGAATTTCTTAGTTTCTAAAAAAAATCATTTTTTGCCAAAATCTCTTAATTAATTATTGCTTTTGGTTGAAATTTAGTCCAATTAAATATAATCAGCGATCGGCATCATTCATATGAATAATCAGGGAGTGATCTTCTCACTATAGTTCAAATCCTAGTGTTGAAATGACGAAAGATCATGAGAGCTGGGACGTCGGGCCGCACTGCGCCGACGCAAGTTGCGAGCCGCTGCAAGATCAGCCATACTCGGCGGCCGGCTCCAAGCATCATGTCGCCTTTCGAGATCAACATCCCGCATATCCAGCAGGTTCTGAACTACCACGACAACTTCTATGTGAGTACATCCTTTCTCTCCATCAGCCGATTCTTAATATTTCATTACGCATCAGATATAGCTTTCGTCTAGCATTTATCTTTCAAAATGGTAAATTGATGTATTAGTATCAAATCTAACCTTCCGGAAATAATAATACCTTATACAATATCGCTGGGGAGAAAAGGTTTTAACATTTTTTTTATCTCTATATATATCAATATTTATAATATTAATAAAAATGAGTTACAATGTAATTATTTTATACGCGTATATTTTGTACGTGTAGAGTTAGACCACATAAAGATTATGACTTCTTTATTTATAAAGTAATATAATTAACCTTTTTCATTTACATCAATTTGTTTGCTAGAATTGAAGTTATTTTGGGAAGTCTTATAAATGTTAAATGCGGATATTTTAGGTTTACATCCGTTTCTCGCTACATTTGAATCTTATTTATAACCTGTTAAGGAGGAAGGTAAAACGTAGGTATAGTGTTTTCATATGGTACCTGTAGCATGGTTATTGAAATAGGAATATAGCTTGAGCTACGTAGTGTGCTACGTTCTCCGTGCTTGTTTTCTGTTTGTTGTACATGTGAAGCTGCGAGTGTAGATAGGAATATAGAAGTAGATATGTGTAGTATCATATATATCACAATATATATAATATATAAACCTTTAGTGGAACGTGCATTTAGTTTAACAGGAGGTTTGTATAGGATATATAGTTTATGTCGGTCTTTTCACTAGTAATTGTCCATAAGATATGTATCTGATAATAGTTTTGACCATTGTGTTTCAATTACAAGGGCCTAATCGACCTTTCATTATGCGAACCATATTCGTCGTTAATAGATAGCTCCAAGCCCTTCGACAGCTCCGTTTACGAATAAATAAAATGAGAGTTGGATTTATGTCACGAAAGTTCTACCTTCTGTGTGATAAATCCCATTCACATCCTGCCGAGGAGAATAAGACTTCACTTCGAAAAATGATATAATTGGTTCTGGATCACCCCTTAGTATAGTCAAGACCTTTATCCAAGCGACTTTATTTAGTTTGGATCCTTTAAGAAAGCGCTAAAAGAACTTCTTTTCGGAAGTTGATGTGGAAAGGCTGCTTGGAATAATAAGCACATCCCAACTATAACCAGTCAGGCGCTAATAGAAAAAGACTCTAAACATTCTTTTATGAGAGGTGTCCAGAAAATCCATAAGCAAGGAATCCCACTCAGGCAGGTAGAAAATCTGTCACAAGAAAGTTAACCAACTGTATTAAAGAAAATGTATTAAAAATAGATTTCAAATGCAAATATGAGGTCAAAAATTAGAAATTAAGCTACGGAGAAAATAATAAATCTAGATATAGAGGAATAAGACATTTATATCTCTTGCGAGTTTGGGCTTAAAAATCACACACTTTGGTTAGTAGCCCGTAAAACCATATTCTCTCTATCTCTTGCGACGTAATACCAATATTCAAAAGCATACCATTGGATATAGCTAAAATAGCAATAAAGAGGTTTATAGACAAAACGGGATTAAAGAGGAAAACGTACACCAGATTCTATGGAAATCCCTTGAACAGGCATGTGAATATGCTTAGAAATTTCCTATTTTAAAGCAAGAGATAATTTATACGAAATGAAAAGGGTACACCCATGTGGTGTTCATTAAATTTGTATATACTAAATATGGTAATGGATTGATTAGAAATCAAGATGAATATCGTTAATGGATTCAAACTATGTATACGTTATTTTGACGATATTCTATGCTGCGCTAAAAACTTACAGTTCACGCAAGAGATGAGGGTCCGGAGGGGATCGCATTATTCTATATACAGTTACGAGCGTCATGCGTTCTTAATCCTTCATCTCTGTCACCGTTTGCTTTTTTTTTTGGAATGGCGCTCTCCTATTGGTTGGCTACGATCACGCCACCTTTGCCCCCCCCCCCACTCGCTTTTTGGTTTTTGTAACTATTGTGTTGGAGCGGGTCGCTCCTTAAATAAATGCATATATTAGTTAATAACTAAATGGAATCCTCTCTTTCTTTTTCCCAGTAAGAGACGCCTACGGAAGCCAACAGTACATACGAGACAGATAAAGCACATAGGCTATAGTTATTAACTAATATATGCATTTATTTAAGGCGCCAATTTATAATTGTAACAAATAGTATTTGAATAAAAACATTCAATCGGGTAAAACACGGGCGTTGCCCGGGTCATTCGGCTAGTTAGATATAAGATACAGAAGGAAATGAAACTGAATACAAACTACAGTCCACATAAAAACCACAGAATGATGCATAAAATCTAATTACAAAAGCTACGTTCCTGCAAAATAAGAAAGCCGTAGTCAACGCACTAATAGACCGAGCCATAGACATATACAAAGATAAAAATAACTATAATGAGGAGATCAAAAGGGTTATAAGCCAACTGGGATTACATTGATTATTCTTACAATCAAAATATAAAAATGGGTAAAAGAAAGATAAAAGCGATTTTAAAATACTGAAACCATGCAGGCACAAGTGAAAAGAAATATCATCATATCCTTCATCGAAGTAATTATTACAAAGATAGAAAGATTTTTTAACAAGAAAGGGTTTAAAATTTACCATATTCTTGGGACACCCAGTTGTCCACTGTTCCATCAACCAACAAATGATCGCTTTGTAAGATTAATATTAACAACGCTGATTTCCGGTCAAAATATAAATGTAGCAACTATTAGTACGGCATATATTTGAATTGAAGCATTGTGAGGTCGTATACGAAATTATTACGAGTATTAGAAATAATTATTTTTGAAGCTGCAAAGAAACCTTTTTTAATTGAACACTATCTCGTTTTACAAAGGCATAGCATATTTATTAAACACCAATGTTATATTGATTTATCGACAAATATCTATCAGTACTATATAGCAGTACTATACAGTCTTTGATAAAACTATTGTATTGCATATCAGCAAACATAATTGTAACACTTCTACGTGAAACCTTTCACCGTATATGCAAATTTCAGTAACTGTATTGACTTTTCCCACTACAGTAACTTATCTAATTAGCCCCAATATACTCCTCAATGTATATATTTCAGGCACTAAATTTCTATTCGAAAAGTTTTGCTACCGGCAGATTTTACACTTAAAATGTATTTACTCATTTATCTTCGACGCTGTTAGAACTGAACCGACTCACGGACTACGCGTGAGTGGTATGTAACGTTTATGTAACAACGCTAATACTGAACCCATACATCATTTATTTGATTTGGTATCATTACGTTGTGTTTCTAATATATAATCTAAATTGTTCTTTATATTTGAATAAAAATATCGTAAACAGCACCCCGCCCCACATAGTAATTCCCATTTACGTTGAATGGCCCAGAGAGATTACATAAACTATCAACCGTCTGAAATATCTGACGTCGGCACTTCCTAAAACGTTCAAAGAGTACTGCATCGCTTTTAACTATTGAATATAATATTTATGCCTAAAGCGATACATAGCATGTATATGTTAGAATATTGCCACTGGGTCTTTTTGGCTATCTATCCTGTATCAAATAGAACTGAATCTTTAGCCATTTTTGCTTAACAACATAATATACTTTTTTTAAATTAAATTTTCCCATTCTCTTTTTCTTAATTATTTATCGTTAGGCGTCTTACTTTCAAACCTTCCGGTTTATACAGATAATGGCTTCTATATGCCTCCCACAAAATATTAAGAAATGTGGGAAATATATTTCTATAAGGTCCTACCTCCTAAGAAGGAAAAATCCTCACCTGACACGTGGACAACATCCTAAAGTGGCTGAGCTAGGAGGAGGCCGAGATGTCTCTAAATTCATCTTAATATGGAGGAAGGCACTTAATTGCTTTTGAAGTTGGAATCAGCTTCTAAAGCCATATGAACCTACTATTTGCCAAAGGTATATCAAGACGGAATGCAAGGGGAAGCCACCGCATTGTTTTTTTTTCTACGAAAATCTTCAATGAAGAGACCAACGGGACAAGAGCAATGTCTTACTATCAGAAGATATTGATCTTATTGGAGGAACCTGATTAAGGAGAGCACTGATTCGCCTGGAAGAAAATGTATTTGTTCATAAGCATTGTGTTATCCATACAAGCAGGACTATATCGGGTAAATTTCGCGCTGTATCACTCCGATTGGACGATCTACATTATGCTTCATTTAGTATTATACCCTGCCCGAACACTCTGCCCCTGATCTGTCATCCTATTTCAATATATTCAAGTATGAATCGTCCAATAAATAAGAGCATTTCATTATCCAATGTACGTATATTGGCATATTCAGCCCATATATTATAAAAACACAAATTTATAAATTTTATTTGTTCATTTTTTAATCTAAATTTAATAGCTGATTAATTTAAATCTGGCCCACAAAGATGACATTCAATCGGCATATTATACGTTTCCTCCCTGCTCGCGCATGTCATTAGTTCGTAGGACAAGTTTCAACTTGTTCACTAAAGTATTTTGTGTACACGAGTCTTCGCATTCTAAATCTTGAGCGTGCTTCGTTGAATATAAAAAAATCGAATATCGTGCAGTTACTAAATTCTTCGTTTTTTATTTATCAACCCCTAAATAAATTCGTTCTAAATTGAAAGAAGTTTACTGGAACTCTGCTCCTTCAAATTCAACCGTTAAAAGGTGGACAGCTGAATTTATACTTGGACCTATGTCTCTCGAAGATGACCCATGTGAATGACGGCCAAAAACTGCAACCAAACCGTAAACTATCGAAAAGGTGCACAATATCATATTAGACGATAGGGGAGTAAAGGTGTTTGAGATAGCTGAGGCCGTGGGAATATCGGAAGAAAGGCTGCGGAGAATCTTGCAAAGTCATATTGGTTAATATCTACCTGACTTTTGGACTAATTAACATAAAATTTGCATAACTCTGTAAAAAATATCTCAACAATAAATTCATTTTGTCAACTTTATTTGTTATAGTGATATCTATCCACCTACAAATTTTAGCTCAAAACAATTCTATATATTTTTAGAAAACTAACATTAAGTGTTTGTTACCTTAATTTTGGACACCAGTGTAGTTCGAAACTGAAACACACAGGCAGCTGAGGAGAAGAATCTAAAACGGTTTTTATTTGTTCAACCTTGTATTTCCTTTTGCCGTTCCTGTAATGCAGATTGTGCGAGCATATATCTGTCCATCTTAATGGGGAAGATAGCTGCGTTTGTTTTAGATTTTCTCCTCAGAACTTCCTTGATCTTAACAATATTTCGTATAGGCTTTATAAGGTTCAGGTTTTAATAAGGGTTAAATCACCGTATATATACTGTGGTAGGCATATATTTCTTTTTAAAAAGGATTCATATGTTTGTTTTTAATCGCACTTTAAACAATAGTGTGCTCGTTAATTAAAGAGTAGGAATTGTTCCGTGCACACATAAATCTGCCCAGCTGAGTGGGGAAGATAGCTGCGTTTTAGATTTTCTCCCCAGAACTTCCTCACTCTTAACAATATTTTGTGTATAGGTTTAATAAGGTTCAGGTTTTAGTAGGTTCAAATGACCGTGTATATACTGGTATGCATATATTTATTATTAAAAATCATTTATATGTTTGTGTTTAATCGTACTTTAAGTAATAGTGCGCACGTTGAATAAAGAATAGGAATCGTTTAGTGCACATAGATAACCAACCTTTTAACTCCACATCTAAAAGTCCAGCATCTAGAACTTTTTTTAGCTGCGCTGAGGAAACATGCCGCCGCTCATGTTTTGCGATCAAAAATAGGTGTTGGCCTTCAGGTACCGCCGTTTCGCCTCATAATACCTGGTATGTACACAACGTCGCTGCCGCCTTCATTGAACTTTGCCACAACCGCGAAGGACTCGATTATTCAAATGCTATAAAAATAGGGCCTATTTTTACCTCGGCGCGCCCTACCTTTTTTCGTCTGCTCTGGTGCCTTATAACTGGACACACTAATCTGATCCGATTTGAGGGTGGGTTAAATGTCTTTTCAACTTTCACTATCTGTAATAGGATAGAATAATTGTTTCTGTTACTTTTTCCCATTATACGAGGGTGAGTAGAAAAGTAAGGTCTCCTATTTTTTTTTCATAGAAAAACACATTTAATCACAATTTTTATACATCATTGGAAAGGTTGGACACTTTGCTATTTTTCTACATAGTCGCCTTGATGCTCAATCATTTTTTTCATCCTGTCAACCAACTTTGTAATTCCGGTGTTGTACCACTCTCCCGCCGCCTCTATGAGCCACTTGTTATACGCTTTTTAAATGCGAAAAATAATTCTCCGGTCGAAATTCACCGTCAGTTAGTGGAAGTGTATGGTGAGAAGTGCATGGACATCAAAAATGTGCGGAAATGGTGCCGGGAGTTTAACGAGGGGCGGATAAACGTCCACGATGAACAGCGGTCTGGGCGGCCGAGTTTGCCGGAATCAACCGTGGCTCGAATCGACGAAATGGTGCGCGCAAACCGGCGGATAACCCTTGAAGAGATCGAGGATGGCCTGAATGAAGATTTCAGCCACTTCTCCGTGCACAAGATTGTGTCTAAGACCCTCGGCTACAGAAAGGTGTCCGCCAGGTGGGTCGACAAGTGGCTCAAAGAGGCGGCGGGAGAGTGGTACAACACCGGAATTACAAAGTTGGTTGACAGGATGAAAAAAGTGATTGAGCATCAAGGCGACTATGTAGAAAAATAGCAAAGTGTCCAACCTTTCCAATGATGTATAAAAAGTTGTGATTAAATGTGTTTTTCTATGAACTATTTTCTATTTACTTTTCTACTCACCCTCGTATAGTGCGAATGGAATATCATACCAACTCCATAAGTTGGTGACATCTCAGAAGCTGGAAATCTAGACCCTAGGTTGAGTATGTTGTTTATTACCACAATATAGTCTGATAGAATACCAGACCAGCCCAATAAGTTGGCGACATCTCAGAAGCTGGACATCTAGACCCTATGTTGAGTATGTTGTTTATTACCATAATATAGTGCGATAGAATATCAGACCAGCCCAATAGGTTGGAGACATCTCAGAAGCTGGAAATCTAGACCCTATGTTGAGTATGTTGTTTATTACCATAATATAGTGTGATAGAATATCAGACCAGCCCAATAAGTTGGATACATCTCAGAAGCTGGACATCTAGACCCTATGTTGAGTATGTTGTTTATTACCATAATATAGTTTGATAGAATACCAGACCAGCCCAATAAGTTGGCGACATCTCAGAAGCTGGACATCTAGACCCTATGTTGAGTATGTTGTTTATTACCATAATATAGTGCGATAGAATATCAGACCAGCCCAATAGGTTGGAGACATCTCAGAAGCTGGAAATCTAGACCCTATGTTGAGTATGTTGTTTATTACCATAATATAGTGTGATAGAATATCAGACCAGCCCAATAAGTTGGATACATCTCAGAAGCTGGACATCTAGACCCTATGTTGAGTATGCTGTTTATTACCATAATATAGTGCGATAGAATATCAGACCAACTCCATAAGTTAGTGACATCACAGAATCAGGACATCTAGACCCAATATAGTGATTTATATATATTTTGAAAATCGTTAATAAATATATATATATATATATATGGAATATGAGACCAACTCCAAAAGTTCCGGATATTTCAGAATCTTGATATTAAGACCATATTGTCTCATGTATGGGAGCCACTGGGCATGACTTGTATTAAATATTTTTAAAACGAATGGTTCTATAAATTATATAAATTTATACAAATTTATTACACTTATGTATATAAACAGTTTTAAAATAATGTATATCATCTCATATCATCCTCTAGTAATAAACAATAAATAATCTCAATATACACCCTAACCTTTTCGTCTGTCCCAGTATCTCCAAAATGAACGCACTAAGCAATCCGATTTTAAGGTGGAGTGAGCGTCTTTTTAGCAACAAATGCGCGCCCTCTAAAAATATACCTTATTTATGCCCCATTGTTTAATTCCTTTCCTCTGCGCATATAAACATTGCATCATTTTGAGGCTTATACTTTTTAAAATATATAACAGAGCTATAAAACATTAGCGCGTTGCGCAAATGCCAAAATAGTTTAATACATACAGTTAAACCTGTCTATAGCGCCTCCCTCTAAATAGCGCCTTCCTCTCTATAGCGCCCGATTTTAAATAGTACAATGCGATTTACATCAATATTAAGCAACATCTCTATAGCATCCCCTCTCTATAGCGCCCTATTTTGGTGAGTCCCAAGAGCGGGCGCTATAGACAGGTTTAACTGTATATTAAATATGAAATTTCATTAATTGTTGCAGACATGCATAAGGTTGCGGGAGGAAGGTATTCAGTGGTATTCATGTATCAAAAGTGTCCCCTCTCCCTTTGAAATTACATTTAAACATAGCATTTTTAAAGGAAAAGGTGCTTCCATGGTGCATATATATTTTTCAAACACTAAATAGCACAAAATGGCTTAAAATTACTTTCCTTATGCCTGTCAAATTTGCCATTATCCATTAAACATAACATCTATATAACTCATAGAGATGCAACCTTGAAACCAGATTTGTTTAAATGTTGCAAATTGTTGCAAATGACGTTTAATGCTCCATCAGAGGCTCTGCCTGCAGTCATGAGCAAAGCCCCTCTTGGACCTATTTGTTGTATACTTCTCTTTCTTACTTCTTGTAAATCTGATATATACTTGTATATTTCTTGTCATCTTATCGAATATCTCTTATATACCTCTTGTCTGCTTTTTATATACTACTTGTATAATATTTTCTATGTTTAAGCTAATTCTTGTACACGTTTAAATACTCGTCTATTTTCTATTATTTTTCTTTTAAACTTCTATAATCTACTGTTGTAAATTGTTTGTATACTTATTGTCTACTTCTTGCATATCTCTTGTATACCTTTTGTCTACTTCTAAAATAATTTAGGCTACTCTTTGCATACTTCTCTTGTGTATTACTACTTTTTGTAATCTTGATTCTAATTCTTGATTACTTTTTGTCTTTTCACCATTCAGCGTGACAAGGAAATTTATTTTGTTTGATGAAAACATTCACACAAAATAACAGAAGGGTAGTGCAATAAATCTGCTGAGAGTATAACAATTTACATAATATAGTTGATTTCTGTTCCACCAGATGGCGCTCTCCTTCTGTAAAGCACATGTGCTCCTGGTCAGTATATTCCTTTTTTATTTATAATATAGTTTGTGCAGGGTACGTTAGAAGGCGTCAGACAATCGGTCAGAAACGTCCTTGTGGCCAACGTTGGAAGGTTGGAGTCTATTCCTAGCAACGTGCCGTTTGACCACTGCGAAGATATTCCTAATCCAGAAGATTATTTGTGGATCTACATCATCTTATGTCTGAAGCAGAATGAGAACCCTGTAAGTTTAATAGATAGTGGAAATATAGAAGGGAAAATAATTAATAATCATTGTTGTTTCAGCATGAACTTCTAAACCTTATCCTGCAATTTCCTCTTGGATACCAAATATTCACGCTGCGTTCGTGCGTTAGATACGCGCTCTATTCTCCAAACACTCCGCAGGATGTTCTCGTTGAGATAGTGGAACTGCCGTATGGAATCTTCACTCATGAGGAGTTGACGACAATCCTGCATAACCTCTTGGCGCTTACAACCATATTCTACCCCATCTACGTAAGCACCATACATTATTTGAATCTTTAATGGAGACGTACAATTGGTTCGTAATTTAACCTTACACAATTAGTCAAATACATCACTTAAAATATAAAAGAGAAAAATTCCATGAAATAATAACAGGATATTTATTTTTAGAAGAGACATATGTGTGTGTGCATAATGTTAAACATTTTATAAATGAACCATACCATGTGTCTATTAACTAACACTTGTATGACCAGGCCTTCCTATCAGATACTGTATATTCAACAAACTTTCACATTCACAGTATACATCATTTTATTACGATGCACTAGCGCGCCATCTGTTATCAAATTACGAAACTATTTTAGACGCGTAATATTCTTTTTAAAATAAAACGATTTCTACTGCCCTTACTGCAATGGAAAAATTAAAGGGAGGGCCTGGCTCATCATTTTACATTTTTATGTAAATTAAGATATACTGCACGTAATCTCTTGCACTTCACACACTTATGTTGCTCGAATTTGTATAAACACTACATTTAAAATATTGTCAGAACAACATCCTTTTATTTATATTCACAATATTTCTTATTTATCCAATTCACAATGTCTTGATATGTGTTCTAGGACGAAAATATAAACGCATTTCTGGCTAACATGAACGGATATAACCAGGCGTAGGTACAGGTTGATACAAGCGTATCTGAAAGTAAGTATAAGTGGGAGATTTGAGTTCAAAGCCTTGCACACATATAAACATGGAATTTACTTAAATGTATTTAGCAATTCCGTAAATATATAAGTAAAATACAATATAATGCGGCTTATGATTGTAGAACGAAATTTGGCAATTATACCGCAAATGTTTCTTTTGAACGAAAAATCGAAATTTATTTTAAGGAGAAATAACGATTATTTCTAACTTTAGGGATGAAGTATGATAGGATGAATTGTGAAGAGTAATGATAAACGGAAAAATGAAGTGTCCAGGGATGGGAATCGAACCCACATTGTTCCGCTTACCGGGCAGATGTCATGTCCACTAGGTTACCCTGGACATGTTTTTCCGTTCGTTAATCTATATATATATATATAAATGAATGTCTGTCTGTGTGTACTCTATAGATTCAAAAACCATACATCCTATCGCCGTGAAATTTTGGGATATTATTAGGTATATCCCCGGGAAGGTTTTTGAAAAATAATTTCTTGAATATCTTGAATATCCTTAGAGTTATTTGCAGATTTGTAGATTTAACTCGCAAGCTGCGCCCCCATTGCGACGATGATAACAAGTTTTTTTATCTATAAGTTTTATTATCACTAAGTTTTTTATCTTAAAGATTTTATTTATCAAAAGAAAGATATATATATATATATTATACTATTCCTTTAACTTCCAATTACCGAGGGAACCAATTAATATTGATTTTATTCAACTTATCGAGTATTTTTCAAGGGACCGGGAAAAAATGTTCACTAGATAAAATGATCATTTTGTAATGTAGAAAATTAGGAAAGACAAAATTCAGGATGACACGGCAATTTATTTGAGACAAGAATAATGATACAATTCCAAGGCAAGATCCTATTCCTTTAACTTCCAATTACCGAGGGAACCAATTAATATTGATTTTATTCTACTTATCGAGTATTTTTCAAGGGACCGGGAAAAAATGTTCACTTTTATCGAGAGATTCAAATTTACGAGTTTCAAATTATCAAAATATATCTCTTTTTTTTTATAAGTTTATAGAGAATTGTTTTAACAAATGTTCGTTAGACAAACCTTTACTCGGGTAAAACCCGGGCGAAGCCGGGTACATCTGCTAGTATTATATAAAGTAATTTATAATGCAATATAATGCGGCTTATGATTGCAAAACGACATTTGAAAACCATCCCGCATGTGTTTCTTTTGAACGAAAAATCTAAATTTATTTTTAAGGAGAAATAACGATTATTTCTAACCTTAGGGATGAAGTATGAAAGGATGAATTGTGAAGGGTATTGATTTTTCCGTTTATCATTACTCTTCACAATTCATCCTTTCATACTTCACCCCTAAGGTTAGAAATAATCGTTATTTCTCCTTAAAAATAAATTTCGATTTTTCGTTCAAAAGAAACGCATGCGGGATGGTTTCCAAATGTTGTTTTGCATATATATATATTTTTAAAAGATGCATATATTGGATTTCTAATTATTTTTATTGTTCTAATATTTCGAGGGGCAACTCGCCTCTCTTTATCGAGGATGTTTGTGTTTTTCACTAGAACATGCGCACACGCGTACACCACTCTCGTTCTACAAGGCCAATGAAAGAATTGTATCTTTGATTTAACTATTGTATTCAGTTTATAAACAGCAAATAATTATATTTATATTTAATATTATAGATTATATTTTTTATCTATGGAAGATATAGAGATTTATATACAACACAGTGTAATTGTAAAAAATTGTGTTTACATATTAATTCTAAATTAAACAATTTTTAACAGCAAAAAAAAAATAAATGAGTAAATTAAAAGTATATACATAGGTATTTATAAATAATTAAGATATGAATTCTTTATAAATTTCTGAAAAATCAATTTTTCTGTTTATACTCTGTTTATCTTCGGCAGAAGCTCAACTTTCTAAAAACAGTCTACTATGCTTTTCTGTTATATTTTTGTATATAATTGTGGTCTGTTTGAAATCTGGTATATGGCTATTGTTTAGGGAGTGGTCTACTAGTAGGGATAATGGTCTGTAGTTTTTTAAAGCTGCTTTATGTTGATTGATACGATCTTTAAGTGATTTACCTGTTTCTCCAATGTATGTAGCTTGACATGTCTGGCAGGGAATTTAGTAAATTACATTGGTTGTATTTTCTTGGTTTGAAATATTTTTTGTATCTGAGTGGCGTAAGATTTGTCGTAGATTTTGTGCAGATTGATATGTTGTAATTATATTATATCTCTTTAAAATTCGGGCAATTCTCTCTGAGCCGTAGCTATATGGAATAGAGCAATATCTTTTTTGAGACTGATCACGACTATTATTTGAAGGTATATCTCTCTGTTTATAAAAATGTTTTTCAATAATTTTTTTTGGATAATTATTATTTATTAATTCTTTGAAAATTCTATTTCTTTCTTCTGTTGCACTATTTCTATTTGAGTGGTGTGTTTCTATTCTTTTAGAAAGAGATTTCACTACGGCTATTTTGTTATGTATGGGACCAAAGGAGCTAAAATTCAAATAGTTCCCGGTGTGAGTGGGTTTCCTGTAAATGCAAGTTTCGATGTTATTTTGATTCCTTTTAAGCTGGATGTCCAAAAAGGCTAGGGAATTATTGCTTTCTTTTTCATATGTGAACTTTAAAAAAGGTTTGAGACTATTGAGAAAATGTATGAAGCTGTCAATGTCTATTTCTGTTAGACAAAAAATGTCATCAATATATCGTAGCCATAATATTATTTTAAATTGGTTTGAATTAATTATTTATTCATCTATTTCGTTCATAAATATGTTGGCTAATGCAGATGAAATCGGGTTGCCCATTGGTAGGCCTTTAATTTGCCGGAAGAATCTGTCTTTGAAACTGAAATAACTATTGTCTAAACAAAGTTTGATTAAATCGATTAATGCTTCTTTAGAGAGGGGCAGAACTATTTCTGGGTGGATTTCAAGAAATGATTGGAGGGCCAGGAGTGCTTCGTCGTGCGGGATTGAGGTGTAGAGAGATTCTATATCGAAGGAAACCATCCTGCTGTCATTTGATATTTGAACGGTTTTGATAGCTTCAACAGCTACTATGGGATTGGGTACTGTGTGAGGTAGTTGCTTTTGGAATGGAGAGATGACTGAAGATATAAATTTTGTGAGAGGATATAGAGGAGAACCAGCATAGCTCACTATTGGTCGTAATGGAATGTTTGGTTTATGGATTTTAGGTAGGCCGTAAAAGTTGGGTAGAGTTATTTCTTCTGCTTTGAAATTTTCGAACGATTTTTTATTAAGCTTATGTGTGCGTATAATTTTATTTAGTTTTTTATTAAATTCTTTAGTGATATTAGGCAATGGATCTTTTGATAATTCTTCGTAAATTTCTTTATCTTGCAGTAATTGTTCGATTTTAGAGTTATATTCAGTGGTATCCATGATTACAGTATTCCTTCCTTTATCGGAAGGTGTTACGATTATATATTTGTTCTCTCTTAATAGATTAATTGCCTTTCTCTCATCTTGTTGTAAATTGGTCTTATTTTGTCTTTCTATTTTTTTAATGATCGGTGTTATTTCTGTTCTAATTCTAGATTTATCGTCATCGGGTAAAAGCTTTATAGAATTTTCTATAGAGGCTAATGTTTTAGGAATATGCATTTTTTGTGATTGAACAAAATTCAATCCTTTAGATAAAATTGTTATAATATCAGGAGAAATCGACTGTTTTGAAAGGTTCACAACATGATGTGGTTCAGGTTGTATTTTTTGTGTCCATTTATCCAGTTTCTTTGACTGAATATTGCGAATTAATGTTGTTTTGTTTTGACATTTGGTGTCCAAATATTTATTCAATTTGTCAAACAGATCATTAGGTAATATTCCCTTCAACTTGGGGATTAAAATTTCCATCTTTATTTTATAATTATTTAAATAATAGTGGCAGTTTTTTATTCTCGCATTTAAAAGTTTTCTGCCCGTTTCTAATATAATCTTTCTTGAAAATTTTGTTCTCACAGGGTCTTTAACGATCAGTGAAGGGGGAATTATTCTTGATTCGAGGCATCTGTGGTTGAAATATAAGTGATATAATGGTAATATAATATATAATATATATAATAATAAAATATATATGGTAATATAATATAATTAGGTGGGAAGAGAAATGAGGACACCACAAGTTTGGAAGAAGAACCCAGGCAACCAGAGAGAGAGAGGGAGAGCACCGGGCCCGGCAACAGCCGGGCGGCCGTTCGTGTCGCATACAATCATCAACTGTCTTAATAGTCCCGAGAACTCACGGGCCCCTCTGGTCGCCCCTTGGAATGTCTCTGGTGTCTTAAATGACCGGACTTTAGCTGCCAGTCTCTCTCTGGGTTGACTGTAGGTTTGCTTTACTATTCCAGGAAGAGTATATATTATGACATATGGCCCCCGTTGAAGAAGGCTGAACATGGTTTGAGTATACTTAAAGCTGGAGAAGCCAGGAATAGAGAAAATAATTTTATAGTTGAAATTATTTAAGTTTATGGTGACATAGTTTTATGTAAATAAAATATTGTATAGTACACAAGTAAATAATATTTACAAGCAGTTTTACAACACCGGAGAGTTAGACATTTAAGGGAATTCTTGATAATATCAAAGTTATAAAAGGCTATATACAATAACATCTAATATATTATAAGGTAAATGCTATTGAGGAGTGTGAACAAGGAGAAGGGGAGTCACAAACACAAGATGAAAATCTTAAGGCCATTAAGACTGGGGAACTCTACACTTTATGATATGTTTTCAGGCGGACATGGCAAGGGGAAGACTTGGCATGGCTTTTCTATGCTATAGGTGTAGAGTACGAGAAATGAGGTTGAGGGTGGAAATTGAGTGAGTTCAGAACTGAGGTAAACATAGGACTACATACAATGTTAGAATTTTGGCGAACAGAGCGAGGGGAAACTTGCTTTGGGCCATTCTACCTTATCTATGCAGTTACTCGTGTAGCAAGTCCGAGGGGGAAAGTCCCGTGTGTAGGTGAGGAAGCCGCATGGACTTATAGTTGATTTGAGAAGATAAAATAGTTCGAGATACAAAGGTAGTATATAGGCGAACAGAGCGAGGGAAAACTTGCTTTGGGGTTTCCACCTTAATTATTTCGATACTATAAGACTTTAAATTATAAAACTATTTTAGAGGCGTAATATTCTTTTTAAAATAAAACAATTTCTACTGCCCTTACTGCGATGGAAAAATTAAAGGGAGGGCTGGCTCATCAGTGGTGAACCCTCCCAGCGGTTTCGCCAGTTTAATCTACCATACCGCTGTTATATTGCATTTTTGGAACTTCCTTTTATAGGTGACTGTTGTAAGACTCTTGGAATGGGTATTTTAGAAGAACTATGGACATAAGCTTTTAGGACAGCAGAATTAAATATAATTATAAATATATAATATGCTTCGAGCAATCGCTCTTCCGCAAATATCAAATTGTGTCTTTTATTAGAACAATAATGTTACGATATACTAGAGCGCCATCTGTTATCAAATTATAAAACTATTTTAGAGGCGTAATATTCTTTTTAAAATAAAACAATTTCTACTGTCCTTACTGCGATGGAAAAATTAAAGGGAGGGCCTGGCTCATCAGTGGTGAACCCTCCCAGCGGTTTCGCCAGTTTAATCTACCATACCACTGTTATATTGCATTTTTGGAACTTCCTTTTATAGGTGACTGTTGTAAGACTCTTGGAATGGGTATTTTAGAAGAACTATGGACATAAGCTTTTAGGACAGCAGAATTAAATATAATTATAAATATATAATATGCTTCGAGCAATCGCTCTTCCGCAAATATCAAATTGTGTCTTTTATTAGAACAATAATGTTACGATATACCATCGCAGTAAGGACAGTAGAAATTGTTTTATTTTAAAAAGAATATTACGCCTCTAAAATAGTTTTATAATTTGATAACAGATGGCGCTCTAGTATATCGTAACACTATAAGACTTTAGTAGTTTTAGCTAATTGAAGGAAAGTGTGCGCGCACAGTGCCAAAAATTGAGACGAGGACGGTGTTGTCCTTTACAAATAACAAGCGTCTCGAATACGAGGTGTTTGACCCGTCGTGGGAGCTTGTGCGAGGAGATGATTTCGCGACGGGTTGAACGTAAAACCCATGTTTGCGCGAAGTGATGACGGACCGGACAAAATCAGCGACGATATTTAACGTACCTCCGTGGGAAATATCGGACGTAGGTTATATCGTGCTGGTATGGACAAGGGACAAACATAGATTTGAAGACGGGGCCCGTGTGGCGAACGTGTGACGCGAGAAGGAGGAGCGAAGTTGTGGCGCTCGATGCAGATTGTTCAAGTGCGATCAAAAAGAAGTTGATAAACATCTAGCAGATAGTAAATCTGCATCCTGTGACGAACACACCAGTGGCTAGATGGTGTGGGTCGGTGGATATGCTAGAGAGAAACTACAAAATATATTATCGTAAATGAAAAGTGGAAATTAGAATTTTGAAATGGCAATATAGTAGTTCGATAATTGATAACTCATTAATTCTCAAGAGGGGCATGGGCTGGAAGAAGTTTAACAAAGTTGTAAGAATGAGAGGGGTAAAACAATCACACTCACAGGTTATGCTGGTTTAGGGCGCAAGTAGATTCATTGAGTTCATTGAGGGAGGTTCTGTCTGCTGATACTGTACGTGCCAGTGTTGTCCGCCACTGTAGTGGCAGGGATATGGCGGAGTCTTGTCCATGGTGGTGGAAGATGTCCTGCTCTGGCACGGGGATCGTTCTTGGACAAATCTAGAGCTAAAAGAAGTGGGCGGGGGCTTCATCTCCGTCGTAGGTGATCACTTCTTCAGGGTAACGGTTCAAAAGTTGGCGAGGAAGGGGGTGAGAGCTCGAAGAGAAGTGGCTACAGTTGAGTTGGTTGTAAATTATTGTGGAACTTGGTTGTGGGTTTGTCCGATCATCGTGGTCTTGCTGCTTGTTTTCTTCATACTCTGGTATATGAGAGATTTGTTTCCCGGCCAGGCCTTATCCTGTCGACTTTTTAATGTGGTATAATATAATAAGATGGGGAAAGAGAAATAAGGACACCACAAGTTTGGAAGAGGAACCCCAGACAACCAGAGAGAGAGAGAAAGAAGGAGAGCCGGGCCCGGCAACAGCCGGGCGGCCGTTCGTGTCACATACAATCCTAAACTGTCTTAATAGTCCCGAGTACTCACGGGCCCCTCTGGTCGCCCCATTGAATGTCGCTGGTGTCTTAAATGACCGGACTTTAGCTGCCCGTCTCTCTCTGGGTTGACTGTAGGTTTGCTTTATTATTCCAGGAAGAGTATATATTATGACATATATATATTATGTGGCGGATCTGCTATCAGCAACTTGTTGTTGAATGATTATGAGGTGCTCGTACGTTACATTACCACCTTGATCTTCTCTACTTTTATTTCTTCCGAAACCCATTCATTATCAAATAGCCTCCTCCGCGCGTATTGCTACCTACATTAAAATTACATTATTTACTAGTACATTGGACGAAAAATAAATATTTTTGTGTGTGTTTACAGGTGCTGCTATTTTGGAGTTTTTGATTTTCTTTGTGACATGCACTATTTTCTTCTTGCGATTTCTAAACTTACATTTTATCGACAATTTATTATATAAAATTTATCTTATGAAATTGATATAATTGATAAAGAGAAAAGGGGCTGTTGATTTTTTTTATCATTGACATTATTTATATAGAAATTGATGTTTGTAACCAACTCTGCGCTATATATCTGTGAAAAATATAAATATCTTATGCGTTTTTTTTTTTTTTGAGAAGTGAAAAATTCTATAAAGTCATTAAAACAAAAAAAATATATATATATATTGCTAGGACTTTTGTCTTATTGGTATTTAACCCACTCATGAGATTTTCGCCAGTTTTAAACTAACAAACCGTTTAACCATTATATCGTATGGTTATAGCCGTCTAGTATATCAAACTGGCTAAATCGCTGGAGGGGGTTCACTACTGATAAGAAATTTGCCTTACCTAAAATCAAAATGTTTAGCATTCAGAGAATGTCAAAATATTTCCATTACATTTACATCTAGTGAAATTTTATTCAAATAATAAAATTGTTAATATAATATTTTACTATGTTGAAGTGCAGATTTTATAAAAATTAGACCTAAAAGAAAACTGTGTTATATAAACCTAAAGATTGTATATATATATATAATGTGATAAACATTTACCAGAAACCTGAATATTTATAATATAAAAAGGTCTATTTTCAAATTTCTATGTTATGTCTTATATAACTAAATACAGAAAATATCTAGAATATGTTAAAATTCATCGCGCTTCTCCATCTTAACGATGTATCTTCACGAAAAAGTACAAAAACTCTCAATATCAAATATATATTAATCAAAAGGTCATATATATTTTGGATCAAAATAATATAAAATATTATTTTTAAATACAATATTTTTCTAAGCTTATATTCTTCATCGAGGTCTCTCTTTACTTTGATAGTGTTTGGTTTAACTTCGCAGTATCTTCTATGCAGTCGCTTGAAGGTACCGCCAAGTTAATCATGTGCATTTATTCTTGGGGAAAATGGAATGAACTTTCCGACTGTGAAATTGCTCCACCTTTTTATATTCAACCTTGCCTGAATCTCCTTTTCAAAAAGTGATATTCTAAAGAAAGCTATAACACATATTACTTACTCAACTTCGAGGGAGATCACACACGTAGCTGTATCTATTTTTATATCTCAATTTACTTACAATATATATATATCGATAAACTATTTACATAAACATTTCTAAATCTAATTACATAAAATTATATTTTGATAAATTATTTACATAAGTAGATTTTTTTTCATGGACAGAGAGTGTCTACTTATTTTTTGCAAAATTATGTTATATAAAATAATTAATAATTTTTGGGCTTTAAAATTGATTCTAGAGAAAATCGTTGAGAGAAAGAATGATTTATAAATAAATACATGTGTATTTCTAAGAGCGCCAAAATATTTTCTTATAAAACGTGAACAACAAAAATGGGCTTTCTGAGGAGTCTCTTTTTTAATCGGATGCCATTACACTAATTGGCAATTCTAGAATATAAAATTCCAGCTTTTTCAAATTCCGAGTGATGTTATATTTTATACTTCTGCTGGTATATTGAGGATTTATCTTTTATATTATGATATTGATTATCTTTGATCTGATATAGTATCTCAAACTATCATTTTATTAAAAGATTCAGATATAAATAGATTCTGAATATAGAGCAATCCATAATTTTAAAAATAGGGCTTATTTTAAATATATAAATAGATGTAGAGCTGTATATAATCTTTCTCAGGGATAGGTACTTGATGAGAGAATGATCTAGTCAACTTTAGAATACCAATACTTTTCAAGAAAAATTGAGATTTAAGAAAGATTGAATAAAAGGTGAAACAATTTAGTATTGTCTCAAAATGTATATACTTTATTACTAAGTTAGAAAAATTTTTGAGTCAAAAGGCGATCCATTAATTAAGATTATATAAAAGGGCGTACCTGGATCTGTAAAGAAAAAAAAATTGTTTTTTTTTTATTTACAGATCCAGGTACGCCCTTTTATATAATCCTAAGTTAGAAAAGTTTCTATATATTAGGAAAATATTTTAACATAACTTAAAAGTTTTAAAAATGAAAAAATAACATTAAAAATTTTAAATTTTATTTTTTTATTTTATAGTTTGTGAATATGCATATTCATGCTTCTGTCTGTATCTATTTTTCTACCTCAACTATCTTCCCTTTTTTTCTCAATATATTCCGCATATATGACGCGTAACTGTCGAATCTTTTGCCTGAACCTTGTTATAGCCCTCAATTGTTTTTTTAAAAAATAAAATATTTTTAAATTTGTAATATATATATATTCTCTAATACAATATAATATAATACGGCTTGTGATTGTAAAACGACATCCGAAAATTATCCCGCATGTGTTTCTTTTGAACGAAAAATCTAAATTTATTTTAAGGAGAAATAACGATTATTTCTAACCTTAGGGATGAGGTATGAAAGGATGAATTGTGAATAGTAATGATAAACGGAAAAATAAGTGTCTAGGGATGGGAATTGGACACTTTTATTTTTCCGTTTATCATTACTCTTCACAATTCATCCTTTCATACCTCATCCCTAAGGTTAGAAATAATCGTTATTTCTCCTTAAAATGAATTTTGATTTTTCGTTCAAAAGAAACACATGCGGGATAATTATCGGATGTCGTTTTATATATATTCTCTCTTTTCCATTTTCCATAGATAATCTGATCCCCCTTTTGCATAGTAAAATATTTGAACACACATAACAACTTAAATTATATAACGAATATTTAGAATCATAAAAATTTCTCTCTCTATCTTTATATATTTTTTATAAATAAATTTTATATTTTTTAAAATAATTTTTTAGAATAATTATATATATTGAGTTGAATATATACTGTTAGTATAGCAAGCTATTACCGAACAATAATTTTAGTAGTGTTATATATATAATTTTGCATAAAAATATGAAAGAAAATGGTATAAGAAGAAGTAAAGAAAGTTAAAGGGAAAGTAGATAAGGATTATATTATAAGGAATCAAAAATGATTTTTTTTTTACAATTTAGGGCCATAACAAGTTCACGTCCAAACGGGGCTTTGGAATATTTATTTGTAAGTGCAAAGTCGAACTGCTTTTCACGTGTGTAGACATGTGGTGCACTTACAGTAAAAGCAGTCGCCTTTTACCCACCATGATTATCATGGGCTGTACCACGTGTACTAGGGATAAGCAAAAAAAAAAAAGTTCACGCTGAAGCTTCGGCAGTTGCGCGTCATATAAACGGAAGAAAAGAAAAAAAAAAGGAAGAGAATTGAAGATAGAAATATAAGAAAAATAATAAAAGACAGAACCATGTTAACATTTTGTGATAACTATATAATGGAAAAAAATAATTATTTTAAAAATATTTTTGAAAATATTAAAATTTTTATGATATATGGTAAAAAAGGTTTAGGGCAAATTGAATATATATCCAACCTCTATCAAAAATTAATTTTGAAATAATTAAAGTCGCAAGATAAAAAGCACAAAACAATTTTAAAATGTTTATGTTTGTGGTGTATTTATAATACTCAAAAATAGACATTTCATATTAATTATATAGATACACATTGTATTTTCAAACAAATTGTACGTATATACGAGGGGTGTCCCATAAGTCCGTGGCCCGACCATGAGAACGAAATCTTAGAAACTAATAAATTTTACCATATATACGTTAAAGCCTTGTATAAAGATATGTACACTTTTAAGTTTCTACAACTAACCGTTTTTTTTTTTTTTTGTTATAGGTTCTAAAAGAGGACAAGAAACAGGAATCATCTAAAATGTAGACAAACGAGATTTGTGCTGTAATAAAATATCTTTGTAAGAAAAGAATGTCGCCGAAGGAAATCTATGAGGATATGGCGGATACATTAAGGGAAGATGCTCCTTCCTATAGCACAGTAAAGAAAATGGGTAGCTGCGTTTAAATTAGGGAGGATCAGCACCTAAGACGAACATGGACCAGGAAGACCTGTTGAGTCAGTTACTCAAGAAAACATCAACAAGATACATGATTTGGTTATGTTGGACAGAAGAATGACAGTTCGTCAGATAGAAGAGACCTTGGGTATTCTAAAAACAACAGTGGATCGGATCATGAGAGAACACTTGGGCCTCAGGAAGCTTTCTGCCCGTTGGGTTCCCAAACTTTCGACACCCGATCAAAAGGCTGTAAGGAGAAAGTTATTTTCGGACAACTTGCGTTATTTGAAGCCAATCCAGAGGAATTTGTCAGTAGATTTGTTACCATGGATGAGACTTGAGCCCATCACTTTACACAAGTGTCCAAGCAACAATCCATGCAATGGAGACACTCCGGTTCCCCTCCCCGCAAGAAAGCCAAGACAGTTCCATCAGCAGGGAAGGTTATGGTGTCTGTCTTTTGGGATTCCGAGGGTGTACTTCTTCTAGACTTTCTGAATAAGGGTCAAACCATCACTGGCGATTATTATGCAAATCTTGTGAAGCAACTACGAGAAGCTATTAAAGAAAAAAGAAGAGGAAAGCTGTCCAGGAAGATTGTTTACCATCAAGACAATGCTCCGAGTCATCGGTCGCTGCAAGCCATGGCTACTATTTATGATTCTGGCTTTGAACTTTTACCACATGCACCCTATTCACCAGACCTAGATCCGTCTGACTTCAACCTATTTCCTCATTTGAAAAAATCACTTTCTGGCATTCATTTTAGGTCATATGAAGAGGTCATTGATGCTGCAACCTCATTTTTTGAGTCACTTGAAACATCGTTCTTTTTGGAGGGTATAAAAGCATTAGAACATCGCTGGAAAAAGTGTATACACCTTAAAGGGGATTATGTTGAAGGATAAATCATAATCATTTTATTAGTCATTTTCTTTATATGTCGGGCCACGGACTTATGGGACACCCCTCGTATTATCAAAAAAACATTTACCAATATTTTAAGCTTCATGTGGAATATATAAACATTATCGTTTACCATTATATATCTCAACCTTTTATTTATTTATATATTTATCTATGTATTGTAATATATTCTACCTTGGTACATTCTGAAATGCTTACTTAAGTTTCGTCACGCTTCCTTGTACACAGAGGCATAATTACAGAAACTGAAATTTTGTATTCTCCTAGAACCTATGCTGAGCTAACCCTTCTGTTGAATGAAACAAGTTGTGATAAAGAGAACGTTGTGGATGTTCTCAGAAAGTCTTTCTGGCAGATCTTCAGTCCGTTAATAAATTGAATTGTTGAAACTAAAACTTTTCCTCATTCTTTTTCTCAACCACCCATACTTACATTTCAGACAAGATAATTGTAACACGGAGTGGCACATTTACTTCTTCTTTATTGCTCCAACATTCTTTATGGTAGTATATCGTCCAAACACTCTGTGTGAATGAATAAGATAAATGTGAGCAATAGTTACCCTATTATTATATATTCTATTTTCCATTTTGCAAATAAGATACAGTTACCTAATGTACGTTCTTCAAATTGAAGATACTTCGGCCAGTAAATCTTTTTTATTGTCTCGATGTTTCGACAAAAATCTTTTGTCCTCGTCAGGAAAGAACAAAAGTTGAAACAATTGGCAAAGCGATAAAAATTATTCAAATCTGCGAGGGCGTTCTTGTAGCATTAGAATAATTTTTAATACTTTACCAATAGTTTTAACTTTTGTTCGCTCCTGACGAGGACAAAGGATTTTTGTCCGAACATCGAGACAATAAAAAGATTTACTGGTCGAAGTATATTTAATATGAAGAACTATGAATGCCGGCCAGGCAACCTCTATCTTTACGCTAATGTACGTTGTTATATTATTATTATTTTCGGAAATTTGGCCAATACTCGTTATTGAATCTTCAAGAAAAGTCCACCATTGCTCGTTTCGGCCTGTTGGCCCTAATCAGTATGCTACAGGCTATATGCTGAAGACCCACAAAAGAACAATTCACCGTTTCCTTTTAATACAATAAAATAGTATTTATTTCAAATGTACTTAATCTAAAATATGATTCAAAAGCAGATAAGTAATTAATAATAAAAAAACCGCTTCCGAAGATAAGTTTTTCAGCAAGAAAGCCATTTTATTTACTATTATTTACATTTCAAAGGATTTTATCTTTCGAAGAGATGAGTAATCTTATAGTGAGACATTAGGGTTTATGTGAAGATAGGAATAAAAGCCTTTTATTTTATTATTTATTTTTCAAAACTAAAATTATTTGCATGTGATTTCTCAAAAATATTTTTCAATGCTATCGTTTATTCGAAAAATATAAAATAATATGGTATGTGTATCATTTTGAAAGAATGTATAGAACTATAGAATTTCTGTGAATTAAATGAAGAAAATTAGTGTCTGCTAATCACTTCTTGACTTTTCACTAGCTGATGCATGGTCGACCTCCATTCGATTCATCGTGTGAGGCTCTAAACACACAAACACAATATTAGAAATTATTTTTCATCAGAGGAGAGAAAATACTATATAAAATTTAAACAAATATATTAATATTATTATTAATAGGCTAATCCCTTAATAGAATGTTCAAATCTAAAAGCTTGAGGGATGACTTTCTTTTGCAAATAAATTTATTTCGAGCTTTCGGGCAACGCCCTTTTCTACAGGAAAATTAAAAATAAAGTAAATAAAATTATATTACACTGAGATTAAGCGAGGCAAATGTATAACAAACTATATAAAATAAATATCAGAAACAAACACACGTGAGACTACTCGTGCGTCAGATGCATATGAATAAATCAATAAACTGAAATTTGATATTTGTGTATATATATAGCGAATTTGAATGTCTAAAATATGGACTGATATAGAATCGGACTAAGAATATGGCATATTTTGGAAATATAGGACAGAATAACTATTGACTTTGTGGTCTCTGAGTTCATGATACAGTGGGGGGTTGGGTGGCAGCAGGGAATATTACATTATAAATTTCCGGTAAAAATCCGGTAAAAGGTAAACCTTAATAGAAAATTTGATTTACCGGAAATTTATAATGTAATATTCCCTGCTGCCACCCAACCCCCCACTGTATCATGAACTCAGAGACCACAAAGTCAATAGTTATTCTGTCCTATATTTCCAAAATATGCCATATTCTTAGTCCGATTCTATATCAGTCCATATTTTAGACATTCAAATTCGCTATATATATATACAAATATCAAATTTCAGTTTATTGATTTATTCATATGCATCTGACGCACGAGTAATCTCACGTGTGTTTGTTTCTGATATTTATTTTATATAGTTTTTTATACATTTGCCTCGCTTAATCTCAGTGTAATATAATTTAATTTACTTTATTTTTAATTTTCCTGTAGAAGGCCGTCGCCCGAAAGCTCGAAATAAATTTATTTGCAAAAGAAACTCATCCTTCAAGCTTTTAGATTTGAACAAATATATTGATAATTACTGTAAATATTTTGTAACAAAATAAATTTACTGGCAATGTGTTTATTTTTAAAATAGCATCAAATATTATTTCTACTTCTAGTCTGTAGAGATAATATTTGATGCTATTTTAAACATCGCCAGTAAATTTATTTATTACAAAATGTATCGATAGATGGCAATTGAATTTATAAATAAAAATAATGACTGTATTTGCATGAATATGATTGTGTATAAGTTTTTATCTGTTTTATTCAACACATGAATGAAGATACAACAAAACACGAGTGTGTCATTATTTAATTCACATATTTTATTGTTAATAGGGATTCTTTAACGAATCTCCGACTTTCTCATTATAAAGTTCAATCAAAAATATTAAATTTTGTGTTATTTTTGTAAAGAGAAAACACGTCGTAAGGAAAATTTATTATATATTCTAAACTTAAAACCTATTCATACTTATCATATTTTGTATTTCTCTAATTATAGTGAGATTCTTTTGACCAAACCTTCATACAAATTGTAATTAAGATCATTTTAAAAAACTTCATCTGTCCATTATAATAAAAATAACAAATTATAAAAATAAGGAAATGTTTGAAAAGCTGAATACAAAAAAAAAGACATAGATCAAATAAAATAAGAACGGTGTGAAAAAAGAAAGAAACCTCATAAACCCTAAAAAATATCACAAATAAAAATCTATAATTGAAGATACTCTGAACAAGAGAGACCAGCGTAAAAATAATATTTAATTGAAATGATATTTTTCTTAAAGATAATTTTATGTTTGTCATTAAAAACGAAAGTGTCTTACCTGCTCAAGTGTTTTAAGCTCAAAACACAAATATCCACGATAAAGTGAGTCGAGTCACCCCTCGAAATATTGAACGAATAATTATTTAAAATTCATTATAATTCTGACCCGCTCTTTTAAAAAAAAACATTAACATAGGTAAATAATTTCCTACACATTTGTTGAAATCGTTTTTTTTTTTATGTAGAAACAGTAGAGGAAAAAGTCAGTGTAAAATTGATATTAAACAGTGTGTATCAGGGTGTTTATCATGAATATATTCTTTCTATGTATTATCATCCAAAATATACAATAAGAGTTACCATTATATTGGAAGGCATAATTGACCAATCCTCCCGATTCATTATGAAGTGGAGATTCTTGGAAATCGTCGCGTTTCGTCAGTTTCCTGGACACAAAACCTTCGATGAAACATAATTAGGTAAATAATGAAACTGGAGGGGTTGTGTCGGAATAACCTATTGGCTTGCAATTAAATCTATTACAGTAGAGTATAATAAATATAGTACAAAAGAGAAATTGTACTGGGATCAGGTGGACAAATTGAGAAAAACGCATCTCCTGATCTTGCAGCTAAAAGTTGCTGATTTTATTCACGTGTTTCGCTTTTCTTTGTTAATCAAGAATGGGTAATTGGCCAATTCTGGAATAATTAAACCTCAACAATTAGTTGATATTTATTCTGACAGATGGTGCAAGCTATCAAAAACTTTTAGCTGCACGATCAGGAGATGCCTTTTACGTAATAGAAAAAAAAAACAACAAAAAAGCCTTTATTTAGGGTCACTGACCCTATACAGGATTCACCAGAGGTATGCATAAGAACAAAGCAGTGAGACAAAGGAAATAACGATATATACAGAGTAAGAAGAAAAAGAAAAAAAACAAGAAAAGAAAAAAAAAAGAAAGAGGGAAGCAAGAAATCAACACAAAAAGAGTAGCAGTAAGAAAGTGAGGAGTGAGTATCACTTGGCCTTCTTCTGAGATATTGACTTGTGGAAACCATAAAACGCCGTAGCAATATACTTATTCTGGGTCATATTGTCAATTATTGATGGAAGTGAAGCACAGAGTTGCCCAGTTTTGAGCATAAGGGTTCTTCTTTCTTCTTTCAGAGCAGGGCAATCAAAAATATAGTGAGTGATTTCATTTTTTAGTTTTGAATTACTGAAGGTACAAGTCGGGTCCTCACCGCAGAGCATCTTGGTGTGGTTTTCTCTAAAAAAACTTGAAAGTATTCTAACTTGTGCGAGTAGTCTTACAACCGGGAAAGGAAAATCTCCTAAAAGGTATCCCTCCGTCATGAAAGATATGTGAATGTCTTTGTAGTGAGAGTATAGCTTAGATTTATCCATTCTTGTAAGGTCGTTTTGTATAGATTGGTCTGCCGCTGTTTTTAAGAGCCCTGTAATCGCGCTCCTCAGCGTTTCAGGGTCATCACAGGAAACAAGTGCAGGGGATCCATTATTGTTAAGCAGATTGGTGAGCTTTTACGTAATAGAAATTATATCTGCGCGACTCATCTATTGATTGAAATTGAAAGTTTCAGCGCTATGGTATTTTTAAATGTCCTTCACACATAGTTCCTACCCCAATGATAAAATATTGAGAGGACTCGACGGATCAGCAGTGAATCTATTCAGCGTCCTACATTGTCAGCTATGTAAGCTAAGTGGTAACGATAAGGTGATTAAACTGGTCACTATTGATGGCCATGTCTCCCCACTGTATCCTAGATGTATAAAAGGTAAAAATTATTAATAGACAGAAAATCAGATTTATAAAAGGTTCATGTTCGATAACTAGCCGAATGACCCGGGCAACGCCCGGTTTTTACCCATTTAAATGTTTTTATTCAAATACTATTCGTTACAATTATAAATTGGCGCCGTGGATGTCACTCTTGTGAAACGTCCCGCTCCAAACTTTGTTTCTGAGAATCGATATTTTTATAGAAAGATGATCTGGCTTTGTGTCTTCTGCTCGAATGATTGTTTTTCTGTTAGAATTTTGTTCCTGCATACTAAAAATGAACTGGCTTCACCCGTTGTCTCTGCTTTTTGGAATTTTTCCCGTTATAATTTTGTATCTGATCATCAAACATGATGCAGAAATATTGTCATCATCATTTTCTGACTATAAAACAACTATTTTTGCCCAGACCCTGTCAATTTAAATTTTTCTTGGCTAAAAATCCGATAAATACATCTTCCAGATTTTTCTCTATGTTCTGTTAAAACACGCTTTACATGTACATTAGGTCAGCTGATATTACCTCCCATCTTCACCACTAGAGGCGCTGCTTGCGAGCGAAAGGGCAAATTCGCAACGCAATTTGCAAATAACTCGAAGAATATTCGGGATAGAGACCTGAAATTTTCACTATAAGTTTTTCCGGATTCTACTCTATATACTGTTAATATTTCAGTCAGATTAGTTACGTATTGTGGACGTGTATAGCCGACATAGGAACAAACACACATACATACATACACTGACATTTTATATATAGGGATTATAAAACATGTCTTGGAAAATAACAATATTTTATTTTATCTATTTCACAATAATAAAATCAAGATTTTCTCCATTAAAATATAAAATATAACCATTAAAGCAAGCGTTCGAGCGCAAAACAACTACTCCAGTTTACTCGGGTGGCATAGACCCTATTTTTTGGCGTTCAAAATTTAGAATCAAAATTGGAGCAGTTTTTGAAGTTTTCCACTCCATGCACGTCCAGCTCGGCAAGTGATCAAAAGAATAACTAAATGGTTCTGTGAGGGCAAATTCAAACGGCGTCTGCATTTGTAGACCTGTGGTATACATACATTCGAAGCGTTCACAAACCTCTATCATTATGGTTACCATGGCTTCTCTACGATGTGTACTTTAATTTTTAAAAAACTTCGTTTATACACACACGTTTCACATATGTTGTAGTAAGTATACTTACCTAGATGAAAACAATCGGCTTCGAAGATACCAGGTGAGCAGCACGGCGGCAAGGAAGATAGATAGCAAGGAGGCGCATATGATAAACCACATTGTTTCGTCCATGTTATCAACATTAGCACATTGATTCTAAAATAACACACATGCGGGATTGTAATTGGTAATGGTATTTAGACACAAGGTGCACATATGGAAACTGATATTAGCGGTTGTGATTTTAGGAATTAATAAACTAACGGAGGGAATATATGTGTTCTATAATGTGATTTTTATATAAATAGGAAAAACACATACACACATATATATTTAAGAAAAAGGCATCTCCTCCGCGCCATCTATCGGAATAAATATCAACTATTCTCGTTGATTTTTAATTATTCCAGAATTGGCCAAATACCCATTCTTGATTAATCAAGAAAAGCTGACCACGGACGCGTTTCGGGCTGTTGGCCCTCATCAGCGTGGTGCAAGCTGTACCTCAACGACCAAAAAATTGGTCATAAAGGCATCCTGAAAAATCATGAAACGGGTAGTTAAGGCCAGAATTGCGTGAGGACGCTACACAATGTGAAAAAATAGCACAATTGTAACATTGTACTGGGATAAGGTGCATAAATTAAGAAAAATTTGGTCGTTGAGGTACAGCTTGCACCACGCTGATGAGGGCCAACAGCCCGAAACGCGTCCGTGGTTAGCTTTTCTTGATTAATCAAGAATGGGTATTTGGCCAATTCTGGAATAATTAAAAATCAACGAGAATAGTTGATATTTATTCCGATAGATGGCGCCAGCCATCAGCAAGTTTCAGTTGCACGATAAGGAGATGCCTTTTTCTTAATTTATGCACCTTATCCCAGTACAATGTTACATTTGTGCTATTTTTTCACATATATATATTTATATATATAGAAGCAATGGGCGCTTCTCCCGTCAAAATAAACGTCAGAACCTGACGCCATCTATTGACCGTTGCCGAAACTAGCGGCCTCGGGTCGGTGACAAAGCCACAACACCAGCTTTGGCAAACTGAAAAGCGTCCACCTAGAGACTATGGTTTCGGGCTAATGGCTCTCGTCAGTCTAGGGCGGACTTTATTCCATGAGATCCACACGGGATCTAATGGAATCTTCGCAATCTACCAAAGAGGTGTTTTGCTGGCAATGTGGCTGGGCCAAATCTATGGCTAGAACATAGATGGAAAATTTGCCGGGAGAAAATTAATCCATAGAAGCAATGGGCGCTTCTCCCGTCAAAATAAACGTCAGAACCTGACGCCATCTATTGACCGTCGCCGCAACTAGCGGCCTCGGGTCGGTGACAAAGCCACAACACCAGCTTTGGCAAACTGAGAAGCGTCCACCTAGAGACCTAAACACCTCTTTGGTAGATTGTGAAGATTCCATTAGATCCCGTGTGGATCTCATGAAATAAAGTCCGCCCTAGACTGACGAGGGCCATTAGCCCGAAACCATGGTCTCAAGGTGGACGCTTCTCAGTTTGCCAAAGCTGGTGTTGTGGCTTTGTCACCGAACCGAGGCCGCTAGTTGCGGCGACGGTCAATAGATGGCGTCAGGTTCTGACGTTTATTTTGACGGGAGAAGCGCCCATTGCTTCTATGGATTAATTTCCTCCCAGCAAATTTTCCATTTATATATATAACATATGAAAAAACAATAGAAAAAAATAAAAGATAAGTGGGTCAGGTGTTGATATTAAAAATAAAGAAGGCATCTCCTGACCACAAGCACAAGCACATGTGCTCGTGGTCAGGAGATGCCTTCTTTATTTTTAATATCAACACCTGACCCACTTATCTTTTATTTTTTTCTATTGTTTTTTCATGTGTTAAGCGTCTTTACGCAAATTTGGCCTTAAATACCCATTTCTTGATTTCTCGGGAAGCCATTGGGTCCAAAAAATATTTTTGGTCGCAATGGTTACAGCCTTCTCCACGCTGACGAGCGCCAACAGCGCGAAACGCGTTCGTGGATGGCTTTTCTTGATTTATCAAGAAATTGGGTTGGCCAAATATCTCGGAGTAAGCTAAATAAACGTTTAGTTTATTTTTACTCCACTAGATGGCGCTCTGCCATCTAAAAAGCACATGTGCTTGTGGTCAGGAGATGCCTTCTTTATTTTTAATATATAACATAATATTACGGGAGAAAGATATTCATGTACCTAGGTCACCTCTCCCTTTATTTATGCATCAGAACGATGCATTATGTCATCACCCTAGTAAAAACCTTTACTAGTGGTGAAGGGTTCGGTGGAAGGGTGGTCTAAAACGTTGGTGTTCGATCGCTACAACCCGGGATAGAATCCCACATTGGCCACTTTTTTCTGATAAAAAATGCTCCAATGGCCCCCGATTCTTACAAAAGTCCAATTCCACCTGCGAGTTCAAGTAACCAATGGGGTTCTGGCACATTTGTAAGTGCAAAAGTCGAACTGCTTTTCACATGTGTAGAGATGTGGTGTACTTAGAGTCAAAGCAGTTGCCAACTTCTACCCACCATGATTATCATGGCCTGTACCACGTGTACAATGGATAATTTAAAAAAAGTGGTGATAAAGAATGAGCCACAACACCAGTTTTGGCAAATTCAGACAAAAAGCCAATCTGTATACCATGGTTTCGGACTATGGCCCTCATCAGTACAAGGGCGGCTTCGGTTTCATAACATCCTAGAGGGCACTTCTCCTTCTCTTTCATTATGTTATATACTTATTTCATAATTTATTGCATTTTGAATAAAATATTTTCTTTAAAAAAATTATTTATTTATTTTTCTATAATATTATCGCAAAAACATGCTTAAGCGTGAGGCATTCCAACTAATTTGAAAGCTCTTCTAATAATAAGATGCACACAGGTTTGAAACGTGCGTCAGTTTCATTAATAGTCTTATACATAGTATCGTGAATTGTGTATTATGGAAGATTCGGCACAATTTTTCATCTAAAAAATAACTCTTTGCTTCAAAGTGAAGGTACATAACTAGCTTAATATAATCCAATTTAATTCTATTTGTGTTCAAACAATCTACAATATTAGAAACTAGTTAAATTAAAAAAGAGGCAAATTTGCCTTTCGAAATATTAATAAAATGAATCACTATGATATATGCTCCTTGCCTATCCTCAGTATGGTGCCCGTTCTATTTGCTCGCTGATTTATTATCGCCTGCTTCCCATATCTTTGAATCTACATAAACAATAGGAAAAAGAAAACGCCTTTTTTTTCTACATAAGCAAGTTTAGTATTTTGGTTTATATAAGGCGTCGCATGCTCTAGTATTTGAACGAACCTTGTTTTGTTTTTTTCTCTCTTTTACATATACATACAATAATATATTCTTTATTTTTCCAAAACCCTATATATGTTGCACGAATATCTGTTTGATGAACCTCTCATAAATAAAATGGGTTAAGAATATCAGAAATGCAAAAGTTTGGGGAAGAGTGGGACGAAGAGTGAGAGGGTTGTTGAAAGTAAACATAAATATAAAATGTAAGATAGAGCGTATATCAATAGGAAATAGATTAATGATGAAAGTTCGGGAAAAGGTAAAACGAATGGAAAGAGAACGATAAGAAAAAGTGTGATTTTTAAAAAGTGACGATATCAAGCTAGGAAAGCATGCCCTCAATAAGGGCAATACCTGCTCAAAAGAAGACAAATTTAAGTAGAAGCTATCCTACGATAATATTGTTCAGACACGCAGTAGAAACTCACCATGTAGGCTCTGCAGCTCGGCTCCTGGGTCAGTTCAAACTTGAGTTCCTTCCACGGGAGCAGCGGACGGTCGCTGTAGTCGGGATGGACCACGGTGACAGTGTACTGGACAAGGTTGGGCAGAGCAGTTTCGTTACTGAACCTAGGCGGAGACACTAGGACGTGTTCTTGGTGGAGTCTCAAGTACCTATGGGCGCATGGGAAAAATTAAGTTATTGCATCATAAGGCATCAGGTAGAAAATACCCCACCCCCTCCTTTCATACAAATATAACTTAACTTTAGATAATATGAAAAATACAACTTGGTATTTGATAACCTACAGATGTTGACACTGATTTTAACCCTTTACACCGAATTCAGTATTAATAAATTAAGATTTTTTGGATATATGAAATTCCAAATTTATATTCACGAGCCTGAAAATAGAAAGTTTGGAGATTTAATTTATAGGTTAACTGGCATTATATACAATCCTGAGTTTTCGTGTGGAAAATGTATTAAATAGACGGAGTGTTAAACGCATTTTTTTCATTATATAATGTGGAAAAAAGAGAGAGTTTTTGTTCCGTTCTTTCAAAAGGATGATGATTCTATTATTTCTTCTTAGTTTCCTCTTTCTCTCAAACAAAATTATAATAAATCCGTAGAATAATGAATCTACTGTGTATATGTTTTAAAGAGAGAGAGCAAATATACTAATTTCTTTCTTAGCCGTGCGGCTACACTGATCACAAGCTCCGCGCTTTTATGTAGGCAAGCGGGAGAGATGGAGGTTTCGAATATGTACGTGGTATCGGCTAAAAGCCATAAATACGAACAAAAGAATGATGATATTCTCACCCCTATATCAAAATCGGAGATCGAGTTATCGTCGGAAATCAATTCTAAGAATTATCATATAGATTGGGAAAAGAAATAGACGTACATGCAAATTTGTCCGTGAACAACAGGGGAGACGTAAATCAGGCCGCGGAAAAAAAGTCCAGACAGGACGAATCAGGTTGAAGCCGCGGAGCAGGACAAGGTACCACACCTTTCCTTCCCTACAGCAGCATAAGATTAAAAGTCCAGACTCTGAATGTTAGCAGTTCAAGATTGAGAAGTTCGAAGCCAGCTCTCCAAGGCCAGCTGAACAACCACGAAGGATTCTGTCTCTTCCATAAAGAATATCGGGCGGAAACAGACGTTGAACAAGGCCAGATCAGCGGACGCGACATCCGACCAATGCTGCTATATCAATTCCATCTCGTGCACTACATGAAGGCCTTGGAGGAGATGCTATAGAAGGTTCCGTCTTCCAGCTGATGATGGATGTCAGGCCATGTTCTGGTCGAATTGGCCAACGTTGAGAAGGCGGAGCGTTTGGTGGAGAAAGGGCTCACCATCAACACCTTCCTCATTCTCGCACAGGATGAAAGCGGAAAATTTTGCCATTAAAAACCCTTTTATTACGATGAGGGAGGAGGACATTACCTCAAACCTCCGACCATATTGCCAAGTTATCTCCTCAGCCTATGAAGTGGTTTCCTGTGACGGCTACACCTGGACCATCGTCAGCAGGGAGGCCTTCGTCCTTCTGAATGACTATATTATTTCTCAGAGAAAACACAGCCACATCAACCAATAGTTTATTTCAACTCCCGGCGTTTCAACGACAGGAAGTCACTGAAACGTCGGGTGTTAGAATAAACTATAGCTTGATGTGGCTGTGTTTTTCTCTGAAAATACTTCCAACCAACAAATGATCTTCAGAACTATATTCTTTCTGATCCGCGAGGATTGACAGTTTAAGAAATTCAAGACCATCTTTGACGAATTCCGACATGCGTCGGAAGTTGTGTGACCTTTTCTAAGAGTAAGAACTGTGTGATACAGTGTTTGGAGGCACGGTTTTGTACCGAACTAAAAAGGAGGATATCTCCTAGGTTGTTTAACGCCTGAACAAAAGACTATCCTGTGTGAATTACTCGACTTTTCAATGTTAGATTTTCTATATTGTTGTAAGGCCCAAGTTAAAAAATAAATTATAAAAAATTCTAAAATCTATCAATGACTACGCGGACTGATATTAATTAATTCATGGAATGACCTTTGAAAATACTCAGCAAGATATTACATTCAGCGTGATTGAGAATATTCTAATATATCAGTTTGCTTTTTCAATTTTAATTTACAAGATACAGGTATATATTATACCTTGTGTTTTCATATGTACTTGTACGAGGTGTGTCCCATAAGTCCGTGGCCCGACCATGAGAACGAAATATTAGAAACTAATAAATTTTACCATATATACCTTAAAGCCTTGTATGAAGATATGTAAATTTTTAAGTTTCTACAACTAACCGTTTTTTTGTTATAGGTTCTGAAAGAGGACAAGAAACAGGAATCATCTAAACTGGTAACAAACGAGATTCGTGCTGTAATGAAATATCTTTGTAAGAAAGGAATATCGCCGAAGGAAATCTATGAGGATATGGTGGATACATTAAGGGAAGATGCCCCTTCCTATAGCACAGTAAAAAATGGGTATCTGCCTTTAAATTAGGGAGGATCAGCACCGAAGACGAACATCGACCAGGAAAACCCATTGAGTCAGTTACTCAAGAAAACATCGACAAAATACATGATTTGGTTATGTTGGACAGAAGAATGACAGTTCGTCAGATAGAAGAGACCTTGGACATTCCAAAAACAACAGTGGATCGAATCGTGAGAGAACACTTGGGCCTCAGGAAGCTTTCTGCCCGTTGGGTTCCCAAACTTTCGACACCCGATCAAAAGGCTGTAAGGAGAAAGTTATCTTCGGACAATCTTGCGTTATTTGAAGCCAAACCAGAGAAATTTGTTAATATATTTGTTACCATGGATAAGACTTGGGCCCATCACTTTGCACCAGAGTCCAAGCAACAATCCATGCAATGGACACACTCCGGTTCCCCTCCCCCCAAAAAGCCAAGACAGTTCCATTAGCAGGGAAGGTTATGGTGTCTGTCTTTTGAGATTCCGAGGGTGTACTTCTTCTAGACTTTCTGAATAAGGGTCAAACCATCACTGGCGATTATTATGCAAATCTTGTGAAGCAACTACGAGAAGCTATTAAAGAAAAAAGAAGAGGAAAGCTGTCCAGGAAGATTATTTACCATCAAGACAATGCTCCGAGTCATCGGTCGCTGCGAGCCATGGCTACTATTTATGATTCTGGCTTTGAACTTTTACCACATGCACCCTATTCACCAGACCTAGCTCCGTCTGACTTCAACCTATTTCCTCATTTGAAAAAATCACTTTCTGGCATTCATTTTAGGTCAAATGAAGAGGTCATTGATGCTGTAACCTCATTTTTTGAGTCACTTGAAACATCGTTCTTTTTGGAGGGAATAAAAGCATTAGAACATCGCTGGAAAAAGTGTATAGACCTTAAAGGGGATTATGTTGAAGGATAAATCATAATCATTTTATTGGTCATTTTCTTTATATGTCGGGCCACGGACTTATGGGACACCCCTCGTATATAAAGATTTTATATACAAGTACATATAAAAACACAAAACTCAATAAAAATATTGTATATCCATTATATAAGTAAATATAGAAAACAAGAGTATATTCCACACTTACGACTCATGCATATGATTAAAGATGAGTTCCTGAAGACTTAGAGAGGTGACGTTCTACAACACACATTTATAAGTCGTTTATATGATATCGTTTATAGGTAAAATTTTATAAAGGATTAATATATTTATTTGAACCAGATATCATGTGTGAAGATGAATATATATAAAAATATTTCTATATGAATGTTTTGAATAGAGTTAATAGGTCACAATCAGAGAACACCGGGCTTTTTATATTAGGAGCATATATATTAACACAAAGCAATAACGCGCCATCTATACACATAAAATAAAAGGACTTAAAAGCGCGAATGTTTCTTTTATACCTAAAACGAACTTCTACTGTCGGAGAAAATAACGATTATTTCTTACCTTATGGATGAAGTAAGAAAGGATGAATTGTGAAGAGTAATGATAAATGGAAAAATAAAAGTGTCCAGGGATCCTTTCATACTTCATCCCTAAGGTTAGAAATAATCGTTATTTCTCATTAAAAATAAATTTCGATTTTTCGTTCAAAAGAAACGCATGCGGGATAATTTTCAAATGTCGTTTTACAATCATAAGCCGCATTATATTGCATTATAAATTATTATTAATGTATATATATTTCTGACAATGTGCTCACAATTATGTATAGCTCTTGTTGATACTATATCTTTATTTTCATGGAAGGCCAAGCGCTCATTACGCCACAAACGATTGCGCCTATTTTCTTCTTTTGATATATACAAATTCTATTATCTTTTGTAGCAGCGGTAACTCTTAAAATTGAAAACCGGCTCTTTTTTTGTGAAGGTAGGGTTAGATTGTAGACGGCGTTGATTGACTTGGTTAAAAGTTATCTTTCAATAACAAAAGCAAAAATGTATAAAGATATGCTTATAAATTATTCTACACAACGATTTTTCTGCACCCAAATATTCTTAAAAATTTTTAATTGGATACTATTTTTAACGAATTTAAAGTACTCTTATATAAATACTAGAATATAATATAATCGAAAATAAATATAATAAAATTTTTATGATTAATTAGAATTTTTAAATATTGCAAAATATTTAATATATAAAGTGGGGTTATTAATTAGAATTATAATCAGTTAAAATGTTCGCCGACAGATGTCACTAGGGGCCTCACTCATGCTTGGCCATGACTGCTGTTCTGCCACAATCTATTCCATATTATCGCGGCCACCTCGAAGTCTGATGTTTTATACACCTGCGTTGTTAGCTTGAGTGAGTGAGTGGACACTTTTTTTATTATTATTATATTCTACGTGTGTGTTCAAGAATTATATTTAAAAAAATATCACAAAGTTGAAAAGAAATATAGAAATTAGAATCCTCTTTGATTAGCCTTTTTAGTGGTTGAAGTACGGTATGTACTACGCTGACAAGAGCCAACATTTCTAAATACATACTTGGTTATTTTATATTTATTCTGCTAGAAGGCGCTTTGTGGATTAAAATGCTCATTTGAGCAGTAAGGATATGCCTATATTCTTTCTCATTTTATA
The DNA here is from genome assembly GCA_030710605.1 of Cordylochernes scorpioides. Taxonomy (NCBI): domain Eukaryota; kingdom Metazoa; phylum Arthropoda; class Arachnida; order Pseudoscorpiones; family Chernetidae; genus Cordylochernes; species Cordylochernes scorpioides. The sequence continues at coordinate 134,422,330 of CP092886.1, read as the reverse complement.
CTTTCTGTACCTTATAGGAAACGCTATGTCAAAGGGTTATAGAAAGACCGAATTAGTAAATGAATTTATATATATATTATTATTAAAAATAAATAAAGCATATCCTGACCAGGAGCCCATGTGCTTTACAGAAGGAAGAACGCCATCTGATGGAACAGAAATCAACTAAACATTGATTTAGCCTGTTCCCTGATATTTTGGCCATCCCAATGAAATTACCATGAAAATCCAACCGCGAACACGTTTCGGGCTATTAGATTTCGTCAGCCTGGTACAGGCTGTAGGCTAGCGACTTATCAAGGTGGTATTAAGTAAAAGATTTAAAAATTAACGATACAAGTTGGTTGTTACCGCCAAATTTTTATTTTTTTCTATTGTTTTTTTTTTTCATATATTAGTATATATGATATATATATATCAATATATGTCCAATATAACATCTTACCTCTTCTTCTATAGAAACACAGAGCACTATTGTCGACATCTTCAATGGGGAAACTTTAGTCGGCTCCTGGGTAGTCGTGCAGTTCTCAAGTTTATCTAGACACACACACTCGTCTGAAGCCTTATCCATAAACTCAAAACAATATTATCAAGTAAATATTGTATATCAAGAGATGAGATATTTGTTATTTAAATTATACAAATTTATTCCAATAGTCGGGGTTGAATATATAAACTGTGATTATTAAGTACTCGACGAATGACCCGGGCAATGCCTCATTTAGTCCGAGTGCATTTTTATACTGATGTTTATAGAATAAGGAGATATTTTATATTCAAAATCAATTTCAAATCGCTAAATTATATTTTTTGAGATTTATATAAGCTAACTTATCAATTTAAGCATTATAATCTGAGGAGTTTTCGCCCCATATAAACAACCAACCAGGCAGAATTCCACTTGGATGGAAAATGCCCATTTTATTAACGGATCTATACAGACAGCTTGTCGTTTGATACGCTAGAAGTTTGATCTTGAGTATTATTTTTATATTTATTTGTTTCAGACCCCGACAGATACATATAAGTGAAGAAAAATAGCTTTTGTCCTATATATAGGTTTACAAATGTATTCATTATATTTTTATACTCTTTGAAATTCCCCCTTTAACTCTTTGGTATTTTATAAATTATAATTTTTATTCTACATTAAATAAATGTCATTTTCACTCTGATGTTTGTTTTCCTGATTTCCACGTTACATTTTGGTAGTGTGAACTACAATTTCCGCGACTGAATCCAAGATTCCAGCACCGTGTCAAAGTCACGACTTCCCTCAAAGATCACGATCTCCTTATAGATGATATGATGCTAAAGCCGCTCTTAACGCCGCAGGAAAAAGTTCGCAAAGCTACTAATGACAGACTTTCAAGACTCCAAGTAAAAATTTGACAGAAGCACGTCAGCTTCATGTCAGTATCAACAAGATTTGCAAACTGTGGGTCACAGCTCCAATAGGGAAAGAGCTATGTAGGAAAATATTCATTATTTTATATATATATTTGCAATTTTATTCATTATATAATACTCTATTACTCTGTTTAAACCTTTCTATTTATATCTTTATTATTTCAAAATAATAATTTTGCTTTTGCACTAAGCAAACGGCCGTTTCATTCTGATATTAGTCATTTCCGATTTCTACGTTACAATATGATAGTTGTTCTAAAATGTGCTTATTATATCAGCAATGAAATTATGAAGCAATAATATAATAATTCAACTAATTTATATATATTTGCTTTAAACGTGGTGAGAGTGAGAGAGATATCTCGAGCTATTTCAAGCAAACCCTTGAAAATTTGTCTAGACGTTTCTTTATTAAAATCAATTACCTTTCGTAAATGTGTGTAGAAAGATGATAGCGACACATGCTGTATATAACACACCATAGATATCCTGGCAGATACCTTGTAGTATTCTTGTAAAAAACATCTTCAAAGAAAAAGATAAATAATGAAACTTTGGGTTGTGAAGGCTAGGATTGTATTAACAAGAATCTCAACACACACGGAATTTTGTTGCTATAAACCTTTTTCATAGGAATTACATAGCTGAGTACATACCCCATATTAATAAGATTATCATATTCTTGATAAGCGCTGAACTATAAATTCTGCAAATGTCGGTATTTTTATTTTGACAAGAGATCATTAAAATAAAGATATAATTGTTTTAATAATTAGTAACTTTCTTAACATTTTAGTAAACAAAAACACATACTAACATGGACTACGAGTATGCAAGAAAATATTTTGGTTTAGTGATTACTTTGTAGAGAAGGCAGAATAATTTAGACGACATATTTAGTGAGTAAAAATGTGTAGAGGCGCTCATGTGAAATTAGTGCTGACATTATTGCACTAGGTGTAAATCGCTGATCGTTGTTATGAAGTACTAGCCGAATGACCCGGGCAACGCCCGTGTTTTACCCGATTGAATGTTTTGATTCAAATACTATTTGTTACAATTATAAATTGGCGCCTTAAATAATTGCATATGTTAGTTAATAACTATAGCCTATGTGCTTTATCTGTCTATGTACTGTTGGCTTCCGTAGGCGTCTCTTACTGGGAAAAAGAAAGAGAGGATTCCATTTGGTTATTATCTAATATATGCATTTATTTAGGGAGCGACCCGCTCCAACACAATAGTTACAAAGACCAAATAGCGAGTGGGGGGGGGGCAAAGGTGGCGTGACCGTAGCCAACCAATAGGAGGGCGCCATTCCAAAAAAAAAGCAAACGGTGACAGAGATGAAAACTGATTATTAGGAGATGAAGAATGACGCTCGTAACTGTATATAGAATAATATTTAATTACAATTATTATAAGAATACACATTCTCTCTCTCTCTCTCCCTTGCGTAACCCGGATTCCTGGAGCGTACTAAAAGAAGAATAAACACATTTTTAAAAATATATACAATGCATTTTCATATTACACTTACATTCTTTGAGCTAGAATGTTAATCATAGAAATGTGTTTGCTAGAAATGCGCTATCTGTTCACATATAATAGGATTGCAAAACTTCATGAACTATGTGTTGGCTGGCAATGCATACAAGGAACTCTTTAACGTACCTTTACGAGTAGCGTTGGTTCTGAGCTCCAGGACGGAGGACGCTCTGCTGGTGTAAAGTCGCAGGTAGAGAGGACAGTCCACAACGTGCGCGCTAAACGGCAGCGAAGTAACGGCCATGATGGAACCAGGGTGGTAGTTTCCGCTTCCAGGGAAAATCTCTCCTTTGCCTATCACCCAGCATTTAAAATATCCTTTAACAGTTGGATTCTATGGAAATATTTGTGTGCATAGTGATTTTGTTAAATTTAACAACATATAATCTTCATTTTTTTAATAATATAAAGTACTTACCATCAACTTCCAAAAATTGCAGATCTTCACAAGAGACCAGAAGAAGATCTGTTGGATCTAAATCACCATTAAGTTCCATGTTGAAGTTGATTACGTTTTTGTGAGGTTCTAGCAAGATCACATCGTTGCCGCCTATTTCAACTTCTCTGCTGATATCGTCTTCATTTATGCCAACTCTCTCTGGAACACAATCGATAGAAATAGTTAGTTATGTCAACCATTGTGTAAATTATTTATTTGTACATTTATTTAAATTCAGGAAGATTCAGGCACAAAATGAAAGGCTATAAGCGTAAGATGTATTCATATAGGAAATCGAAACTATTTTTATCGCGTAAGTTTATTTTAAATAAAACAATATTTTACTGATCTTAGGGCAATAATAAAAAATATTAGGAAGGCCTGGCTCATCAGTGGACAACCCTCCAAGCAGTTTCGCCACTTTAATTAACCATATCGCTCTAATATTGTATTGAACTGTTTTGATTTTATATACGGTACTGAAGACAAACGCGCTTGGAAAAGGAATTTTGAACTAACTATTGACATAAACGTTGAGGATAGAAGAATTACGTATAAATACATACTTCGAACATTTCTCTACCGAAAACAATTAATAAAGGCCTTTTAAACAAAATTCAAACATTATGCGTCAGCGTGCCATCTGCTATTGGAAATGCAAACTACTTATTGCGCGCCTGATATTTTTTTGAGCAAAACCATTCCTCATGGCCTTTCAATCATAAAAATAATATGAGGTCTTTTTGCTTATCAGTAGTGAAGCCTTCCAGCGTTATTGCGAAAAACAAATGGTGCGCTAATGCTTAATTCATATAAGACCAAATACACTACTCCTCATTAAAATTGCAACATCATAAGGAACTGCAAAAAAAAATAAAAAAAGATATTTATTAGACAAATACATTATACTTGGAATAACGATTGATTAAATTTTCAAGAATTTTGGAGGGATGGATCCTAACAAATTAGTACCCGGAAGACCACCTTTGTCAGCAATAACAGCACTTGTACACCTGGGCATTAAATCTAAAATTGATAGAATGGCTTTTACAGCTACAGCTTCCCATGCAGCTCAATACGATGCCATAGTTCATCGACAGTAGTAAGTGATGTGTTGTAGAAAGCCAGTCGCTCAGCAACCATGACCAGACATTTTCTACTGGTGAATAATCAGGAGAACATGCCGGCCAAGACAGCAGCCAAACATTTTCTGTATTTTAAAAGGTCCTTACAATACCGGAAAAACGTAGTCGTGCATTATCCTGTTGAGAAACGTAGCATTTCCCAAGATTCGAGTAAAGTTCACTGTAACAGGCCTTAACACATCATAAATTTAACGGGGACTGTTCAGAGTGCCGTGAATGCGAACAAAACGTGTATCCAATGATACCCCATGCCATCACTCCAGGTGATAGCCAAGCATAACGATGTCGTGGGCATGCTGGCAATGTGCCATCTCCACGATGTCGCCAAATACGAATGCGATTATCATGGTACTGAAAGCATAACCAAGATTCGTCTGAAAACATAATGTCGGCCATTTCTACGTTCGCGTTCGTCATTGATCACAACATTGAATACACTCCTGTCTGTGATGTAGCGTCAAGGGTACCCGAAACCATGGTCACCGAGCTGATGTCCATGCTTTGGAAACGTTGTCGAACTGTTCGTGCAGACATATTTTACTTGCAACCGACTCCATTTCTTGACTCGGGGCTCATGACGTGGCTGTACAATTCATTAAGACCATGTGGGTAACATGTCGGTCACCTCAGCTGTTAGTGATAGCGGGTCGCTTTGATTCTGTACGCTGTTCCGTATGACCTTCCTCAACCCATCGATTCCATATTCTGCTGACAACCATGGGATCTTGAACGACGCAAGCTGCAATAATGTGGTATCATAAACTGCAATCCCGATAAGCTACAATTCTACCTCTATCAAACTTAAACGTGTTAGTACTCATTTCTCCTTTTGTACGAGGCATCCCGACAATATTGTAACAAAATATTTATTATTTTAGCAGAGTATAATTTTTTATCTTTATATTTTGCTTTACTCTGTACACTTCCCTCTTTTGCTTATCTTTTGTTTATCACTTATAGTTTGTTCTTGCCTGAAATAAATTGTTGTCTCCTCCTGAAGTTTTTGTCTTCCCTAATTTTCCACGTGGCATTTTGGTGGAGATGCTGGGTAAATTAGGGAAGACAAACTGATCGCCGAAAAGATCTAGAGGCCATGGGTGGTGTGATCTACATTTTCGGAGACTGGCTCCAGGATTCCACCGACGTGTCAAAGCCAAGACTTCCCTCCAAGATGACGATGTCCCTATAGACGATACGACGACAAAGCCGCTCTTCATGCCGCAAGAAAAAGGACGCAAAGGTACTAGGGACAAAGTTCCAAGACTTCGATGGAATCCTTGGCAGAAGCACGTCAGATCCATGTCAGTAACTACAATAATTGATAGCTGTGGGTCACAGCTCCCATAGGAAAAGAGCTATGTAACAAAGCTTTTATTATTTTAGCAGAGTATTATTTTTATCTTTATATTTTGCTTTACTCTGTACACTTCCCTCTTTTGCTTATCTTTTGTTTATCGCTCATAGTTTGTTCTTGCCTGAAATAAATTGCTGTCTCATCCCGAAGTTTGTCTTCCTTAATTTTCCACGTGGCAATATTTAACAGCGAAACAACGTTGCAAATGCTATCTTGTATGATACACCTTCTGTTTAATCTCTTCTTTTCAACACATTTCCCGGGTGGCAACCGGCTCCTATTTTGCATAAATGCTTTTGAAATCTAATAATTTGCATACCACAGCATCTTCTTTTTATAATGTAAGTTTCACGTCTGTAGCGTGCAGTCTTGGTGTTGCAATTTTAATGGTCAGTATTGAATATTTGACAACTAAAAATATTTTTTTCTGAAGCGTTTTTATAGTTTCATTTTTAATTGAAGAATCAGAAGACTGAAGTTATACTGCAATGGCCATTTAATTGCGACATCAAGAAGAGGAGATACGCTACCGACGTGAAGCTTACACGATATGAAGAAGCTCAGATGTGTAAAGGATTAGATTTTAAATATATATATTTTCCAAATAGGCATCTGTGACGACACAGGAAATGTGTTGCAAATAAAAGATTTACAGCAGGTTTCTCATACAGAAATTGCGTTTGAAACGTTTTTCGCTGTTAAATATTGTCGGGATACCTCGTGTATGAAGGAAAACTGCTTACAAACACTTTCTATGTTTTATAGAGGTAGAATTATAGCCTACCAGAATTTCAGTTTATCGTACCGTAAGTATTGCTGCTCGCGTTCGGTCGATATCTCGTGTCTGTTAGCACAATATAGAATCGATGGGTTCAGAATGGTCATACAGAACGACATACTGGATCTCAGTGGTTCTCTATCACTAACAGCCGAGAAAGCCGACATGCTTTCCTCACGACGACGTTTGCAGCAACATGAACCGTCAGCTCGACGGCCATAGCTTCGGCTACCCTTAACGCTACTTTTCAAACAGGAGCGCCTTTAATGGTGTTATCTGAGACAAACCTGGACTCAGGAATGGATGACCTCGTGTTTACAGACGAACCCAGGTTCCCTTTTGCAGCATCATGATGGCCTCATCCGTGTTTGGCGCGATCGTGGAGAAGGGGCATTTCCAGCGTGCTTTCGACATTGTCATACTGGCCCATTACTTGGAATGATGGTATGGGTGCCATTGGATGCCCGTCTTGGTCACCTCTTGTTCTCAGTCCCGACATTTTTAACAACCCACGTTCCATTTCTGATGTGTCGAGTCCCGTTTCAGTACACTTAATTCGAGGCCTGGGAAGTTTTACGTTTCAACAGAACAATGCATGAAAACACGTTTCCGGTATTATACTGACATTTCTACATACAGAAAATGTTCGGCTGCTACCTTGGCAAACACGTTCTCCTGATCTGTCACCAATAGGAAAAATTTGATCAATTGTCACCACAAGCCATTCAATGAATTGTGGTAAAGCTACATGAGAAGTTGTACATGTCATACAATCTCTGTTTGACTCAATGCCTAGGCATATATGTGCTGTTATTGCTTCCAGAGGTGGTTTTGTGGGTACTGATTTTTCAGGATCCATACCTCCAAATTTCTTGAAATTTCAATCACATATTATTCCCAAAACAATGAATTTGTCCAATAAATATATTTTTTATTTGCAATTTTTACAGGTGAAGTGATTTTAATAGCCAGTAGTGTGTGATTCTTCTCATGGAATCCTATACAATATTTGAGTTCATGGTAACAAATTATTTATTATTTTATTATCAGATTACCTTTCTGATTCCTCTTTTATTAACCCAGATTCATGGAGACTACATATATAATTATTCTGAATATAGAGCAATCCATAATATATATATATATATTGAAAAAATAAGGCTTATTTTGGATTGTAATAAGATTATTTATTAATCCGATATTTCGATGGACCAATAACAAAAACCCTCGTAAAAGATGGACGATTGGTCCATCGAAATATCGGATTAATAAATAATCTTATTACAATCCAAAATAAGTTTTATTTTTTAAATATATATATAATTATCTACTTTTTTAAAAATGTAAATAAGGTTTTATTATTTTTGATCAAAATAAATTGCCTCGTATGTGTCATCCTGACGTATTGTCTTCTAATTTTATACAAGACACTTATTGGTATTCACAGTTAAGCCTATTTTATACTTATACAGAATAACTCCTTAAATATGTATGTATTACTCTTAGAACAATAACGAAATGTTGACTTTAAATGTTTGCTATAAAAGTTTTTTATTAGTGTTCAAATGAATACAGTGTACTCCGCTTATAACAAAGTCGGTTATAGCGAAATTCCGCATATAGCGAATGAAATTGTCTGCACGAAAGAAAAGAAGGGCTTAAACCATTAAAAGAACTCTGGATATTGCGAAGTCGGATATAAAGAATTTTCGCTTATAACGAAGTGATTTGCATGTATAAATTTTTATTTTATCCGTTTATAACGAAGTTTTCTCATTTACCATTATAATTGACTAATATATTATGCATAATATATATCAAATTACAACGTGTGAATGACACAAATTTAATGATACACAACAAATAAGTTAATAATATACAATTTTAAAATATGCAAACATATTATAAGTATTTTTTTACATTATTTAAACAAAATTAAATTGTTTAATAAACGCTTATATTTTATTAACGTTTACCCTGGCAGGAGAACGAAAACAAACAAGAAACTCACTATCTCTGTCAGTCAAGCTGCAAATCCTAAGAGAGATTGAAGTGGAGAAGAAGAAAAAGACAGATGTTGCCCAGAAACATAATATCCCACAGTCGTCGCTCAGCACCATAATAAAGAACTCTGAGAAGATCCACCAACAAGCTCTGCATGCGGGAGAAAGCAGTCGGAAACGAGCACGTGGATCTACATATGCTGATGTTGATGAGGCTCTGCTGCAGTGGTTCAAGCAGGCAAGAAGTGCAGCGCTTCCAGTTAATGGTCCATTGCTTTCCGAAAAGGCGAAGACCCTGGCTCTTGATTTTGGATTAAAGGATTTTACTGGGAGTGGTGGATGGATCGAGCGTTGGAAGGCAAGGCATGGCATCAAGCTGCGCAACATTTGTGGAGAATCAGCTGATGTCAATCGTGAGACAATGACGAACTGGTTGACCGATGTAATGCCTAATATAATTAGTAACTATGCTTGCAAAGACATCTTCAACGCCGATGAAACCGGTCTCTTCTGGCGTCTTCTTCCTGACAAGACACTTCACTTTAAGGGAGAAACTTGCACCGGCGGAAAGGCTAGTAAGGAACGGATCACAATCCTTCTATGCTGCAATATGGATGGTTTTTTTCCAACTGCGGATATAACAAACTTCGGATATAACAAAGTGATTGTCATGGATAATGCGACTTCGTTATAAGCGGAGTACACTGTATCTCCATTCACTCACCAAAGAGCACAAAGTCCATAATAGAATTGAAAATTTTTAAGAAGCAATAAATAAAGTTGCATCAAGCTCAAATATTCCCGCAGGATTTACAGAAACAATTCGGGCTCAGGTCGTAGAATGTCTTTAAGTAGAAAGGGTTTGCGTTAACAAAACACCAAACAACAATTTGAAAATATTCATCTTCATAAAATTATATTACAAAGTAATCTTTGGCAGCTATAATAATTTCGAAGTATCTCTTGTAGTAGCAAAGGATTCATTACTTTAGCATTCTAAAAAAAATATATTACTCAACCAAAGTAATGTATGGTCATTTTTAAACATTGTGTGTGTGACGAATGAAAAAAAAAAGTATATCTAGTTTTATATAAAAGGGGAAACAGCTATCTTATTCCCCATGTTGTCTCGGCACTTACCTGTGATGCCGAGCGAAGGCGGACACGAGATAAAGGCGACAAGGAGGAGGGCTCCGAACATATTCAGGATGGAGCGCGGTGATATCGGCCAGGGATTATCACTGACACCTTGATAAGCCACCGATAGGAATGACATTTCACTTCAAACCTCACCGTATGGCGTCACGGATGGAGAGAGGGTCTATGTTTAGATATCTGTCATTAACTAACAACCCCTTATAACTAAATATCTAAATATTTAATCTAATAGGTTATCATGAAAACGCTACTTTCGCTTTTCTTTGCAATTATATTTTCATTTCATTTCAAACCTGGCGTTATGGCGTCACGAGATGTTGGAGAGAGAGAGTCTATGTTTAGATATCTGTCACATCAACTAACAACCCCTTATAACTAAATATCTAAATATCCTATCTACTAAGTTATCATGAAAACGATACTTTCGCTTTGCTTTTATGATTATAGTTTTCATTTCATTTCAAACCTCGCGTTATGGCGTCACGAGATGGTCTATGTTTAGATATCTATCATCAACTAACAAACCTTTTAACTAAATCTCTAAATATCCTATCTACTAAGTTATCATGAAAACGATACTTTCGCTTTGCTTTTATGATTATAGTTTTCATTTCATTTCAAACCTCGCGTTATGGCGTCACGAGATGGTCTATGTTTAGATATCTATCATCAACTAACAAACCCTTTAACTAAATCTCTAAATATTCAATCTACTAAGTTATCATGCTAACGATACTTTCGCTTTGATATTGTGATTATATTATCTACTTTCGTTTTTTGTTTGCATGAAAATATTTTTCTCCACAACGCTGCTTTATTTTCTTCTTTTTTTGAATATTTTCAAAAATCGGTCTTAAAGCTTTATAAATAATTATGAACGCCGATATCAATATGTCGTTGTTAAAATTGCTAGTAAAACTTTTCATTGAGTGCACAAGGCTCTCTCAGTTATTTTTCTTCAGCCTGAAAAATGTGTTTCTTAATCTTCATTCCCAAACCAGATAATGCTGCAGATGATCCTCTAGAAATATTCGCTTCATTGCTCTGCTTAACACGTTATCCAAGATATTTGATTGTTGTGTGCATTCTGGTTCGAATACAACGGCTAGAAGACAGGTACAACTATAATAGTTTTCCTAATCTATATATATATATATATAAAATTGAATATCTGTCTGTCTGTTTGTCTGTCTGTCTGTACTCTGTAGATTCAAAAACCATTCATCCAATCGCCGTGAAATTTTGGGATATTATTAGGTATATCCCTGGAAAGGTTTTTGAAAAATAATTTCTTGAATATCCCGAATATCCTTAGAGTTATTTGTAGATTTAACTCGCAAGCAGCGACGATGATAACAAGTTTTTTTATCTATAAGTTTTATTATCACCAAGTTTATTATCTTAAAGATTATTTATCAAAAGTAAGATTTTCTACCTATTAATTGCGCACAAGTAAAAGTTAGTTTTATCATTTATCTACAACATATATATTGGGAGAATAGATAAAATGATGATTTTGTAATGTAGAAAATTAGGAAAGACAAAATTCAGGATGACACGGCAATTTATTTGAGACAAGAATAATGATAATTAATATTGATTTTATTCAACTTATCGAGTATTTTTCAAGGGACCCGGGAAAAAATGTTCACTTTATCGAGAGATTCAAATTTACGAGTTTCAAATGATCAAAATATATCTATTATTTTTTACTTATGTTATATTCAAATGAAATTTATGTAGGAATAATTTTTATTGTTAATTTTCATTTTGATGTATTGTATACATTTGATCATTAATAAATTATTATTTAGGTATTAAAACTGCCTTATTGTTCAAAGGCAGCAACGTTTGAACGGGTACAGCTAGGTGGAGCAGATAATCAAACATAAAGTTATCTTGCCAAGTATAGATTCAGTAGGGATTGGATGTTTTCTAGAATTGTTTTAACTAATGTTCGTTAGGTAAACTTTCACTAGGGTAAAACCCGGGCGAAGCCGGGTACATCCACTAGTCCTCAATAAAATACGAAGAATGGAGAATAGAAAAATCACTTTAATCATTCTAGATAATAGAATAACCTTCGACTCTTTACAAAGGCAATTCACAATCGAAGCCTTACAAAGAAGCAATTGCTATGAAGAACTAATTCACCTCATTATAAGCTATTTGATAGATAGAAAACTAAATTCGCGTAATCCTCAATAAGAGTAGCCTTAAGCCCTTTCCCATTCAATATCGTTGAAAAAAGGATCTAACCATTATCAAGGCCAAAAAAGAGCAAATGTATCTGCTCTTTGACGATTATTTTATTGGCATAGTGTAAGTATGACACATAAACTTCTCAAAAGCTACAAATTAACGACCCGTTTGAATAATTTGCCCAATGGTGCAGCGGGCATGATGTTAAACCTGCATGAAAACCAAAGCCTCTATGTTGCTTAGAAACAAACCAAATGGCGGAGCAAGGAATGCATCCGCCTTTTTTATTAACCCATCCTCTTGCATGTTTTGTATATTCTACATAATTCAACTAAAACTTTGGTTTGTTGAGACATCATAACAAAATATACAATATCTAGCTCTTTAGAGACAAGTTGTAGCTCCTATATGACTATCATATATTTGATTTAGAGGATCTCTTGTTCTAGAGGATCTCTTGTTCTCAATATATATGGAAAAATCGATCTGGTCCCTTGATTAGAAAATTTTCATAATAAAACAGTTTACATATCGAAAATCAGTATTTTCTACATGATTTCAGTATTTTAGTTTTATGTTCAGCCCAGCGATTTAAATTAGAGATTTTAATTCTTGTAATTATGTACCTTATGTTGGTGATTCCTTCAATTCTAGTAGAAAATCCTTTTCAACTGGGATGGCAATCATAATTTATAAATGAGCTTCTTCGACAACCTCAGAATTTCTGCAGTCTTTACTCAGTAGATCTGTTATGAACAAATATTTCCTTTGACTGCCTTTGATAGTTAAACTCAATTGTTGAATATCCATCAAAATCTGTTGTAGTCTTGGTGGTGATTCAACCAAAGATATGGAAAATTGATTCCAATGGTTTTTGGTTTGTTTTTATTTACAACGATCTATTATAAATATACTAATGAAATTTATTGCATCCGAACTTAAAGGCAAGAGATCCTTTCTCTAATTAGGGGAATACAGCTATTGTGAATAATTAAGGGTTGTCGAGGCCCATGGAATAGGCATGCTATTTTTAAGAATTAGAAAGCCGATAATCTAGGAACTAGCATACAACGTAATCCTAGACTACCATTAAGATCATAACATTATTGTTTATGAGCATTTTTATGTGAAACTTTTTTTCAGTTCTCTGGTCACATATTTGCACTCCATAACTAAAGTATATTCATTTTAGGCAATGATTTCACGTGAAAATGTTTTCTGGTTAAATTGGGATAGTTTTTTCAACATTAAAACTTAAATATTTATTCAGATGTGTCTGTCTTTTCCGTCATACGACTCCCAAAAGCTTGGCTCCCTTGGCGCCCAAAAGCTCACTTTATTTCCTAAATAATCTATGACCTATATTGTAAACCAAATGTATAAATTTCTTGGACCTGAATATCACGGTTGTAGAGTAGGAAATTAATAAGCAGACCAGACAGCCAAGACCTACACACATTTATAAATCACCATTGTCTCTTACATCCCTCTTAAAGTGAGTCGCAGGCAATAAAGAATACAGATCGCCCAGAAATTTCGGATATGATTTTAACTTGGAGACCACTCAACTAGAATTCTCAGATTTTCTGACACACACACACACACTCCAAGACTACTGCTTTATCAGCTGCCAAGCATCCAGCAAGAATCAGTTCAACAACAATTCTGACCGATCGTGGTTATATCCTGGCAGACTACGCAAAAGTATTCAACGTGAATCCGAATTGACCCATTGCCAAAGGCAAGACCTTTGGCCGCTTGTGAAACTTCTCCTGCCCAGCTTTCCCTTAGACAATAACCCCCTCCTGGGAATTATCAATTTAAGTTCGGAATTTCTGAAAAATCCTCCAATAAATATTCTACTTTCTCCTCAGAGAGGTCTCTCTATGTCTAAACTTCAAAATATATTTTTGCAAAGCCCTCACCCGAGATAGGCTATAGTCCAGTCACGTGCATAGGCTTTACACAAATATATTTTGTGTTTATACACAGAGAGGTCTGAGAAGAAACGCCTGTGGTAGTTTTTACTTGAAAAGCTTGCGAATTTTAATAAATTATTGAAGAAACTTATTGCGGAGTCTATGAATAATTATTTTATTTGTATATACATAGTGTTTGAACTATAGTATAACCTCTTTAATTCAACACCCCAAGAGACCAGGGAACTTTCGGTGGAATTAAATTCAGATGATTTCCTCACAACATTCACTGCTAGTGGACCTTTTTCGAGAATATAACCAAATATATAATTGAAATAATATTTTTAGAAAAATATATATATAAACTGTTGTAAAATATTTTAGTTAATAATGTGAATTGATACAATTGAGGGGGGAAGGGTTTATTTAGTCTTTTCTAAATGTTTCATAGGGGGTCGGTGTAAGGGTGTTCTAAACCGTTGGTTTTTGTCCGCTACGACCCGGGGTCGAACCCCAGGTTGGGTACTTTTTTCTAATTAAAAAAATGCTCCAATGGCCCCCGATTCTTGCAATAGTCCTGTTAAGATTACGCGAGGTCAGATTGAAGAAACCTCCTCTTAACAAGTAAGACTTTGACCTAAAGTCTTGATATTATTTGGACTGCCTCGGGTGATCAAGCGAGAAAAGAAAATAACGAAGACAGAAACCAGCGGCTACACACGCAGAAGCTCTCGCTCTACTAAGAAACTCTTTATTTAAACAACACGGCTCAGTTATATACAAAAGGGAAATTTACATAATAACAATTTATACATTCAATAGAAAATCTACATTTCTAGTCATACATTCAAAAGATATATTTACATATTGTATGTTACGACTTTTAACATACCCCCACCTTTCTTTTTTGTAAAAAGAAAAAAAGAAATCCGTTCCACCGTGATGGGGGGATCCAGGCAGGTGGGACACCGTTGCAGGGAGCCCAGGCTCTCATCCAGGAAAACCATCCTCTCCTCGGCACACTGCGGCACCCTCTCCATACACACCACCGGAGGTTGCCCCACAAGCGTCCATCTTCCTCTTCCAAAGAAATCGGAGGTAGTCCCAATCATTTTCCCTGATGGCCATCACCTGGAAATATCTCCTCACGTCGGCCAAAACTCCGTACTTATTCTCCCGATATTTCATCCTTATTTCCGGGATTCTCCTCAGTAGAATGGGTCTCCTCTTCAAATACCGTCTTAAGGCGCGTGCGCCGTGTCCTCGACAGGAAGCGCCGTTACATACTGGCCGTATAGGCGTCGTCTCGGACTCACACCCAAATACAGGGCGATCAGGAAACCAGTATCCTTTTCCCTCAGGTGGAATTTCATCAACTCCTTCGATGAACCCATCATTTAACCAATCCTTTGTATCAATAATCCCTTCCTCCATCCTTGATTCAGTACCTTGTTCTGCATCTGGGTTTTCTTCCACCCTTGAATCAGTACCCTGTTCTGCAGCTGGGTTTTCTTCCACCCTTGAATCAGTACCTTGTTCTACATCTAGCTTTTCTTCTTCCACCTTTGAATCAGTACCCTCAGCTACTGCTCTAGAATTGCTCACTGGTTCATAACCTTTAATTGCAGTCTCAGAATCCTTTACTCCGTCGCCCTTAGGCTTCGCTTCAGAATCATTTACTCTGTCGCCCTTAGGCTCATCTTCAAAGTCTTTTACTCCGTCGCCCTTAGGCTCATCTTCAGAATCCTCTTTATCGGGTTTTGCTTCCGCTTCCTTTGCTTTGTCTTTAACCTCAGCTTCCTTCACACCTACATAGCTATCAACTGCAGTTTCAGAATCCTTCACTTTATTGCATTTAACTGCCGCTTCTGTTTCCTTCCTTTCACCGCCTTCAACTGCTGCGTTCAATTCCTTCTTTTCTTTAATAGCATTCACAGCACCTTTTTTGCCCTCATATTCAATATCTATTATAGAGGGAGCTGAACAAGCTTCCTTTAGCATTCTAGCTTTAGCTAGAGCAGGCCTCACATCCGTAGCTCTAGCAGTTTTTACAGAATCCTCTTTTTCCACGCCCTCAATTTCATTTTTCCTGGACTCTTCCGGGCTTTTCGATAGAGACGTAGAAGTATTCTGAAGTTTGATAACTTTCCGATTATCGGCTTCTGAATTCGGAGAGGCACTAGACGCCCTTGGTGGAACTTGAGAAGTCTTGACCTGAGCATCCCTATCCTGCTCACGCATTATGCGAATTCTAGTCTTTAAATAATATCTTTCCGTGATGTAGGGTTCACACTCCTCAAACTCCCTATCTATTTCATCATCGGTAGCCTCAGCTTTGGCTAATAAAATTGCCTGGCATCGCTCATTCAATGCCAGCAACTCCAAATGGAGAGCTTCCAATCTATCAAATTTTTCATATATGCCACCTTTATCAATAAGAGGATCCCTTAACTCTGTATTCATATCATTTACCACCTCGGTAAAAACGCCTCTTATCGCCTCTCTACGCCTTCTGCTAACATCCTCCATCTCACCTGGTAGTTATCCTTTCACCTTGTAGGTATCCTTTTACCTTGTAGGTAGCCTTTCACCCTGTGGCTTCTTCAACTTCTTTGCCTTACTTGAGCTTCACTTTTCCCTTGAGCTCCTTTTAACCTTTAACAAATGGCTTCTTGAGCTCCTTTAAACCTTGAGCTTCACTGAGCTCTTTTCAACCTTTAACAAGGGCTTTTTGAGCTCCTTTAAACCTTGAGCTTCACTGAGCTCTTTTCAACCTTTAACAAAGGGCTTTTTGAGCTCCTTTAAACCTTGAGCTTCACCGAGCTCTTTTTAACCTTTAACAAAGGGCTTCTCGAGCTCCTTTAAACTTTGAGCTTCACTGAGCTCTTTTTAACCTTTAACAAAGGGCTTCCCGAGCTCCTTTAAACCTTTAACAAAGGGCTTCTTGAGCTCCTTTAAACCTTGAGCTTCACCGAGCTCTTTTTAGCTTCTTTTACCTTGAGCTTCTTTAGCTTCTTTCACCTTGAGCTTCTTTAGCTTCTTTTGCCTTGAGCTTCTTTAGCTTCTTTTACCTTGAGCTTCTTTAGCTTCTTTCACCTTGAGCTTCTTTAGCTTCTTTCACCTTGAGCTTCTTTAGCTTCTTTTGCCTTTGAGCTTCTTTAGCTTGGGAGACAGCGCTACCAGGTCTTCCCGTCACCTGTTACTCGGGAGACTAATACTTCCTCTGCCACTCGGCAGGCTAATTCTTCCTCTGCTACTCGGCAGGCTAATTCTTCCTCTGCTACTCGGCAGGCTAATTCTTCCTCTGCTACTCGGCAGGCTAATTCTTCCTCTGCTACTCGGCAGGCTAATTCTTCCTCTGCTTGACCAGCCCATGCAGCCCATCCGGGGACGCCATTAAATGTTAAGGTACGCGAGGTCAGATTAAAGAAACCTCCTCTTAACAAGTAAAACTTTGACCTAAAGTTTTGATGTAGTTTGGGCTGCCTCAGGTGATCAAGCCAGAAAGGAAATAACGAAGACAGAAACCAGCGGCTACAGACGCAGAAGCTCTCGCTCTACTAAGAAACTCTTTATTTAAACAACAAGGCTCAGTTATATACAAAAGGGAAATTTACATAATAACAATTTATACATTCAATAGAAAATCTACATTTCTAGTCATACATTCAAAAGATATATTTACATATTGTATGTTACGACTTTTAACAAGTCCAACCCCACCAGTGAGTGCTTATATTATTCCTTATATTAGAATATAGGGAAAAGGCTAAAATTTTTATTTTCAAAATTAATTATTTTAAAATAAATATTTTATGGCTGCTTGCTTTTAAGCTAGAACTCTAATTAGTGTGCATTCTAGATGATCAATTTTCAAAAGGCATGTATGTCTTTCCTCTTCTGTATGTTATTTCAAATAGCAGAACTTTACTCTCTAAGACATTTCATTGTTTACACCGAGGACTAGCGGCCGTTTAAGTTAGGCCTAAATTGTTCAAGAAGAAACGAATTCGCGCGCGATGTCGGCGGCGATATTTCCGACGCATTGTAACACTTTTAAGCGCAGTGCGCATATACTAAGTATGACCTTGGGCTCGAAAATCGTACTTTGGTTAGTGTAGTCCGTAACACCATATACGACTATCTAAGTACGGCCACTGTGTCCCGCGTGCCAAAGTATTGCATTATTTGATAAGATAAGCTATTGGCAGTAACTTTTACCTTTTTATCTTGAAATAAATATTATAGAAATGTGTATATAGCTTTTATTATTATATTATATAGCTATTATAATAGATTTACCTTTTATTTACCATCAACAGGAAACGCATCCAAATACTCCAATGAATTCTGCTCCTCTCTAATGCTGCTCCACCACCTTTTATTTTACCCTTTTTCTCTATTCGCTGTCTATATAGTACGTGGAGGGAATTTGTATTGTGATCTCAATAAAAAAAATTGAGCTTAAAAAAAAAATAAAACATACGATTTTTATACGTTTTTTTTTTTTAATTTTTATTTATTATTTTAAACTCTCTATAGATTATATTAAAATGAAAATTACATTTTTAAAACGATTTTTATACTTGTTTAATTTTTTTTAATATAAACAACTCGATTTTTATACCCCAGTGGGGTATCTTTATCAGTTATCAGTATCTTTTCAAAAACTTTTTAATCTCTAGCTTTCGGGTACGGACGCCCTTCTACTGGAGAAAACACGGTACATTCCTGTAGAAGGGCGTTCATGCCCGGAAGATAGAGATTAAAAAGTTTTTGAAAAGATACTTTTCTCTGGAGGCCTGATATTATTACTCAATATTGATAATAAGGGAGTATTTTATTGAATTGTGAGTGTAGTGTTGACTCTTGTGGTGGTTTTATAAAATCTAGTTGGGCCGAGAGGTTAAGGGCGATTTCAAAAGCCAGGGAAACTGTTAGACAGCTCATGTTAGTTAATTCCGTGAAAAAGCGTATGAATCCTAGGCTACCTTATACTAGAAGTTTCGATAAAGGAGACTAGGTAATGCTAGCTGTTCCTAAGAATAAAGGTTATTCCAGTTTCTATGGTCCTTTCAGTGTGGAAGCTAGAGTCTCCAATGTTGACTTCAAAGTATGAGAGGTCAACATACACGATGAGAATGTTGTGCCTATCGATTAGTTTTTTTTAAAGATATATATATATAAAGGGGGTCAAAGGTAATGCAAGGACGCTTCTAGTTGGTTTTTGTGTTGAGATACTTAAAGCGTTCTCCGTGTGCTGATATTTTTAATCAATACTCACACTTCATGTTATTGGTAGGTGAAAATTTTACACACAGCTTTATTTTTAATATGCATCACTGATTTCTCTTTTAAGGAGCTTGAAACAAGTCGTTTATGTCCACTGGCCACGCAGCTAAAGGTCTACAGAATTTCGGTCTTCTTTAATGAAATCACATTGCAACGTTCCCGTATGGAAGGTAGCGGAATATTCAATCTGCTTATATCATTGATTCCCAGAATCCCATAGTGACCCTTATCTCTCCGAGCGATATTAACCAGAAGCTTATCTCTCCCAGTTCGCTGTCTTTCTTGTGTCTGCCTGTCAGACACTATACGTAAATCTTTCAAGTACATCATTCCAATTCTCTTTAAGACCTTGTACTTTTTGGAATCAATGATACTGTATTATAACAGATTCCACATATTGTTGCTTATATTCACCTTAACTATTGGCAGATTTTAAACTGATCTCCACCATATGAGC
Organism: Cordylochernes scorpioides; assembly: GCA_030710605.1. Taxonomy (NCBI): domain Eukaryota; kingdom Metazoa; phylum Arthropoda; class Arachnida; order Pseudoscorpiones; family Chernetidae; genus Cordylochernes; species Cordylochernes scorpioides. The sequence goes on along the minus strand of CP092886.1, from coordinate 134,402,622 downwards.
ATATGTTCATAATAACAGCATTATCTAGAATATTGCTTTCGGCAAAAACTGTTGCCTGACTTGAGCAATCACTGACTATATGTCCTAACCTAAACTCAGGTGGACTCTGTCCAATTTAACCAAACAATTAAATCAGTCCTACTTCCTCATCTCTTTAAGGTTCTCAATACACTGTTCATTTCCGTGCTTCATCTTATTTACACTTGCATTAAGCATCTTAAATTCCCCCTCAATGCTATTAATATTCTACTGATCATAACCCTTTCATAAAGCCGCAATAATGTTTTACACTATCTTCTGTGGCCATGACACTGTGTGACTGCCTTGTCTATTGATTTGACTTCACTGTGAACAGCAGGCTCTCTATACTTATCAAGCATATTTTTTAGGAAAATTTTAAACACTAGAGGCTGTCATTAAATCTGTACTCTATTTTATTTATAATGGCCAGGAGAATCTTTCTTTAAAGACCATAGGACTTTCACTCACTCTCTGCTTAAGACATATTAATTTAAAACATTCTCAATACTATGTGCTTTCTTAGGGTATAATATGTTCAGTTTACTAACAATACTTTTGAAATCACTATTGTTATGGATACCCATCTCCTCAAAGCTCAACCTAACTTCAGGGGATAGAGCCTTGAACATGAGCAGTGTTTTGACCTTAGCATCCCATTTGCCAACACAAGCATTAAGCTCAACTTCTCAGATGAAAGACTCGAGATCAACCCCATTGAACACTGACAAGTTAATCTTAGAGGTCACAAAAACGATGGAATACAGAAAACCATTCAAAGAAAAAACTGCACATAAAAATTAAAGGAATCTATTCCTGTAAGCACCAAGTAAACCTGGCAATGACGCAACTTTTACAGGTTTAGACACAAAGGTAAAAAGTACTAGGTTATAAAGTAAAAATAACTTGACATATGGAAATGTGTACACTCAAAAGATATAACAACAAAAAGGGAGGATGTAAATAAAAAAAAAAAAACACTATTTAGTTATATAAGATAACAAAACAAGTACTTATCTTTTATTCCAGCGTTGATAGGAGCAGACCGGAGCTACACAGATATGAAAGATCACCAGGCTTGGTTCGTCCAAGCACACAGAGTACACTTTAAGTGTCTCCACACAAAAACTCACTGGAAGCGTCCTCACATTACCATTGAACTTCCTTTATGTACAAACATTGCCACATTCATCCAATGAGAAGGCATGCAAGATTGGTTCGCTAATCAAATATAAAATATTTTTCCCAATTGACTTGAAGGCTCTGAAATGTCTGCTTGTAAAATAATTTGACAATAGAACTTCCTAGAATTGAACAAGCGATGTTATATTTAACATAGAATTTTGATAGTTGATGCCTCAGAGGTAAGGAAACACTGCACACTGATTAGTTTCAGGACAGTAGTGGTGGAAAGGGGACAGTAGAGGTGGCATTTTTATAAGAGACTAGACGGGTAACCCGGGCTTCGCCCCGGGATTGACCCGTGTGCATATCTACCCGAGTGATATATATTTAGATAATAATTTTTTAAATAATTGTTTGTTATTAGCATTATCTATTTGTTTGAATCAGCATAATTTAATCTAATCTTTGATAGAGGGCGTTGTTCGTGAGCTAAGTAGAATAATTTGAATATATAGTTTTAATAATTGATTTATATATTTTTAAAAATAGCCTATCGTCTTCCCCGTATTTTTTTACCTATGTATGGAAATTTTGGTTTGAATTAGTGAACTACTGCGAATTTGTATACCGGACATACAAACAAACAAACATACATACATACAAACATTGATTTTTTATATATATAGATGTCCACAGCGGTCCTCACTATCCGCAGGGTGAAATGATGTTTAATATAGACCCGGCAATATGTCCCTAGCCTCCTATTTATCAAGATCGTCTGTGCATGGTGAAAAGGCAACATCTTATATGAGGTGACACTCTTTTTGCAATAAATGACAAATCTAGACTTGGAAGTTGAAAATATCCTTGGTGGTGGGATATAACACACACACCCACACCAGTATTGGCTTGAGGCCACCAAAGATGAATGACCTTGGAAAGGTCAAGACCAGAAAGATATAGGCATAGTTGCAGCAACATTATTGGCTGTGGTACTGAGAGCGGAATACTATCCTCTCTGATGGCCCCAGTCACATTCAGTAGTGATTGTTTTTCAAGTCAGAAGCAGCTACATTAGTGTTTGTTCCTAAGGCTGCCACTTCCTTGAGCTAGGTCAGACTGCCACAGTATGTGCGCCAGATCTTCTCTTTAAGATCCAACAGCAAATGCTTCCTATCTTTCTCTCCCTTTTCCCCATGGACTTGTGTACATCTCTAAAGAGGCCTTGAGAAACCTAAATGTGCACAACCTCCAATAACTGGTGTGAAGACTGGAACAAGCACCACCACAAGACAGTGGGGAATCGATACTATACAGTCGTACTGTTGGCAAACAGAAGAATTATTATAATATGATGCACTAGCGCGCCATCTGTTATCAAAATTCGAAACTATTTTAAACGCGTAAGATTCTTTTTGAAATTAAACAATTTCTACTGCCCTTACTGCAATGGAAAAATTAAAGGGAGGGCCTGGTCTTTTTGAAGCCTTCAATTTTTCCATTGCAGTAAGGGCAGTAGAAATTGTTTAATTTCAAAAAGAATCTTACGCATTTAAAATAGCTTTGAATTTTGATAGAAGAATTATTGTTTGAAAAATCACTTGCTTTACACAGAAAATGTATATACAAGTTTCTTTGAAAATTTTGTCTGAAGATGGTAACAAGGCTGTTACCGAAATGTCACACACTATTTATTCATTTGGATTTGGTCTTATTACCTTGTGTTTGTTCATTAAAATAGAATTAAAATATATAAAATATGTTGGTGATGAAATGTATATAATAAATATATGCAAATAATTTTAGAATAAAAAATATTTTTATTGTTTCTTTTCAAATATAACAATGCTTTTAATAGCTTATACAAATTTTCATTTAATTATATAAAAATATATATTATTCAGCATTAATAAAACTAAAATTAACAAAAAAATATTATTGCATTCAAATGATAACATATTTATGTATATATAAATTGCATATTGTATATATACGTGAAAAAATAATAATAAAATAATAATATTAAAAATATATATATGCAAATAACAAGTAATATAAGAGCTTGCTTAAACAGTCTCTATTTGCAGAAAAACACATTTGAATTAAAAAACACATAAATGATCATGATAAGGCACAATTTGGATTTTAGATTACAGGCACAAGATAATAAGACCAAATCTAAATAAATAAATAATGATTGTCAATAGACCTAGAAAGTTATTCTAACACTATTTATTTATTTGGATTTGGTCTTATTACGTTGTATTTATCAAACATGATACTTTGAGAATCATAATCATATATTTTCAAATTTGGATTAGGTCTTGTAACTTTATGATTTTATGTTTAAACCAAATTATACCTTATTGAGTCACTTATTAGGAATTTATAATGCATAAAAGTGTTTCCAATATAATATTACTTTAAAATTTGATAAGGTAAAATTTGGATTATTAGATCAAAACAATGATAGAGATTGAGGATTTGGTCTTATCACCTAGTGTTACTTTAAAATATTTTAATTTTTAAGTAGAGCATAAGAATACTAAAAGAACACAAGGTAATAAGACCAAATCCAAATAAATAAATAATCTGTGACGTTTCGGTAACAGCGTTGTTACCGAAACGTCACACACTATTTATTCATTCGGATTTGGTCTTATCACCTTGTGTTTATAATCCATAATCCAAATTGTGCCTTATCAATACTAAAAAAGTGTTAGTTCACTACTTATTCTCTCTCCTGTCTCAGTATATGGCACTTATATATTAAGCTGTAGAACTTGTCTCTGAAGTTTTGTTTATTTAAAGAACATGCTTATATGCTGACTTTGCCTCATACAAGTAAAATCTGGTCACCTTTTTAATTCAATAACTTGTTTGTGAAGTGGCCTTCTTTTGATGGAACACTACCTAAAATTGTAGTAATTCCATGTTTCTATTTCATAATTCTATTTTAAATTTGCCCCCCCCCCCCCCCCCCCAAGCACAAATAAAGTGATTTTAATTTTATGAAAGAAAAAAATATATATATTGAAATAAAACAAGATTCTATAGCTGTGATCTGAGACAAAGGAGAATTCAATAATAAATTATATTTTTTCCACATCCCAAGAAATTCATGTAATCAAAAATAATGTGAATGTTATGAATGCTGACTAACAAAAAAAAAAAGAGTTCTAGGTATGCCTCGCATCACGAATAAGCTCTTTATGAACAAAATATCAATAAATTCTATTATGGTGTTCTTTGTTGGCTATACAGTTTAATTCAATAGATTATGGCTTGTACCATGTGTATTTGAGATAATAATAAAAACAGAGGACTAGGAAAAATATGTATCTGCATTTATTCATTAAAATTATGATCCTTATATGAAAGAAGATTTTTTTTCCTTAGTGCAGAAGTTATTTCATATAGTTCTCGTACTTTTTGAGATATAGGTTTGATACTGGCCATTTTGGAAATATCATCATCATATTCCCATAAAATTGGTGATGGCATCTTATGTGCATGATGCTCAGGCAATCCAGAATTAAGTAGATAATTAATGTTATCGTCAATATCTTGAAGCATTTCACTTTCTTGAGGCAAAATCATTTTTTCTTCAATAGCAGAGAGGAAAAATTTGATCTGTTGATAAAAAAATGGGAAAGGAGGAATTTGTGATGGTATTCCAATAAAGGCCATAGTGGGATGAAAAACATTAATGATATGTTTATATAAGGGCCACACTATATTTGTATCTCTTATTTTAATTCTACAGCTGGGGTCTAGAAAAGGAAAGTCATATTGATATCCAGTACATACTAAAATAGAATCGGCATAGTGACTGTTTCCATTTTTAAAATAAACAACATTATCTTTTATACAATCAAGTTCTGATTCAAGATAAAGATTTGAAGGGAAGGGTGAGGAAAGAACTTTGTTATGACTTAGAATTACCTGAAACACAAAAAAAATCAATTAGCCACATTATAAATATATATGATATTAAAATTAAATATTAGGTTACAGAGAAATTATTATAAATGGCATTTTTTTAAGGCTAATTTGTGTGCAGAATAAATTGTAATCATAGTAAGAAAAAGAGTTTAAATATTGCAAAAAGGTTTTTTATTTAATAGATAAATCATTTACAAAAATCTTTCCAATGTTTGTAAATGTTTGTGTGTATGTTTCCAATATGATTGTATACACAGTAAAACCTAAATATAATAAACTCCAATAGGACAGGTCCTTTGGTTCACTATAGGCATAGTTTCCATATTTTTTAACTTTAAAAATGTTTAGATCATAAAATTAAAAGATATATTCAGTAAAAAGTTGACTATCTAGTAATGGCCATCTTGATATGGCAAAATTAGGATTATAAATTATAAACACAAGGTAATAAGACCAAATCCAAATAAATAGTGTGCGACATTTTGGTAACAGCATTTTTACCAAAATATCACACACTATTTATTTATTTGGATTTGGTCTTATTACCTTGTGTTTATAATGGTCATCTCTAAAATTTGCATATTTTTGTCTTATTTATTCCATATATTGAAAATACCAATTTTGCTCACATTTTTAACTTGTTCTGAAGTTCTGCTTGCAATATTCCACTTTCAATCTTTTTGTTGTTGGCTATTTTTGTTTTGTTATTTTGTTATGAATAGAGTTCTCCTTGATGAATGTAAAATTGTCAAAAAATTGCTAAGGCAAACAATTTTGATTATACGAGGGTGATTAGAAAAGTAAGGTCTCCTATTTTTTTTTTTCATAGAAAAACACATTTAATCACAACTTTTTATACATCATTGGAAAGGTTGGACACTTTGCTATCTTTCTACATAGTCGCCTTGATGCTCAATCACTTTTTTCATCCTGTCAACCAACTTTGTAATTCCGGTGTTGTACCACTCTCCCGCGCCTCTTTGAGCCACTTGTCGATCCACCTGGCGGACACCTTTCTGTAGCCGAGGGTCTCAGACTCAATCTTGTGCACGGAGAAGTGGCTGCAATCTTCATTCAGGCCATCCTCGATCTCTTCAAGGGTTATCCGCCGGTTTGCGCGCACCATTTCGTCAATTCGAGCCACGGTTGATTCCGGCAAACTCGGCCGCCCAGACCGCTGTTCATCGTGGACGTTTATCCGCCCCTCGTTAAACTCCCGGCACCATTTCCGCACATTTTTGATGTCCATGCACTTCTCACCATACACTTCCACTAACTGACGGTGAATTTCGACCGGAGAAATATTTTTCGCATTTAAAAAGCTGCTCAACAAGTGGCTCAAAGAGGCGGCGGGAGAGTGGTACAACACCGGAATTACAAAGTTGGTTGACAGGATGAAAAAAGTGATTGAGCATCAAGGCGACTATGTAGAAAAATAGCAAAGTGTCCAACCTTTCCAATGATGTATAAAAAGTTGTGATTAAATGTGTTTTTCTATGAAAAAAAAAAATAGGAGACCTTACTTTTCTACTCACCCTTGTAGATTAGAAACATAAGAAAATAACACCAAATCCAAATAAACAGTGTGTAAAATTTTAGTAACAGCATTGTTACCAAAACCTCAAATACTTTATTTATTTGGATTTGGTCTTATTACCTTAGAAAAAAATTAAAAGGTCAGGTGCTGGTATTTAATTTAAAAAAAAAAGGCAAATCCTGAACGCTCACAAAAATTTGGTGCAAAAGGTTCCCTAGAAATCAACAAGTCAGTATTTAAGGCCAAATTTGCCTAAGTGCACTGAACATGCAAAAAGGTAAAAAAAAAAAGGTCAAGTGTTGATATTAAAAAAAAAAAGGATATGCTGACCACTCACATGAGAATTTTAGATGGGAGAAATGCCATCTAGTGGAATAAAAATAAAGTAAATGCTGATTTAGAGATCTATTCTTTAATATTTGGCTAATCCAAATTCTCAATAAATCAAGAAAAAGCCAACTACATGTATGTACATTTTTTTGGGTTATTGGCCCTCATCAGCATGATGCAGTCTGTGGTCCAACAACAAACAATTTGGTCCAAGAGGTTTCCTTAGAAATCAAGAATTTATTTTAAGGCCAAATTTGAATTTTTTTTATGTAAAGATATCTTTCTAAATAGTTTTCAATCCAAAGAGTATTTATTCTTTCATTAAAAAAAAAAAAGGTGCATCTTGGATCTATCTGAGAAATATTGGAATAAAAAGTATATACAGTAGAATCTCCCTTTAGCGGACACTTCGCTATGGACACCTCTCCACAAAGGACAGTTATCATTTGCAAAATTACCATTATTCTGAACATCAGAAATAGACAGCATCAAACAACACTAACAAGATTTAGAACAGGCCATCTCAAGCCATTGAAGATAGAAAATAATAATAAAATCTACCCCACTTGCCCAAAATGTAGCTTGGTCCCTGCAGCTCCAGAACACATTTTGGCATACATTAGATGTACTAAACAGGACCTTTAGGAGAGGCTGCTGCTTATCATAAAACAGCTCGAGGAGCATGAACTCATGGAATTTGTGTAATCTTTACATAAGGGGATAAGAAACAACAACAACAACATTTTAGAAACTCTCCAGTAAGAGAACACCTCTCCCTAAAGGACACTTTGTCTCTGCAATTAGGTGTCCTTTACAGGGAGGTTCTACTATACATACATCCCAAGTTGCACCTCTTTTATTGAATGTATACTCTCTTTGGAATACAAATATTCTATTAATTACTAAATACAATGTAAATATTATATGATGTGGGAAAAATTGAACATGGATATAAATAACTGCCAGAACATGCCCCCAAATTCATTATTTTGAATTGCAATCTGTGGGCTGATGCTTGCTGTTGTGAGCTAAAACTTACTTTTTTGGCAACTTGGGCTATTTCTATAGCAATGTCTATTCCAGAAGGCCCAGCACCGACAACAACTACTTCTTGTCCTTCGAAGTGGCTGTTATTTCTGTAATCATGGCTATGCAATTTTTGGCCAGGAAATTCTGATAATCCAGGAATCATTGGCCAATGCGGGATTGAATAATGGCTGTAAACAAAAAGATAAATATTAAAATAAATTATTGCATTTCATTTACTAGCTATGATAAGGCACAATTTGGATTATAGATTACAAACACAAGGTAATAAGACCAAATCCAAATAAATAAAGTGTGTGATATTTCGGTAATAGCTTTGTTACCATGAAAGAAAATAAGACCTAATCCAAATAATTTATTAGTGTGTGACGTTTCAGCAACAACATTGTCACCATCATCAGACAAAAGAATAAAAGTGACAATGTTGTTGCCGAAACGTCACACACTAATAAATTATTTGGATTAGGTCTCATTTTCTTTTATTATAATCTATAATCCAAATTGTGCTTTATGAGCGTTGTTACCATTTTCAGACAATAGTGCTGAAATATGAAATTATACCACAGCATGTTTTAAATAGTTACTGTTTTACACACTTGATAACAACGCTGTTACTGAAATGTCACAAACTATTTATTTATTTGGATTTGGTCTTATTACCTTGTATTTACTAGCTATAAAAGGTTATTACATTATACACTGGTCCGCAAAATTAAAGGAACAACACATGTTTAAGAAAAAGAAAAGTCATATTAAGGGATATATATCAAGTTTTGGTATATTCAAAAGCTTCCATGAATTAAGAGAGTATGTAAAACAGAAAAACAAATAAAGTTGTTCCCAATATGCAAAATACCACCGTCTACGTTGACTCCGCTTCCAGCACATGCCTAAGTCTTTCTCAAAGCGTCCTAATTTTACACTCCACTAGATTTTTATTGAACCTTTTTTTTTTTTTTTAAGTTTTCATGGCTTATAGGCAACATTTATCACAAGAAAAAAAATGGCAAGCTATTGGAAGGATGGAAGCAGGCCAATCACAGGCAGAAGTAGCAAGATGGCATGGAGTGACAAGAAACGTTGTCTCAAGGCTTTGGAAAAAATTTCAAACGACAGCTAATGTTGCCAGAACACCCGGACAAGGACGGCCAAGGGTCACAACGTTAAATCAAGACCGTTATTTGAGTCTCCTTGTGCGTCGCAATAGAAAAATGACAGCATCGCAACTACGAAGTGACCTCAATGCAGCTACAAGAGTCTTAGTATCAACTGATACAATACGCAGAAGGCTTCACAAGAAGGGCCTCTATGCTCGACGATCCATAATTTGTGTGCCATTGACACCACCTCAAAAGAGAGCAAGGAAACTTTGGTGCAGACAATATGTCGCCTGGAATCCAGATGAATGGAAGCATGTAATGTTCACTGATGAGTCCAGATTCTATCTAAACAGCGATTCTCGTCGTGTCTTTATCTGGAGAGAGGTAGGAACCAGAAATAATCCCCGGAATATGGTTGAAAGGGATCCCTACAGAAGCCAAGGTTTTATGGTCTGGGCTGGAATCTTCTTGGGCGGTCGAACAGCACTCCATATTTTTCGGCAAGGAACCCTGACTGGACAGAGGTATCGGGACGAGATCTTGGCGGCATATGTGATGCCTCAAGCATTGGAAATGGGAGAAAACTTTCTTCTAATGGATGATAATGCCCGTCCACATAGGGCTGGTGTGGTCGACACTTTTCTCCAAAACCATGCAATTGCTCGGATGAATTGGCCAGCTCGATCCCCAGACCTAAATCCCATTGAGCATGTATGGCACAACCTAGGACGGCGGATATCATCCCTCCAACCCCCTCCTAGAAACACTCATGAGCTAGAAACAGCCTTAACACAAGAGTGGGCGTTGATTCCACAGGAGCTGATAAACTCCCTAATTCTTAGTATGGGTCACCGATGTAGAGCCTGTCTATCAGTTAAAGGCGATCCCACCCCATATTAGCAAAAATATCCAAGATATTTATGCACTGACTGCAAGAAGATCATTGCTTGACCGGCTAATTTTCATAAAACACGTGTTAGAATTATTTGATTTCGGGTATTCTAATCAATAATGGAATAATAAATTTGTGTATAAAATTTCATTGATAAATGTTCAATAAAATTTGAGATAAATGAAAAAAATATGTTGTTCCTTTAATTTTGCTTTAATTTAGTATTTATTTTTCAAAAGATAACATCTAAAATTATTTAGAACTGGTTCAAATTCACATAAATAGGTACCGCTCAGCAAGAGCAACCTAGGTTATTTAGAAAGACTAATATTCATTAGATATAAAAAATTAGAGGTCAGTGGAAGGGTGCTCTAAACCATTGGTTTTCGACCGCTACAACCTGGGTTCGATTCCCACATTGGGCACTTTTTTATGTTAAAAAAAAAAATGCTCCAATGGCCCCTGTTTCTTGCAAAAGTCCAACCCCACCAGCAAGTGCAAGTAACCAAACGGGGCTCTAGCACATTTTTAAGTGCAAAGTCAAACTGTTTTTCACATGTGTAAACATGTGGTGCACTTACAATAAAAGCAGTCGCCAACTTCTACCACCATGATTACCATGGCCTGTACCATGTGTACTAGGGATAAGCAAAAAAAAAAAAAAGAAATACCCATTTCACAAACATTCTCTAAGAAAATTTTTAAATATTGTCACGCGTGACCCCTTTGGTTCTTCGCGACGCCGCGGCTCCTGTTGCTCTTCCTCTGCAGCTGTACCCTGCAGAGCACCCAAAGACCTCCAAGAACCATTTAAGTGGATCTCCTTTCTTCTGGCAGTATCTCTTGGCCTTACCACTGGTGGGGGGACACGAGAGACTTACCAGAAGAGTTGCGAGTGTGGCATTGACGAGAGTAACAACAGAAACCGGCATCAAGACTTCCAACACTCCTCCGTTTTTATTGTCATTTCTACTACACATTACATATAACTAGAATAACAATCAATGGGTATTTACATTACGTTACCTCCTAGGGCCAATATAAACGTGTATTTACAAACATTTGCCCCAGGAAACAGGACTACAGCAGTCGGCGATTCCCACATTATTTCCAGACCGGAAATAGGCGAAAGCACCATCTATTGGTGGGGGTTGTAGGTGTTTTGAAGGCTCATATACGTGACAATATTCTCAATTTTTTTTTTCCTTCATCGAGAGAAAAAATCATAATAAAAGGTTTGGATTTGAAATTCATCTATTCTGATAGCTGATTTAGGAATGGAAATCAACATCAATAAAGAGATCATTGTAGCCTCTCAGCAAGCATCACATCATCATGCAAATCAGTAGGGATGCAGCTTTCGTTGATCATGGCACCATGATCAAGGCACACTTTGGTGAAAGTCTGATGACTTTGCCTGTAATTTGAGGCTGTTTCTAACATGAAAGCAGACGCCTTTGCTGCAGACTCTAACATGAGTACAGATGCAGCTCCTCTGTATCCTAGAAAGGGACCTTTGATGAGGTCCATCAACCGAGTCAGTTGAACTCAGGATTTTTAAAGAGGTCTTTCTCCTCTTTCTAACAATTCTGCCATTGGTCCTCGACTGCTTATTCATCAGAGTTATTCTGTTTGTTTAGCAGCTGGCCTTCATATATGAAGGTCATTCCCCTATCCGCCACCTGGGGACGCGCCTTGTAGTAGTCAGTTCATCTGAGGGTCACATCATCATAGATATCTATAGTTATAAGGTGCTAATTTTAAGAGCAGTGTGCTTGTTTATTGGAGGGGAGATTTGAATTTATATTAAACATACAATATATATCTCTTCAGGTCAGTTAAATATACATTAACATTTAAAAAAAAAAAAACTAATGTAAAATTAATTAGAATTGAAAAATACATACCCATTACAAACTATAATAAAATCAAAATTTCTCTTTTCAACATTGTTAGCATCATTTTCTTTTAAATGTACAGTCCAAATATTTTCTTTAGGTGTCACTTTGCAAACTTCTGTATTAAACTAAAAAAACAAATTAGAGATTAAAATCAGAAGTGAAAAATCTCTGGGAGCACATACAAAATTTATAATATAAAATGAAAGGATTTAAAAGCACAAATGTTTCTTTTATACATAATACAAACTTCTACTGCCCTTACTGCGATGAAAAAAATATATTAGGAGGGCTTGGCTCATCAGTGGTGAACCCTCCCAGCGGTTTCGCCAATTTAATCCACCACAAGAAAACTATGGACATAAGCTTATAGAACAGTAGAATTACATTCAAATATTTGCATCGAGCAATGCTCTTCCGCAAACAATAAAGACAAGGCCAGTTAGGCATATATTAACACAAAGCAATAACGCGCCATCTATACATATAAAATGAAAGGATTTAAAAGCACGAATGTTTCTTTTATACATAATACAAACTTCTACTGCCCTTACTGCGATGAAAAAATGTAATGGGAGGGCTTGGCTCATCAGTGGTGAACCCTCCCAGCGGTTTCGCCAATTTAATCCACCACAAGAAATTTATAATGTTGTATGAAATTTTCTTGTATGTATGACAGACAATAAATAAATTAGTGTTATGGTCATTACAAAATAAAAACTAATGTATTTTTAAAAATAAAAGTGATAACATTTTCAATCAGAGAGAGAGAGATTGAGATTGAAACTACTTTATTTCAATGCCCATATAAGATTATAGATTTAAGATTATAGATTACAGATTTTTAAAAAATAGGCACTATATTTTTCAACTATCTCTCAAACTTCAAGGCTTGCCTCTTCATAAAGCTGATAAAAGGGCAAATTTGCTGACATGAATTTAGAAACTGGGAAAATTATATAAATGGCTGTAGTTGAACCACATTGTTCCATATTTCATGAAAAAAATGTTTAAAAATAAGTAATCATCAATTAATTAATCATTTATTTATCATAGATTTAGGGCCACACTACAGAGTTGGAAAGGAATTGTACTTTTGTCACATGGCCAACTCTGTTTTACAATTAATTTTGTTGTTTTACACTTTGTGCTTGATAGATGCCTCGAAGAATCACCAATATCCAAACCCAAACAGATGTACAAAGTACTAGCAAGCTACGCCAATACTCCTGAACAAGCCTGGACCCTTGGACTGGAGCTGCAAAGTGCTACCAATCTAATAAATAACTCTCCACACTTAAGGCCTAGGGCCTCTTCCCCCAACAACATGTAATATTCATTGTAAAAAATAAAGGTCATACCCTGTGGTCTCGACTATGTACTAAGTGCAATTCTCAACCTGCAACCCCAAAACACATTATTGACTGTATTGACTCATCCATTGATGAGCTCTACTCTTCACCGGCAGACACCATCAAAAGTCTCAAGCTTTACAAGCTTGATACCTTAAAATGATTGAGTATAGATAAGAAAGAAGAAGAAGAAAATCAAACTCCCTTTAAAAACATATCTAAACAATGCATTTTATTGATCAGTATGCAGAACACAGAAATGTAGATCTAAGAATTGGCAACAAAATATCAACTTTTTAATTTCTGACAAAATGCCAACATGTAGACCATGGTTTTGACTAATGGCCCTCATCAGTACAGAAGTTATCAGTACACCAATACAGTCTGTATTGACTCATCCATTGATGAGCTCTACTCTTCCCCGGCAGACACCATCAAAAGTCTCAAGCTTTACAAGCTTGATACCTTAATATGAATGAGTGGAGATAAGAAAGAAGATCAGTACAGAAGTGGAAATATTTCCCTTGGGAGAAGTCATGAAATTGACAGAATCTACCAACCAACGACAGCAGCTTTTTTTACCCATCATGGAGACTTATGGACTAAAGGATTAAAAAAAAAACAAAAAAAAAAACCACTAATCTCAAAAGGTTCAGAGAGGTCCACACCATCAACCCAAGTCATCCTTCAAAACCTGCTACAGCTCTTCCATTAATGGGAAAATCCCTCTGAGCAATCCAAAGAGACCCCGGCCCAAGTTATTTTCCATGCACTCTATTTTTTTATTATTATTATCCCTAGTGTACGTGGTACAGGCCATTATAATCATGGTGGATAGTAGTTGGTGACTGTTTATACTGTAAGTCAGGAAAAGTGAAATCCTCTGCAATAAATATAAATAATAAGCAAAACAGCTTCCGAGGGTGAGTTTTGGAAGCCGTTTTGTGTAATTATTTATACTGTGAATGCACCACGTGTCTGCCCATGTAGAAAGCAGTTCAACTTTTGCACTTACAATTATGCCAAAGCGCTGTTTGGTTACTTGCGCTCACTGCTGGGGTTGGACTTTTGCAAGAATCAGGGGGCCATTAGAGTATTTTTTTTTCAAGGTGCCCAATGCAGGATTCAATCCCAGGTCAATGCTGTTGTGCAGTCGATTATATCTTGTTATCATATGAGGAGAAAGTCTTAATGCCCTGAATTCTTAGCAGTCAATTAGACTGAAAGCTCTGTTTTGGCAATTCATATCTGGTGTAGAGGACAAAGCCTACACTTTCTACAAGAAAGCCACCACTCTTCGGGAAGTAACACAGAATGAGCTTTAGCGTAGCGAGCATTAATAAGTACAGTATTGTCATTCTTGAAAGGAGTGTTGAGTAGTACAGGATTCTAAAGCAGCATATAGTGATAGTGTTTGTTCAGAAAATGAATGTCTTGGCCTTGGACATGATGTTATATATTTGCCTCAAGTAAAAGGTTGACTCATATGATTCATCCTCCCCATTGTTGCTAAGCAGGAGTCATTGCCCTCTGGGTGAGCATTATGTGAATAGGCAAGATCATCATCACTTGTTTCAATATGAGAGGTTCAGAGTCCCATGCCATATCATTAGTTTTCCCTTTTATCACTTTCTTGAAGATCAGCAAAATTCAACTGCAGTATATCACGTTTGAAGATTTTATGATGTTTAAACCCTCAGCATCTTGAAGATCTCTGAGGAAAATGTGAGCAACATCAGAATTGGTTCAATGGAAGCCACCATGAAGCTGCTTGACCTTTCATCCTCTTTGACCCCATTCCCACCTTCAATGTCTCATTCCTGAAAATGAGGGTTGCCAGATAAAAAAACCTTGACAGACTCCATCCACTTGATTCAGTCATAATGCCATTTTGTCTTTCCACTACAGATGATCGATCACTGTGTCATCCTTCTGCTAGTAGAGACCTCTGTGAACAATGTGCACCATCTTAGTATTTCTTTGATCACAGCTTGTTGTCAAGACTGCAAAGCCTCCAAGAAAACTTGACATATCAGATATCCTTCCTAGAGAACTATTGAGAAGATTTGGGAAATGAAGTGAACCTCATTAAGAACATCATTTTCTCAATATTGAAGATGATGACATTACCAGAGCCAGAAGGTTGCAGTGTATCCTTTTGTGTCAAGGTAATGTCTTCAAGGGAAGTACCTGAATACTTGTCTTCAGCATTTTTACCAAGAACTTCAGCCTCTCAACCTGTTACCTATAGGAAGTTACTGTATTATTATTTTTTTTTTCTTTAGAATCACTGAGGAAGAAGCAGACTCACTTCATCGATTAGATATCTATCTATATGAAGTTGAGGTTGCCATCTGCTGCATACCCCACAAGTGAAAGTGGCCAGCTGAGACAGCTTATCTGTGAGTTTGTGAAGGGTGTTCGTGCCGATTATGTAAATTTGGTTACTTTATCTAAATATGCAAATTTTGATTGTTTAAAACTGCCAGTTGGCCAATAAAATCAGTCTGTTTGTAGTAAGTCTTCGAATCGGTCTAGTTCTTTGAGTCTCTGCTCCAATTATTTAGCGTTTGAAGATTCACCTAGTCAAAGAGGTTTGACGTTTCTCACGTAGTCAGAAGGTTATATAAAGAATCGAACGGCTCTAATTCAAGGATATTAATCAGCTGAAAAGGCCTGGCTTATCTAGATACAGTCCACGCTCTGCCAAACCAAAACAAAGTACCAGCCAGGCTTAGGAAGTGGCAAAGATTTCTAGCCATCGCTGCTAGGCTCTCATCCGCTCCCTCCCAAAGGGCTATTACTTCTATATGCGAGCTATTCATTTAGTTCTCAGGAAATCCAAGCTGTGCAGTGATATAGATATCATCTAGATGAACCTGTCCTTCTCCAAAGTGCATGCTAAGTCTGGACCTTAGCATCTAATGGCTTATATCTTTACCAAAGGAGGACTACAGAATTGTCAGTGGTATCCTTCTGGTCATTTGTCCTCACATCAAGTATGTGTAAGGCTCTCATTGCCATAAAGGGGGGGGGGGGGGGAATTCTCTTTGCAGTCATTCTCACCGATCTGCAGTTAGCCATTGGCCAAGAAAATTTAGAATACCTAGTCTCTCAGCTATGTTCCAATGGACTGCTGTCAACCATCATAAAGTGGCTGAAACTATTTCATATGGGTTCTGATGTGAGAACCTGTATCAATGTCAACAACACTGATCCATTTGAATTGTGTATAAGTCACAATTGGGTTATGCCTCCAACACAACCATTTTAAAAAAATATCTTGATGGGTCTGTTCCTATACTATCTTCAAATCATTTTGTGAAAAGGTAACACATCCTAACACAAGATAACAAGAGGAAAATAAATCTTAGTTCAAGAGATTAATCTGCTGGGTATATCTTGAAGAGGGCCGTTAACAAGTACTCCTTCTACATCCATAGCTTCTCCCCAATTGGGAGGACAAAGATGGCCAATATACTGGTATTGGCATCCATGCCTGTTGTAAGGTAAATGTAAATGCAACATGCAAATAAGGCAACTTATGGCAAGGAATTAATGATGTTTTAATCTAGGTTATATATAGTCAATCTTAAATAAGAAATATATATAATGAAAGGATTTAAAAGCACGAATGTTTCTTTTATACACAATACAAACTTCTACTGTCCTTACTGCGATGAAAAATATATTGGGAGGGCTTGGCTCATCAGTGGCGAACCCTCCCAGCAGTTTCGCCAATTTAATCCACCAGACCGCTTCTCAGAGCTCTAATACTGTATTGGACAATTCTGCTTATATATGCAGCACTGAAGGGTGGAATCTCAGAAATGGTTTTCAAGAAAACTATGGGCATAAGCTTATAGGACAGTAGAATTACATTCAAATATTTGCATCGAGCAATGCTCTTCCGCAAACAATAAAGACAAGGTCAGTTAACAATAAATTACCACAAAGCAATAACGCGCCATCTATACATATATATAATGAAAGGATTTAAGCAGAATCGTCCAATACAGTATTAGAGCTCTGAGAAGCGGTCTGGTGGATTAAATTGGCGAAACCGCTGGGAGGGTTCACCACTGATGAGCCAAGCCCTCCCAATATATTTTTCATCGCAGTAAGGACAGTAGAAGTTTGTATTGTGTATAAAAGAAACATTCGTACTTTCAAATACTTTCATTATATATATAGATGGCGTGTTATTGCTTTGTGTTAACTTAAATAAGATATATTACACAAATACATATATGGAAATTGAATGTGTTGTTGTACTATTTTCATAACAAATATATTACTGTTATTACTATTTCTCTATGAAAAATACAAATATTGTTAGAGGGTGTGTGATTTATTAGTGGTAAACTCTCCAGAGGTTTCAGATATTTACTCCCCTGACTGCTACTATTATATTGTCTTTATATGTTTTGATAGCGGAATTTTTGAAGGATAGGTGTCTTTGAGATAGTAAATAAATACACATGTTTAAGAAATTGAAAGCATTTATCATTTTACTTTGGCTAACACAACAAAAGTGGCCCTTATATAATAATTAGCTCTAGGTAAAAATAAATATAAATTTTATAATTACAAAATATTTTCTCACAATGAGTTTCTTTTTATTTCTTAAAAATCTGATCATTGAATGACAACCTTTGGATTGAAACTCATTGTGAGAAAATATTTTATAATTTTAAAACGCTTTTCACAATTTTATCATGAATATAAATATAAATTTAAAAGCTGAAACAAATATAAAATCATTTTAGAAGAGATAAATGATTAAAAATTTGTTTTTTTCTTGGATGTTACCTTTATGTATTTGTAGAGCTGAAAGTAGTCTGCATATTGGTGCAGGTATTTTAATACTTCTGTGTGATGAATAAATGAAGGTCCTTCTTCAGGAAAGGGAAAATCTGGGAACATCATTACTTCTTTGGAAGATTTGTTCTGAAACAATAATAATAATTAGAAAATGAGAAGCTAATGTATTAAGATACATCATTAAAATATTTTATCATATCTATTTTTTTTAATTAAAACCAATTTCTGGCTGTTCCTATTTCAATGTAAAACATATTGGAGAGTCATTTTATTGTAGTATGAGTTAAATGAAATTGACCATAGTTTTTTTTTTTTTTTTTTAATAGAGCTAAAATCACAAGGTAATAAGACCAAATTAAAAAATATATATATACAGTTAAACCTGTCTATAGCGCCCCCTCTTGGGACTCACCAAAATAGGGTGCTATAGACAGGTCACTTTTAATGTAAATCGCATCGTACTACGTATTTAAAATCGGGCGGTATAGAGAGGAAGGCGCTATTTAGAGGGGGCACTATAGCCAGGTTTAAACTGTATATATAGTGTGTGATGTTTTGGTAACAACATTTTTCCTGAAATGTCACACACTATTTATTTATTTGGATTTGGTCTTATTACTTTGTGTTTCTAATCTATAATCCTATATTAATTAAACCTATATACACCTTGTGACTGAATTTGCAACACCAAGAATTACTTGGCAGAAACATATGTAAATTTCAGGGTAAAGTTAGCTCACTGAATTATGTAAATGATGTAAATTGTGCTGCTATCCCACGCATTTTGATTGAGATATAAGAGAAGGTACTTGCAAATTTTCCAATATTCTAACATCTCTGTCTGACAAGGAAAGCATTTATTTTTTTTTTTACTCAGAGAAAACATTTAGTAGCAGAGAATGGCCGGTCACCATCAACAGACATACAATTTCACGAGAGGTATGGTGATTGGACTCAGAAGGGCTGTTTAGTCCATATGTCAAATCTCTACAGAAAGAAATCTCAATGCATTCACGGTATACTAGCTATTGCGAAGATGGTTGGAACAAGGAAATGTGGTGCGATTGAGGGGTGCTGATGCAGCCAGAGCAATGTTGGCAAGCATGGGCTGACACTTTCACTGGATGGCGTTGGCGGCCCCACAGTCCACTTCTGTTGCCATTTTTCAAGAAGTACAGGGCACTCTTGGTTCTTCCATATCAACCAGAACTTTATATGAAGATGGTTACTGGGGGCCTACACTCATGGCACCCATTAAAAAGACTGCCATGGCACAGACACCTCCAGCTTCAATTTTGTCAGGATAGAGCGACATGGACAGCGGAATGGCACGGGGTAGTACTCTCAAATGAATCTCTCTTTTAGCAATGACAGTCACCGAGTAAGAGTTTGGTACTGTCTTGATGACAGGCCCAATCTGGCCACATCTGTGGAATGATGCGCCTCACGACAAAGCAGCATTATGGTTTGAGAAGCCATCACCTATGAAAGCAGAACACCTCTAATTTGTATTGAGGGCAATATGAAGGCTCAATGATATGTGGATGCTGTGCTTACGGCCAGTGAGACTACTCTTCCTTTAAGGAGTACCAAATTCTATCTTCCAGTAAGATAATGCCCAACCTCACACATCATGCATCAGCCAACATACCCTGCATGAAACCTTGGAGCTTCCATGGTCCCCAATCTCTTCTGATCTCTCACCTATAGAACATGTCTGGGACCTAATTGGATTTTGTTTGCGTGCGCTGCCACAGCCGCGTTCAGAAGTTTAACTGTAGCTGATGGTTGACAGGGAATGTGCAGCCATTCCTCACGATGCCATCCACATGCTCATTAAGTCAGTACCAAGACGTGTTGCTGCCTGCATAGCCACCCACACTGATCCCACAACATATTGAGTGAACAGCGATGTCGCTCAGTGTATAGGTGTATTCTGTTCTAATAAATAACATTTATTGTTCATTATTAGTACCCAATGCAGATTTTCACAACTTTTTGAACACCAATTCTCTGTGTTGAAAATTCAGTGTCATGCAGTGTATTTGGGGATTTGCTATATAAAATATATTTTTAAAATTTGGTATACAAAAACTTTTTATAGCAACTCCCCAAATATAGGTTCAATTATAAGAAACCCCATAACAAAAACCAATATCAATATCAATACTAGAACACTGCTTCCTAAAGAACACTTTGGAACTGAAACTAGGTGTCCTTTAGAGAGAGGTTCTACAGTACTTGACAATTGAGGGTCAATTTTGGTTACATTTGAAAATTGTGCATAGTGAAATAAGAATCAGAAACAATAAACTTACCTTAAATTTTGATACATGCTGCTGTGAAGAGGTTGGTTCAAGTCTTTGGAAGTCTTTTCAGTATAAATCCAGGTTCCTCCAACAGCATTTTGTTTCTCAAAAACTTCCACCAAGAAATCTTGTTTACAGAGATTGGCAGCGCAGAGCCCAGCTGCTCCAGCTCCAATGATGCAAATTCTTTTTTTTACCATTCTATAGCACATCATAAAAGAGTATTGGTATAAAATATATATTCAATAATATTTTAATGATGCATGTATGTTTTAGAAAAGGATAGAAAAATCAAAATGTGGAATTAATAACATTTATATATGAATAATAATAATAATAATTGCAAAGCCAAAGTATCCTTTAGGGAGAGGTATCATCTTACCGGAGAGTTGTGCTAAATAGTAAAAATGATAATTTTACAAATGAAAACTCCTTTGTAGAGAGTTGTCCTCTAGTGCAAGTGTCCTTTCATGGAGATTCTACTGTAAGATGACACCTCTCCCTAAAGGATACTTTGGCTCTGCAATTAGGCGTCCTTTACAGGGAGGTTCTACTGTATATATATATATACTAGACGTATGACCCGGCTTCGCCCGAGAATTCCCCCGATGGCTATTTCTTTTTTTCATTTGAAAAACTTTTTTTTTTACGCGGAGTAATCCGGAATGGAATGAATAACCAAATATGGCCATTTTTTATAAGAATCGGTGGTTCATTGGTAGAATGCTCGCCTGCCACGCGGGCGGCCCGGGTTCGATCCCCGCCGATGCATTTTTTTTTTACAATTTTTAAAACTCATTTATATTATATATAATATAAATATATATTATAATATCAACTATATTAATTAAATCAAATACCTAAACACTAATATAATACAATTTTTGCCATCACACACACTTTTTTCCTGTAGTTTATGTGTTACTTCTGTATTGCTATTCTATGGCACTTCTAATATTTATTATTGATGTACTTTCAGTATGAAGGAAATTGCAATCGGGGGAATTCTCGGGCGAAGCCGGGTCATACGTCTAGTATATAATATAAATGAGTTTTAAAAATTGAAAAAAAAATTGCATCGGCCGGGAATCGAACCCGGGCCGCCAGCGTGGCAGGCGAGCATTCTACCACTGAACCATCGATGCGTATAAATAATGGCCATATTTGGGTATTCATTCCATTCCGGATTACTCCGCGTAAAAAAAAAGTTCTTCAAATGAAAAAAAGAAATAGCCAAAAATACTAATCAAAATGTAGCCGAAAATTTTCCTCAGGTTTATAAAAAGCGACATGCAAAATTTGGTACCAATTGGTTCAGTAGTTTTTGAGTTTATCGCAAAACAGACAGACAGATATTGACTTATATATAGAGATATGTATATGAAAAAAAATAGAAAAAAATAAAAGATAGTGGGTCAGGTGTTGATATTAAAAATAAAGAAGGCATCTCCTGACCACGAGCACATGTGCTTTTTAGATGGCAGAGCGCCATCTAGTGGAGCAAAAATAAACTAAACATTTATTAAGCTTGCTCCGTGATATTTGGCCAACCCAATTTCTTGATAAATCAAGAAAAGCCATCCACGAACGCGTTTCGCGCTGTTGGCGCTCGTCAGCTTGGAGTAGGCTGTAACCACTGCGACCAAAGGTCAAAGAGGCTTCTTGAGAAATCAAGAAATGGGTATTTAAGGCCAAATTTGCGTAAAGACGCTTTACACATGAAAAAACAATAGAAAAAAATAAAAGATAAGTGGGTCAGGTGTTGATATTAAAAATAAAGAAGGCATCTCCTGACCACGAGCACATGTGCTTTTTAGATGGCAGGCCAAATATCACAGAGCAAGCTAAATAAACGTTTAGTTTATTTTTGCTCCACTAGATGGCACTCTGCCATCTAAAAAGCACATGTGCTCGTGGTCAGAAGATGCCTTCTTTATTTTTAATATATATATATATAGATATGAAATACTTTTTTATTTCCATAGATATTTGTAGTTTTTCTAATTTAAACAAACAAAAATATACATTAAACAATTTAAAATTTTTATTTTGGTGATGAAAACTGTCCTTTGTAGAGAGGTGACCTCTAGCAAGAGTGTCCTTTTTTTGAGGCTCTACTGTATATAATTTTTTTTTGACGTGACAACGTCTTAAATTAGGTTGCGGCTGGGAGTCACTTATGAAAAAGTGTAACGCCCGGTAACGTTACGATGAGTCACCGAACGAGAGTGCTGCGCGCGCAGCGCTAGAGAATTAGGCGCATTGAATCGGCGCATGCTTGTCTCTGTCTTTGTCTTTCTCGAACATTCTTGGCGTTGGAAAAACAAGAAAGCGTCATAATACAAGTTCACACGTGTGGTTAAAGTATCGTCAGCTGTGTCTGTAGTGAAAATGTGGAGTGCTTAGATTCGTCATTTACAACAACTACAACAATAAAGGTAAATAATTGTACACTGATATTTCATTATCGTAAACTATGATTGATTGATTAATTGTTAGATTGACACAAAAGTTGAGAAACTGAGTTTATAGGTTATGTCATACTATTGATAAATGTTGATAGTGTTAAGTAAATTATTAGTTTAAAATTAATTAATTAATTAATTATTATTTTACAAATTTTAAATAGTTTCAAATTTATTTAGCAAAAATTTGAACCTTCGATCTGAATAAATGTTTTGATTTTCGAATTGATTATTTAAAATTACAAATATTAAGAAAAAGTGGCAGATATAAGAAAACTTTATTTAAACTGTGTTGAGCAAGAATTTTAACATCTAATATAAGTAAATGTTTTAATTTTCAACTTCATCATTTACAATTACAAATTTTATTTAATTTCAAATTTATTTAGCAAAAATTTGAACCTTCGATCTGAATAAGTGTTTTGATTTTCAAATTGATTCTTTAAAATTAAAAATTCATCCATTCAATTTCAAATGTTCAACAGGAATCACCACTCTCAAAACAATGGAAACGGTGCCTTCAACTTCCAGTACTTCAATGGAGACGGAGGATATCGTGCCGTCAACGTCTGCAGTACCTTTCGTTGTTCCACACACCACCTCTACCGCCAGAACGAATGCTCAGCGACAACGTGAGTACAGACTACGAAAAGCATTGACCAGAACTCCTGAACAAGTAAGAGCCTTTGCAAAAGCGGCTGCGGAGAGGCAACGCAGGTTCAAGCTACGTAAATCTGCTAACATAGCCCTCACCAGCGGTACGTCAGAGTCACCTGCTTCAACGTCTTGTTCTGTGGTGGAGAGAACAAGCGTTCCTGTCGTGGCGGAGAGAACGAGCGTTCCCCTAACTAACGCTCAACGGCAACGTGCATTCCGACAACGTATGCAGGATATTGGAATGTTACTATGGCAAGGACTCGGTCCGTACATTCACAACAGCCAGTACGTGCCACCGTTCGTGCAAATTGATTCTAGTATACCGATTCTTCTGTGTGGTGATTTTAACAAAACGTAAAGCCTGACAACTCGTTTCTTAATTTCATGAAAAATACGTATAATCTTGATTGCGTATCAAACGTTTCTAAGTCAACTACGTTAAAAGGAACAACTATCGACTTGACTTTCGCAAGACACATTACAGCAGAAACACTTCCTTTCATTTCATATTTCTCCTATCATCGTCCTATCCTCAACAAAATCACTCAAATAGGAATTAGTTAAGTTTAAGTTTACATGTACAATGTTTTAGTAAACAAAATATATTTCTATAGTTAAAATTTGTGCAATTCTTATTTTCATTCAATTCCTTGTTCCTATTGTGCAATTTAATTATATTCATATCAATAAATATTCTACCGTTGTCACGTAAAATCTTCGCCCGTTAAAACCAACTTTACAGGCAACCAATTTTTTTTTTTACTTATCCTTCTGTATATAATAACTTTCTTAAGGCAGAGGCAACTTCTCTAGGTAAGAATGCATCATGATGTAAGCATACAGATAGGTTATATATGTAACAAATCTAAATTCCTAGTTTAAAGAAAATCTATAATCCAAATTGTACTTTATTATAAATTCCTAGTATACACGGTCTAACTTCTTTAATTCAATGATGAGGTACAATTTGGATTATAGATACAAGAAAATAAGACCTAATCCAAATAATTTAATAGTGTGTGATGTTTCGGTAACAGCATTGTTACCATCATTAGACAAAAGAATAAATTATTTATATTTTTTTGTCTGATGATGATAACAATGCTGTTATTGAAACGTCACACACTATTAAATTATTTGGATTAGGTCTTATTTTATTGTTTATTTAATTCAAAAAATAAAAAACCTCAGAATCATAACTTTTGGTTGAAATAGAAACATTAGAAAACAAGACCAAATCCAAATTAATAAAATGGGTGCGATGTTTCAGCAAGAGCTGACATCTTGTGAGTACCATCACAACCCACTAAGCATCTTAACTCTTCTCACCTAAATTCCTCTTAGAGCACAACTGGGAGTGTGTGGGAGGGATGCATGTGGCATACATGACACAACCTTTTATGTTCATTTATATTATTCTCTTATAGTTTTCATGTAAATAATTATACAAATATATCAACAATATACCAACATTCAATCGCCTGGTAACCACACAGTTTTCAGCTACTTATCTATAGCCAAGTGCACATCTCTACACCAGCAGTGATCTGCCATTTGTGCCTAATTTTAGCAAGTTCTTTTCATCAAGTGAATTGCTTTTTTGGGGGGTAGGTGGAAGGCTGGTTAAACCGTTTGGTTTTCGACCACTACGACCCGGGTTCGATTCCCGCATTGGACACTTTTTTCTGTTTAAAAAAAAAAATGCTCCAATGGCCCCCGATTCTTGCTAAAGTTCAACCCCACCAGTGAGTGCAAGTAACCAAACGGGGCTCTGGCACATTTGTAAGTGCAAAGTCGAACTGCTTTTCGCATGTATAGACATGTGGTGCACTTACAGTAAAAGTATTCGCTAACTACCCACCATGATTATCATGGCCTGTACCACGTGTACTAGGGATAAGCAAAAAAAAAAATTGCTTTCCACCATTATGCCTCAAAAACCTAGTCTAATTTATTTATTTATTACCAGTTGCAAACAAGACACGCTATATCCAATCTGTATAATTGCGCGTAAAACTATTTACAATAATTCCTATTGTAGTAGAGTAGGTGAGAGAATTATCAAAAAGAAAATAAACAATTAAGAAAAAGAGCATTGAATAAACATATATGTGACAATATCGTTGCGGAATTTCTTGTTGTTCGATTTGAATGGTGAGGATTGGTTGAAACGCAGTCGTTGAGTGGCAAGTGAAGCATACAGTTAGGAATAATCAGGACACGTGATGGGGTTTGAAAATAAAAGGCAACTGGGTTGGAGGAAAGAAAGCTTGAGAAGGCGGAGCGGGTTTTAATTGTTAATTATCTGATCACATGGTGGTGATTGTACTTAGCTATGGGATGAGCAGAGGGAGAGAGGTCCAGAGCAGATGTCACCTCGTTGGGAGCGAAGGAGCAACTCTAGGTGTTGTTCCTATGAGAGCCAAATCACTACTGACTATTCTTGCTTCTCGATTTAACACCAAGAGTTGTCTTCTTTCCTATTGGTCGAGGGATGGAACGTGCCCGTTTTCCTATTGGTTGACCTACTTAGTGGATACTTTCTAATTGGTCCTGCGGCTTTCTTTGGTGCTACTTTTGTCGGAAGATATCCGGCCTGGTCAGGAAGTATTGGGTGTTTGCTCGACTCTTATAACTTCCGCGGTTATCAGATACGTCCGGTCTTGCTCCGGAAATATTGGGCGTCTCTCTACTTTTAGAACTTCTGCGGTCACCAGATACGTCCGGCTTTGTCAGGAAGTATTGACTGTACAAGTTATTAATAATTTGTGTCCGCTTTTAGCCTGCTTCCTATGTCTTGTTGCTACTTTCTTTCCTCCAGTTACCTTATTCTTTATTAAATCTTTGAAAATCATACATTGTACATGCATAGTGGGTCGGGGTGCATACAGTTATATACAAATTATGACAGATGCGCCCCCTACATGTGAAGAATTCAAGAAGGGGTTAGCCTGAGAGAATTCTGTAAAGTAAAAAATAATTTTGTGGGAAAATTAGTTGTGGGTATTGAGAGTCTATATACAAGCATTGGTGGCGATATAAGGAGTAAAATAGAATGGTGTTGATGATATAGGTTGAGTATAATTAATAGAAATCAAAAAAAAAATTTTTAATTGTAAGAAATCAAAATGAATGCTATGGTACATAGTGGATTAAAAAGAAAAGAAAATGCGCCTAACTAATTTCTACTCGAAATTGGAAAAAAATCGAGGGAGTTCTATTAGGGCTTTTGAGAAATCAAAAATAATATAAAAATAAAAAGTTGGACGAAATCAAAGTAAATGCTTGGTTGCATGGTGAGGAAAAAAAATGCTTTGTTGCATGGTGAAAAAAAAAAGAAAAGTGCTTGTTGCATGGTAAAAAGAAATGCCTAATTATATTTTACTCGAAATTGGGAATGGAAATCGAGGGATTTTTATTAGGTCTTTTGAGAAATCAAAAAATAAAAATAAAGGTTGGAAGAAATCAAAGTGAATGTTTGGTGTATGGTGAGAAAAAGGAAAAATGCCTAACTAATTTTTGCTCGAATTTTGGGAAAAGAAATCGAGGAAATTTCATAAGGTGTTTTGAAGAAATCAAAGTAAAATAAAAAGTTGGAAGAAATCAAAGTAAATGCTTGGTTGCATGGTGGGGAAAAAAAAAAAGTTTTGTTGCATGGTGAGAGAAAAAAAAAATGTTTTGTTGCATGGTGGAAAAAAAAAGGAAAAGAGAGAATGTTTTTGTAAATAAAAATAAAATATAATATCTAATTTTAAAAGAAAACCAGTGAGTTTTCGTTGATTTGAAACTATGATAATATAAACTAATTGGTAAATAAAATGATAATTAATGATTAAAAGTGATAATAAGTTGAATAAATTGATAAATTGATTAAATATTTAAAATTTAATTGAGAGAAAATAATGAAAATGATTAATATGAACAATAAGGTGTATTGGTTTGAACCCTTTTGTATCTACATGCCCTGATCTAAATGTTTTAATTGCTCAATTATGCCCTATAAATTTTTTTGTCTTTGTGTGTATTGTTGTTTTGGAAGTCTGTAAGGTAATTATGATTACTTATAATAGGGATGTGAACTCATTTAGAATGTTTGTGTGTCGTCTTGTGGGTGTGGAATTGGATTGTAAAAAATCGATATGTAGTTCGAATTGGGCTCCAAGACTGGCGATAGGGAGGAGTCTGTGGAGGGGAAAAGCGGTGACCTAATTTTACGTGTTGGCAGAAACGAGGGGTGGTAATTGGAGATCGGAAACGAGGCGCTCCTTTCTGTTTGCATAGGCCGAATTTATCGCCGCGGAACTACGCTTCCTGTCGCGGCGTCTCAAAATTCTCACTTCCTGCCGTCTAATTTATTTTGAGTGCGACTTGCATCTTGTTTTTGGAGTGTGACTTCTCCGACATTGGTTGGTCATCTTTCAGTTACTTCTATCTCTTCGGAGTTTATTTAGATTTTCTGCAAAGATGTTTCCTAATGTTTGTCCAAATTTAAAAATTGCCTCTTGTAGTTCGAAAATTTTATAAGCGGGCATGGTATAGATAAACAAATAATTAAAACTAAAATTGGGATACATTTGTATGGTAGAACTAACAAACAAAGGATGAAAATCAGATGAAAGATAGGGTATTGCCCCATGTTCTTCCATATTTTTGTAAATGGGGACTCTGAAATATTTGCTTGAACCTTATTAATTGTAGAATTTAAATGATTGGTAGGTTCGCAGTTCTCCTGTTTGATCGTCAATGGTTTTATTAGAGATATGTCAGCGGTAATTGGTTTAAGTGGAAATATGTGATCGTTTCTCTGACGTGGGTGGTGTAATTTTGGCATTGTTTGTGTTGTGTGTACGCTGTGCTTTATGTACGAATTTTGTTTTGTTTTGGGGCCTGTGTCGGTATTTTTACGTGAAGGTTGGTCGGATTCATCGATTCTTCTAGCGAATCGGCAGGTGGGGCAGGTTTTTACCTGTTTTGCGATGTCTTGTGTCATGTTCTGCCAATAATATTGTGACGAGATGAGTCTCGTCATCTTGGAGATGTTTGGATGGTGGTGTTGTGTGTGTACGGACTTAAGAAGTCTGGCTGTAAGTGAACTTGGGACTATAGTTTTAAGTACTCCTTTTCGGGAGACGGTGCGTAGTTTATTGTGATCCATAGTCACGCGAGATTTTCCCGGTGGAGAAGACTGTTGGCTCTTTATGAGTGGCGCATCTAGAAAGCCACAAAATGGGATACGAGTTACAACGCCCGTTTCATATTGTTGTACTCCATTTATGCTACGGACCTCATATTCGTATCTTGACAGTCTTAACCTCCATCGAAACAATCTGCCTGACGGGGCTTTGATCTCTTTCAACCACTGCAATGCAGGATGGTCAGAAAGTATTGTAAACTTTCTGCCCATTAGACAGGCGCGGAAGTTATCCACACTTTCCACAATGGTTAGGCATTGTAGTTCCAAGTCTGAATAATTTCGCTCGTGACCACGCAGAGAGCGGCTGAAATGTTGAAAT
>CP092886.1:134307358-134373510 GCA_030710605.1 Cordylochernes scorpioides | reverse complement strand
CGATTTGAGGGTGGGATAAATGTCTTTTCAACTTTCACTATCGGTAATAGGATAGAATATTTGTTTCTGTTACTTTTTCCAACTATATAGTACGATGGAATATCAGACCAACTCCATAAGTTGGTGACATCTCAGAAGCTGGACATCTAGACCCTATGTTGAGTATGTTGTTTATTACCACAATATAGTGTGATGGAATATCAAACCAGCCCAATAAGTTAGCGACATCTCAGAAGCTGGACATCTAGACCCTATGTTGAGTATGTTGTTTATTACCATAATATAGTGCGATAGAATATCAGACCAGCTCAATAAGTTGGCGACATCTCAGAAGCTGGACACCTAGACCCTATGTTGAGTATGTTGTTTATTACCACAATATAGTGCTATAGAATATCAGACCAACTCCATAAGTTAGTGACATCTCAGAAGCTGGACATCTAGACCCTATGTTGAGTATGTTGTTTATTACCATAATATAGTGCGATAGAATATCAGACCAGCCCAATAAGTTAGTGACATCTAGACCTTATGTTGAGTATGTTGTTTATTACCATAATATAGTGCGATAGAATATCAGACCAGCCTAATAAGTTGGCGACATCTCAGAAATTGGACATCTAGACCCTATGTTGAATATGTTGTTTATTACCATAATATAGTGCGATAGAATATCAGACCAACTCCATAAGTTAGTGACATCTCAGAATCTGGACATCTAGACCCAATATAGTGATATATATGGAATATGAGACCAACTCCAAAAGTTCCGGATATTTCAGAATCTTGATATTAAGACCACATTGTCTAATGTATAGGAGCCACTGGGCATGACTTGTATTGAATATTTTTAAAACGAATGGTTCTATAAAATTATATAAATTTATACAAATTTATTACACTTAAGTATATAAACAGTTTTAAAATATATCATTATCGCATCCTCTAATAGTAAACAATAAATAATCTCAATATACACCCTAAACTTTTCGTCTGTCTCAGTATCTCCAAAATGAACGCACTAAGCAATCCGATTTTAAGGTGAAGTGAGCGTCTTTTTAGCAACAAATGCGCGCCCTCTAAAAATAGGCCTTATTTATGTCCCATTGTTTAATTCCTTTCCTCTGCGCATATAAACATTGCATCATTTTGAGGCTTATACTTTTTGAAATATATAACAGAGCTATAAAACATTAGCGCGTTGCGCAAATGCAAAATAGTTTTATACATACAGTTAAACCTGTCTATAGCGCCTACCTCTAAATAGCGCCTTCCTCTCTATAGCGCCCGATTTTAAATAGTACAATGCGATTTACATCAATATTAAGCAACCTGTCTATAGCACCCTCTCTCTATAGCACCCTATTTTGGTGAGTCCCAAGAGCGGGCGCTATAGACAGGTTTAACTGTATATTAAATATGAAAGTTTACTAATTGTTGCAGACATGCATAAGGTTGCGGGAGGAAGGTATTCAGTGGTATTCATGTACCAAAAGTGTCCCCTCTCCCTTTGAAATTACATTTAAACAGAGAATCTTTAAAAGAAGAGGTGCTTCTATGGTGCATATATATTTTTTAAACATTAAATAGCACAAAATCGTTTAAAATTACTTTCTTTATACGCCTGTCAAATTTGCCGTTAGACCAATAAAACTAGCATCTATATAACTCATAGAGATGCACCCCTGAAACCAGATTTGTTTAAATGTTGCAAATTGTTGTAAATGGCGTTTCATGCTTCATCAGAGGCTCTGCCTACAGTCATGACCAAAGCCCCTCTTGGACCTATTTGTTGGATATTTCTCTTTCTTACTTCTTGTAAATCTGATATATACTTCTTGTATATTTCACATGTTAATAAGACCAAATCCAAATAAATACATAGTGTGTGACGTTTCGGTAACAGCGTCGTTACCATCTTCAGACAAAAGTACTGACAAAAACTGACAAAGACAAAAGTACAGTACTTTTGTCTGAAGATGGTAACAACGCTGTTACCGTAACGTCACATACTATTTATTTATTTGGATTTGGTCTTATTACCATGCATTTATAATCTATAATCCAAATTGTGCCTTATCATTCTTGTATATTTCTTGTCACCTTATCGAATATTTCTTATATAACTCTTGTCTGCTATATATATACTACTTGTATAATTCTTTTCTACGTTTAAGCTAATTCTTGTACACGTATAAATACTTGTCTATTTTCTATTATTTTTCTTTTAAACTTCTATAATCTACTGTTGTAAATTGTTTGTATACTTATTGTCTACTTCCTGCATATCTCTTGTATACCTTTTGTCTACTTCTAAAATAATTTAGGCTACTTCTTGTTTATTTCTTGGCTACTCTTTGCATACTTCTCTTGTGTATTACTACTTTTTGTAATCTTGATTATAATTCTTGACTACTTTTTGTCTTTTCACCATTCAGCGTGACAAGGTAATTTATTTTGTTTGATGAAAACATTCACACAAAATAACAGAAGGGTAATGCAATAAATCTGCTGAGAGTATAACAATTTACATAATATAGTTGATTTCTGTTCCACCACAGATGGCGCTCTCCTTCTGTAAAGCACATGTGCTCCTGGTCAGTATATGCCTTTTTTATTTATAATATAGTTTGTGCAGGGTACGTTAGAAGGCGTCAGACAATCGGTCAGAAACGTCCTTGTGGCCAACGTTGGAAGGTTGGAGTCTATTCCTAGCAACGTGCCGTTTGACCACTGCGAAGATATTCCTAATCCAGAAGATTATTTGTGGATCTACATCATCTTATGTCTGAAGCAGAATGAGAACCCTGTAAGTTTAATAGATAGTGGAAATATATAGAGGGAAAAATAATTAATAATCATTTTTGTTTCAGCATGAACTTCTGAACCTTATCCT
This sequence comes from Cordylochernes scorpioides, assembly GCA_030710605.1. NCBI lineage: Eukaryota > Metazoa > Arthropoda > Arachnida > Pseudoscorpiones > Chernetidae > Cordylochernes > Cordylochernes scorpioides. Next base: position 134,370,614 of record CP092886.1, on the reverse strand, counting down.
GCAATTTCCTCTTGGATACCAAATATTCACGCTGCGTTCGTGCGTTAGATACGCGCTCTATTCTCCAAACACTCCGCAGGATGTTCTCGTGGAGATAGTGGAACTGCCGTATGGAATCTTCACTCATGAGGAGTTGACGACAATCCTGCATAACCTATTGGCGCTTACAACCATATTCTACCCCATCTACGTAAGCATCATACATTATTTGAATCGTTAATGGAGACGTACAATTGGTTCGTAATTTAACCTTACACAATAAGTCAAACATATCACTTAAAATATAAAAGAGAAAAATTCCATGAAGTAATAACGGGATCTTTATTTTTAGAAGAGACATATGTGTGCATAATGTTGAACATTTTAGAAATGAACTATGCCATGTGTCTATTAACTAAAAAGTGTATGACCAGGCCTTCCTATTAGATACTGTATATTCAACAAACTTTCACATTCACAGTATACATCATTTTACATTTTCATGTAAATTAAGATATACTGCACGTAATATCTTGTGCTACACACATTTATGTTGCTAGAATTTGTATAAACAACTACATTTAAAATATTGTCAGAACAACATCCTTCTATTTATATTCACAATATTTCTTATTTATCCAATTCACAATGTCTTGATGTGTGTTCTAGGACGAAAATATAAACGCATTTTTGGCTAACATGAACGGATATAACCAGGCGTAGGTACAGGTTGATACAAGCGTATCTGAAAGTAAGTATAAGTGGGAGAATTAAGTTCAAAGCCTTGCACACATATAAATATGGAATTTACCTTTTAAAAAGGTATTTGTCAATTCCGTAAATATATAAATAAATTGCAATATAATGCGGCTTATGATTGTAGAACGAAATTTAGCAATTATACCACAAATGTTTCTTTTGAACGAAAAATCGAAATTTATTTTAAGGAGAAATAACGATTATTTCTAACTTTATGAATGAAGTATGATAGGATGAATTGTGAAGAGTAATGATTTTTTCGTTTATCATTACTCTTCACAATTCATCCTTTCATACTTCATCCCTAAGGTTAAAAATAATCGTTATTTCTCCTTAAAAATAAATTTCGATTTTTCGTTCAAAAGAAACTCATGCGGGATGGTTTTCAAATGTCGTTTTGCTTATATATATATTATATATGGCGGATCTGCTATCAGCAACTTGTTGTTGAATGATCATGAGGTGCTCGTATGTTAGATTACCAACTTGATCTTCTCTACTTTTATCTCTTCCGGGACCCATACATTATCACATGGCATCCTCCGCGCGTATTGCTACCTACATTAATAATACATTATTTACTAGTACATTGGACGAAGAATAAATCTTTTTGTGTGTGTTTACAGGTGCTGCTATTTTGGAGGTTTTGATTTCCTTTGTGACATGCACTATTTGCTTCTTGCGATTTCTAAACTTACATTTTATCGACAAATTATTATATAAAATTTATCTTATGAAAGTAATATAATTGATAAAGAGAAAAAGGGCTGTTGATTTTTTTATCATTGATCTTATTTATATAGAAATTGATGTTTGTAACCAACTCTGCGCTATATATCTGTGAACAATATAAATATCTTATGCGCTTATTTTTTCTTTTATTTTTGAGAAGTGCAAAATTATATAGTCATTAAAACAAAAAATATATATTGCTAGGACTTTTGTCTTATTGGTGTTTAACCCACTCATCAGCTTTTCGCCAGTTTTAAACTAACAAACCGTTTAACCCTTATATCGTATGGTTATAGCCGTCTAGTAAATCAAACTGGCTAAATCGCTGGAGGGGGTTCACTACTGATAAGAAATTTGCCTTGCCTAAAATCAAAATTTTTAGCATTCTGAGAGTGGCAAAATATTTCCATAACATTTACATCTAGTGAAAATTTATCCAAATAATAAAATTGTTAATAATAATATATTTTACTATGTTAAAAGTGCAGATTTTATTAAATTTAGACCTAAAAGAAAACTGTGTTATATAAACCTAAAGATTGTATATATAAAATGTGATAAACATTTAGCAGATACCTGAATATTTACAATATAAAAAGGTATATCTTCAAATTTCTATGTTATGTCTTATAACTAAATACAGAAAATATCTAGAATATATTAAAATCATCGCGCTCCTTTATCTGAACGATGTATCTTCACGAAAAAGTAGAAAAACTCTCAATATCAAATATATATTAATCAAAAGGTCATATATATTTTGGATCAAAATAATATAAAATATTATTTTTAAATACAATATTTTTCTAAGCTTATATTCTTCATCGAGGTCTCTCTTTACTTTGATAGTGTTTGGTTTAACTTCGCAGTATCTTCTATGCAGTCGCTTGAAGGTCCCGCCAAGTTAATCATGTGCATTTATTCTTGGGGAAAATGGAATGAACTTTCCGACTGTGAAATTGCTCCACCTTTTTATATTCAACCTTGCCTGAATCTCCTTTTCAAAAAGTGATATTCTAAAGAAAGCTATAACACATATTACTTACTCAACTTCGAAGGATATCACACACGTAGCTGTATCTATTTTTATATCTCAATTTACTTACAATATATATATATATATATCGATAAACTATTTACATAAACATTTCTAAATCTAATTACATAAAATTATATTTTGATAAATTATTTACATAAGTAAATTGTTTTCATGGACAGAGAGTGTCTACTTATTTTTTGCAAAATTATGTTATATAAAATAATTCATAATTTTTGGGCTTTAAAATTGATTCTAGAGAAAATCGTTGAGAGAGAGAAGAATGATTTATAAATAAATACATGTGTATTTCTAAGAGCGCCAAAATATTTTCTTATAAAACGTGAACAACAAAAGATGGGCTTTCTGAGGAGTCTCTTTTTTAATCGGATGCCATTACACTAATTGGCAATTCTACAATATAAAATTCCAGCCTTTTCAAATTCCGAGTGATGTTATATATTGAGGATTTATCTTTTATATTATGATATTGATTATCTTTGATCTGATATAGTATCTCAAACTATCATTTTATTAAAAGATTCAGATATAAATAGATTCTGAATATAGAGCAATCCATAATTTTAAAAATAGGGCTTATTTTAAATATATAAATAGATGTAGAGCTGTATATAATCTTTCTCGGGAATAGGTACTTGATGAGAGAATGATCTAGTCAACTTTAGAATACCAATACTTTTCAAGAAAAATTAAGATTCAAGAAAGATTGAATAAAAGGTGAAACAATTTAGTATTGTCTCAAAATTTATATTCTTTATTACTAAGTTAAAACATTTTTTTGAGTCATAAGGCGATCCATTAATTAAGATTATATAAAAGGGCGTACCTGGATCTGTAAAGAAAAAAAATTGTTTTTTTTTCTTTACAGATCCAGGTACGCCCTTTTATATAATCCTAAGTTAGAAAAGTTTCTATATATTAGGAAAAGAATTTAACATAACTTAAAAGTTTTAAAAATGAAAAAATGGAACATTAAAAACTTTTAAATTTTATTTCTTATTTTATAGTTTGTGAATATGCATATTCATGGCTCTGTCTGTATCTATTTTTCTACCTCAACTATCTTCCCTTTTTTTCTCAATATATTCCGCATATATGACGCGTAACTGTCGAAGCTTTTGCCTGAACCTTGTTATAGCCCTCAATTGTTTAAAAAAAAATTAAGTTTTAATATATATATTCTCTAATACAATATAATATAATGCGGCTTGTGATTGTAAAACGACATCCGAAAATTATCCCGCATGTGTTTCTTTTGAACGAATAATCAAAATTTATTTTAAGGAGAAATAACGATTATTTCTAAACTTAGGGATGAGGTATGAAAGGATGAATTGTGAAGTGTAATGATAAACGGAAAAATAAAAGTGTCTAGGGATGGGAATTGGACACTTTTATTTTTCCGTTTATCATTACTCTTCACAATTCATCCTTTCATACCTTATCCCTAGGGTTAGAAATAATCGTTATTTCTCCTTAAAATAAATTTTGATTTTTCGTTCAAAATAAACACATGCGGGATAATTTTCGAATGTCGTTTTATATATATTCTCTCTTTTCCATTTTCCATAGATAATCTGATCCCCCCTTTGCATAGTAAAATCTTTTAACACACATAACTACTTAAATTATATAACGAATATTTAGAATCATAAAAATCTCTCTTTATCTTTATATATTTTTTATAAATAAATTACATATTTTTTAAAGAAAGTTGTAGAATAATTATATATATTGAGTTGAATATATACTGTTAGTATAGCAAGCTATTACCGAAGTAGTGTTATATATATAATTTTGCATATAAATATGGAAGAAAAATGGTATAAGAATAAGTAAAGAAAGTTAAAGGGAATGTAGATAAGAATTATATTATACGGAATCAAATATGTTTTTATATATATATTTTTTTTACAATTTAGGTCCATAACAAGTTCACGTCCAAACGGGGCTCTGGAATATTTATTTGTAAGTGCAAAGTCGAACTGCTTTTCACATGTGTAGACATGTGGTGCACTTACAGTAAAAGCAGTCGCCTTTTACCCACCATGATTATCATGGCCTGTACCACGTGTACTAGGGATAAGCAAAAAAAAAAAAAGTTCACGCTGAAGCTTCGGCAGTTGCGCGTCATATAAACGGAAGAAAAGAAAAAAAGGAAGAGAATTGAAGATAGAAATATAAGAAAAATAATAAAAGACAGAACCATGTTAACATTTTTGATAACTAATAAAATGTAATGGGAAAAAAATAATTATTTTTTAAAATATTTTTTAAAATATTAATTTTTTTTATAATATATGGTAAAAAAGAAAGTTTAGGGCAAATCTATATATATAAAATTGAATGTCTATCTGTCTGTTTGTCTGTCCTCTATAGATTCAAAAACCATACATTCAATCGCCGTGAAATTTTGGGATATTATTAGGTATATCACCGGGAAGGTTTTTGAAAAATAATTTCATGAATATCTTGAATATCCTTAGAGTTATTTGCAGATTTGTAGATTTAACTCGCAAGCAGCGCTCCCATTGTGACGATAATAACAAGTTTTCTTATCACTATATATATATATATATAAGTTTGTTATCTTAAATATTATTTATCAAAAGTAAGATTATCTCAGGATGACACGGCAATTTATTTGAGACAAGAATAATGATACAATTCAAGGCGAAGATACTCCAGGAATCCAGGTTACCTAAATAAAAAAATAAAAAAGGCGAAGATACTATTCCTTTAACTTCCAATTACCGAGGGAACCAATTAATATTGATTTTATTCAACTTATCGAGTATTTTTCAAGGGACCGGGAAAAATGTTCACTAGATAAAACGATGATTTTGTAATGTAGAAAATTAGGAAAGACAAAATTCATTATGACAAGGCACACAGGGACCCAGGGACCGGGAAAAAATGTTCACTTTATCGAGAGATTCAAATTTACGAGTTTCAAATTATCAAAATATATATATTTTTTATAAGTTTATAGAGAATTGTTTTAACAAATGTTCGTTAGACAAACCTTTACTCGGGTAAAACCTCGGGCGAAGCCGGGTACATCCGCTAGTTGAATATATATATCCAACCTCTATTTGAAATAATTAAAGTCGCAAGATAAAAAGCACAAAACAATTTTTAAATGTTTATGTTTGTGGTGTATTTATAATACTCAAAAATAGACATTTCATATTAATTATATAGATACACATTGTATTTTTAAACAAATTGTACGTATATACGAGGGGTGTCCCATAAGTCCGTGGCCCGACCATGAGAACGAAATCTTAGAAACTAATAAATTTTACCATATATACCTTAAAGCCTTGTATAAAGATATGTACATTTTTAGGTTTCTACAACTAAATGTTTCGGGTTATAGGTTCTGAAAGAGGACAAGAAACAGGAATCATCTAAAATGTAGACAAACGAGATTCGTGCTGTAATAAAATATCTTTGTAAGAAAGGAATGTCGCCGAAGGAAATCTATGAGGATATGGTGGATACATTAAGAGAAGATGCTCCTTCCTATAGCACAGTAAAAAAAATGGGTAGCTGCGAAGACCTGTTGAGTCAGTTACTCAAGAAAACATCGACAAGATACATGATTTGGTTATGTTGGACAGAAGAATGACAGTTCGTCAGATAGAAGAGACCTTGGGTATTCCAAAAACAACAGTGGATCGGATCATGAGAGAACTCTTGGGCCTCAGGAAGCTTTCTGCCCGTTGGGTTCCCAAACTTTTGACACCCGATCAAAACGCTGTAAGGAGAAAGTTATTTTCGGACAACTTGCGTTATTTGAAGCCAATCCAGAGGAATATGTCAGTAGATTTGTTAGCATGGATGAGACTTGAGCCCATCACTTTACACAAGAGTCCAAGCAACAATCCATGCAATGGAGACACTCCGGTTCCCCTCCCCCCAAGAAAGCCAAGACAGTTCCATCAGCAGGGAAGGTTATGGTGTCTGTCTTTTGGGATTCCGAGGGTGTACTTCTTCTAGACTTTCTGAATAAGGGTCAAACCATCACTGGCGATTATTATGCAAATCTTGTGAAGCAACTACGAGAAGCTATTAAAGAAAAAAGAAGAGGAAAGCTGTCCAGGAAGATTGTTTACCATCAAGACAATGCTCCGAGACACCGGTCACTGCAAGCCATGGGTACTATTTATGATTCTGGCTTTGAAATTTTACCACATGCACCCTATTCACCAGACCTAGCTCCGTCTTACTTCAACCTATTTCCTCATTTGAAAAAATCACTTTCTGGCATTCATTTTAGGTCATATGAAGAGGTCATTGATGCTGTAACCTCATTTTTTGAGTCACTTGAAACATCGTTCTTTTTGGAGGGTATAAAAGCATTAGAACATCGCTGGAAAAAGTGTATAGACCTTAAAGGGGATTATGTTGAAGGATAAATCATAATCATTTTATTAGTCATTTTCTTTATATGTCGGGCCACGGACTTATGGGACACCCCTCGTATTATCAAAAAAAAAACATTTACCAATATTTTAAGCTTCATGTGGAATATATAAATATTATCGTTTACCATTATATATTTTAACATTTTATTTATTTATATATTTATCTATGTATTGTAATATATTTCACCTTGGTACATTCTGAAATGCTTACTTAAGTTTCGTCACGCTTCCTTGTACACAGAGGCAGAATTACAGAGACTGAAATTTTGTATTCTCCTAGAACCTATGCTGAGCTAACCCTTCTGTTGAATGAAACAAGTTGTGATAAAGAGAACTCTGTGGATGTTCTCAGAAATTCTTTCTGGCAGATCTTCAGTCCGTTAATAAATTGAATTGTTGAAACTAAAACTTTTCCTCATTCTTTTTCTCAAACACCCATACTTACATTTCAGACAAGATAATTGTAACACGGAGTGGCACATTCAGTTCTTCTTTATTGCTCTAGCATTCTTTTTTGTATTATATCGTCCAAACACTCTGTGTGAATGAATAAGATAAATGTGAGCAATAGTTACCCTATTATTATATATTCTATTTTCCATTTTTCAAATAAGATACAGTTACCTAATGTACTTTCTTAAAATTAAAGATACTTCGGCCAGTAAATCTTTTTTATTGTCTCGATGTTTCGACAGAAGATTTTTGTCCTCGTCCTATTATTATATAATATATATATAACAACAACAACAACAAAGCCTTTATTTAGGGCCTCTCGCCCTATACAGGATTCGCCAGTTCACAAGGGATGGGGAGAGCACTGTGTGGCCTTTTTCCGGGATATAATCCTGTGGAATCCAAATATCGCCACCGCTTTATACCTATTCTTTGATATTTCATTAATTAGTGCCGGAAATGAAGGACAAAGTTGCCCCGTTTTATCATTTAGTTTCGTCTTTCTTCAGACAGAGCAGCACAATCAAATAAGTAGTACAACATCTCCATTATCGTAAATATTGAGGCTGCCTGGCCGGCATTAATATTTCTTGAAAATGAAGATACTTCTGCCAGTAAATCTTTTTATTACCTCAACGTTTCGACAAAAATCTTTTGTCCTCGTCAGGAGCAAACAAAATTTAAACATTCAGCAAGGCGTTAAAGATTTTTAACGCCTTGCTGAATGTTTAAATTTTGTTTGCTCCTGACGAGGACAAACGATTTTTGTCGAAACGTCGAGGTAATAAAAAGATTTACTGGCCGAAGTATCTTCATTTTCAAGAAACATCTCCATTGTTATTCCTGATCCACAGAAAGTGCATTTTAGGTCTTCACCCCTCATTAAAATCAGATGGTGTTCTCTGAATAAAATTGAAAGGGTTCTAAATTGCGCGATTAATATGATGACAGGAAAAGGGAGTTCACTTAAGAAATATTCTTCGGTGGTAAACGTTGTATATATGTCTCTATAGTGGGAATATACCTTTAATTGGGTTATTCTTGTTAAGTTATTTTGTATTGTTTGCTCTATCGCAGTTCTTAATATTCCTGGGATCTCATTCCTTAATGAATCAGGATCATTACAATAAGTAAGCCACGAGGATCCGTTATTATTGAGTAAATTGCTTACTTGTTTTATAAACCCGATAGCACAGGATATTTGTCTCATTCTATTTAAACATATTCGAGGCAATCTATTTGTATCCATACTCAGCACCCTCAGCCAGTATTTCAAGGTCAATTTCAGAGCTGTTATTATTAATGAGACGCGGCCTGTTTCTGGTCTTATTATGTATCCTGGTGTATATCTAGGCAAATTCAAGAACCTACGAATAAATGTATCTTTTATATGGTCCAATAAATCTTTATGCTCTGTTGCCTAAATTGGAGCAGCATACATCAAAACAGCCATCACAATAGAATCAAACAGTTTCATTGCAGAGTTTAATGAATTAATTTTTGATTTTGCTAATATTGTGTGGGGGGTTGTAGCATTTATTGCCGCAAGTGCTTTTCCTTTGAAAAAGTTTGCGGCTTGAGTGGTTTTAGTTGTACTGACCAGAGGGTATCCCAAGTAATTATATCTTCTTGTTACCATCAGAGGTTTACCATTCCAGTACCATCTATCTTCTCTTGAGGGTTTACCACCATTGCCAAATACCAAAACCTTCGATTTGGACTCGTTCAGTGTCATATAGTTCTCAGCAAGATATTCTTTCAATATATTAATCTTTTTTTTTTTTTAGGTTTATCCTCGACTCCCCTATAATAGCAATATCATCTGCATACATCAGCAGGTGAACAACACCAAATTCCGGCAGGTATACACTCGTCAGATCTGAGTTGTCATACATTTCAATCAGGTCCGTCATGAATAATATAAAAAGTAATGGCGATAGTGGCTCTCCTTGTAAAACGCCCGAATGTATCTTGATATTTTCTGTAATTGATCCCCTCCATCTGACTGCCACAGTCGCCTGTTCGTAGTAATTTCTAATTGCGTGTATAAATTGATAGCTTGCGCCCAGATTGGTTCATTTCTTACAAAGTAATGAGTGAGGAACTGTATAAAATGCTTTTCTCAAATCAACAAAAAAATACATATAATTTTCCTCTCTTTTTTCTCAGTGATAGTTGTATTAGAGTGGTCAATGTGAATATCAGATCCACACACGATCGACCCCTTCGGAAACCCGCCTGATTTTCTGGAATGACGTTGCTTCTTTCTACCCATTCATTCAGTCTTGATCTTAGTATTGTCGTAAAAAGTTTCGATAAATTGCTTATCAGTGCTATACCACGATAATTTGAAGGGTTGTCTTTGTCACCGCTTTTAAAGATTGGATGTATGATCGATTTAGTCCATATTGTAGAATAGTGTCCCATTATCAGAGCTCTATTGTGAGATTGTTCTAATAAATCCATGTATGAGTCTGGGAGTACTTTTATTATTTCATTGGGGATGTCATCAGGTCCACTTGCCTTGTTATTTTTCAAATCTCTGATTGCCCTGCCTATCTCTTCAGAAGTTATCTCTGGATCAAGTATTAGATCGCTCGGCGAAATCCTCACTTCTATATTACAAATCTTCTATTTTTTCTCAATACTCATTAATTCGCAATAAAAATCGTGCCATTCCTGTACAGTAATTTCTCCTTGAATTTTTGTTGCTCTTTTAAATAGCGCAATGGTCTTCCAAAAGGACTTTGAATCTTTTATATATCTCAATATTTCTTGTTTTTCCTGAATATATTTCTTCCTTTTATCATCTAATAAACCGAGATATTTCTTTCTATGGAGAGCATAGCTTTCAAGGTCTTCCTTTCTGTTGGTTCTACGGTATTCCTTCAGACTTTCTTTTGTTAGTTTTTTCATCTCGTAACAGTTTTTGTCAAACCATGGTTTAGATTCTCCGGGGGCACCCTTAGTTAAGTACATTATTCCTGATGTTGACATTGCCTCAGTAATTCTTTGAGTGAAAGTATTTACGGAGCTATCGATATTTGATATTTTACTACTTGCAATTCCTTTAATTCCTGTTTAAATGTCTTAATTCCTTCAGCTGTCCATCTGTATCTCGTAACACCATATTCTTCTACCTTGGATTTATTTTCATACGTGTTTTGGACTGTTATCTTCAGGGTAAGAGGAAGGTGATCTGAATACATCTGAGTTTCTATCCTGAAGTCTGATATTATTTCCAGTATTCCTTGTGAAACTATGCAATAATCAATAGTTGATGAGCCTCTCTCCGAAACATATGTAAAGTCTCCCTCTCTTTTTCCTGTTGATCTTCCGTTGATTATTGTCAGCGAATTGTCCTCGAGAAACTTGAGAAGTCCTTCAGCCAGTGGTGAAATTATTAGATCTCTTTCTTTTCTTTCTGAAACTAAAGAGAGTTGAAGATCTGTTAGATTATACAGTCCCCCCGAGCCCTCCAGTTCTAATATTTGAATCCCCAATTATAATTAGTTCTTTCTCGTCAGTTATCTGTTTTTCCATATATTTAGTTAATCTAACTAAGTTATTCTGGTACAGTTCGTTTGGAGGGAGATATACAAATATCAAGCAGGTGATAGGTTTGCCGGTTCCTATGTTTAGTGATAAGAAAATCGATATCCAGATGTTATCCTTTTCTGTACTGTTCAACCTGTAATGTCCCCCTTTTTTGACACCCACAATTATTCCTCCTGATCCCCTCCCCTTTCTGTGGTCTTAGTTGCCGGATGTTCAAAAATTTGGAAATCCTTTAATGTTATATTTGTGAGATTTATACACCATGTTTCAAGTAAAGCGAAGATCTCGTAGTTTTTAATATACTCGAGAAGTGGAAAAACAGAGAGCATCCTAAAAAGTCCATTTATATTCAAGCCTATTATTGTGTTTACCGTAACTTTTGGTTTTTTAAAGCTAATAACCTTGAAACCTTTTGTGAATCTTTATTTGTATGTATTTTATTTTGTAGTGTCTGTAAAGTTTCTGAGTTGTCAACATCAATTCGGGGCTGCGTCAACTGCTATGATGTAGAGCCCTTTTCGCCAACCACTCTACCGTCAATGACTTCGTATTTTTGTCCATTTGCAAGTAGCTTATTGTCTCTTAATTTTGAGCGTATTCCTTTTTCAGATAGTTCTCTCTTCTTAGAAATCAGGATGCGGCGTTGTTCTCGGGTCTTCAGAGTGTAATCTTTGTTTACAAAATTTTTTTCATCTCTGAATTTGTAGGAATTCCTAAGTAGTGCAGTTCTTGTGATTTGTTTCGGTATTTCAACCAAAATTGGCGCGGTGGCTTTCCTTGAAAGTCGATGACAACGCGTTATTTCCGATTCGACTTGTATTTGCATCTTTTCATTTATCGCCTTAACTAATTTGCATAAAGTTTCATCTGAGTTTTCGGCTTCGGGCCCTTTTATACCGTGTAAAATATAAGCTTATTTTCTTGTCCAACATATCACCATGATCCTCTAGACTTTTTATTCTTTAATCGTTTTTTTGTGGCTAATTCCAAGCATGTTTTCTGTGAAGTTTCGATAGCGGTTAATCTTTGATCCCATTCCTCGAACTTTTGTTCAATGTTTTGTAATCTAGTTTCTAGTCTTGCTCCTAAAGTCCTTAGCTCTGTATGGATTTGTTTAACAAAATATTTGAGATCATCTTCAATAACTTCTTTTGTCTCAGTAGTTTGTACAGTCGACAGAGTTGTTTGCTTTTTTGTAGGGGGCCCGGGGTTGAGTTCCACACCACCAATGTTCAGTAGAATGGCAATCACTCTTATCAAGTAGGCAGAAGAATACTTTTGAGTTAGCGTAAGGTAGCAGGATGGGTACATTTTGTTATTGTAAGATAGTTTTTTTTAATTCATCGTACACTTCACAACGAGAAATTTAGGCTCTTTAATGCAAACGATGAAAAACAATGCAAGTACTATGTATGTAAATTTCATCTTTTTCTCTTGGTGTCTGATTATAGAAAAACAGTAAGTGTTAATATTATGTTTGGGGTATAGTATTACTAAGTTAATTATATCTTTATAATTAGGTTCATTAAATATTAAAGTAGATTATTAGAAGTATATTTACCGGGAGCGAACGCATGTGCTGCTTGCAGTTTGGCCTCCTGGCGGCGAATCCCCTATTATTATATATTCTATTTTCCATTTTTCAAATAAGATACGGTTACCTAATGTAGGTTCTTCAAATAAAAGATACTTCGGACTGAAGGCCCACAAAAGAAAAAAATCGCCGTTTCCTTTTAATACAATAAAATGGTATTTATTGTCAAATGTACTTAATCTAAAATATGATTTAAAAACAGATAAGTAATTAATAATTAAAAACGGCTTCTGAGAATAAGTTTCTCAGCAAAGCCGTTTTTAAATGTTTATTTACATTTCAAATGATTTTATCTTTCGAAGAGATGAGTAATCCTATAGTCAGACAATAGGGTTTATGTGAAGATAGGAATAAAAGCCTTTTATTTTATTATTTATTTTTCAAAACTAAAATTATCTGCATGTGATTTCTCAAAGATGTTTTTCAATGCTATCGTTTATTCGAAAAATATAAAATAATATGGTATGTGTATCATTTTGATAGAACGTGTAGAACTATAGAATTTATGTGTGAATTAAATGAAGAAAATTAGTGTCTGCTATTCACTTCTTGACTTTTCACTAGCTGATGCATGGTCGACCTCCATTCGATTCATTGTGTGAGGCTCTAAACACACAAACACAATATTAGAAATTATTTTGACCAGAGGAAAATACTTTATAAAATTAAAACAAATATATTAATAATTACTGAAAAAATTTCGCAACAAATTAAATTTACTGGCAATGTGTTTATTTTCAAAATATCATCAAATATTATCTATACTTCTAGTCTGTAGAGATAATATTTGATGCTATTTTAAACATCGCCAGTAAATTTATTTTGTTAAAAAATGTATCGATAGATGGCAATTGAATTTATAAATAAAAATAATTACTGTATTTGCATGAATATCATTGTGTATAAGTTTTTATCTGTTTTTTTCAACACATGAATGAAGATACAACAAAACATGAGCGTGTCATTATTTAATTCACATATTTTATTGTCAATAGGGATTCTTTAACGAATCTCCGACTTCCTCATATTAAAATTTTAATCAATAATGTTAAAATTTGTGTTATTTTGATAAAGAGAAAATAGGTCGTAAGGAAATTTTAGTGTATATTCTAAACTTAAAACCTATTTATACTTATCATATTTTGTATTTCTCTAATTATAGTGAGATTCTTTTGACCAAACCTTCATACAAATTGTAATTAAGAACATTTTTAAAAACTTCATCTGTCCATTATAATAAAAATAACAAATTAGAAAAATAAGGAGATGTTTGAATAGCTTAATACAAAAAAAAGACATAGATCAAATAAAATAAGAACGGTGAGAAAAAAGAAAGAAACCTCATAAACCCTAAAAAATATCACAAATAAAAATCTATAATTGATTATTATTACTGAAGATACTCTGAACAAGAGAGAGAGACCAGCGTAAAAAGAATATTTAATTGAAATGATATTTTTCTTAAAGATAATTTTACGTTTGTCAATAAAAACGAAAGTGTCTTACCTGCTCACGTGTTTTAAGCTCAAAACACAAATATCCACGATAAAGTGAGTCGAGTCGCCCCTCGAAATATTGAACGAATAAATTATTTAGAACTAATTATAATTCTGACCCGCTGTTTTAAAAACATTCATATAGGTAAATAATTTCGTACACATTTGTTGAAAGCGTTTTTGTTTAAAAATGTAGTAACAGTAGAGAAAAAAGGTCAGTGTATAATTGATATTAAACAGTGTGTAATTCATCATGAATATATTATTTCTATGTATTATTATCCAAAATATACAATAAGAGTTACCATTATATTGGAAGGCATAATTGACCAATCCTCCTGATTCATTATGAAGTGGAGATTCTTGAAAATCGTCGCGTTTCGTCAGTTTCCTGGACACAAAACCTTCGATGAAACATAATGATGTAAATAATGAAACTGAAGGGGTTATGTTAGTGCGGAATAACATATTGGATTGCAATTAACGCTATTACAGTATAGTATAAGAAAAATAGTACAAAAGGGAAATTGCACTGGGATCAGGTGGATAAATTAAGAAAAACGAATCTATTGATCGTGCAGCTAAAAGTTACTGATGACTTGCGCCATATGTCGAATAAATATCATTTAATTGTTGATATTTAATTATTCCAGAATTGGCAAATACCCATACGTGGTTAGCTTTTCTCAATTAATCAAGAATGGATATTCGGCCAATTCTGGAATTACTATATACTGTATAGTCACGACCGTCTTTCCTCATTCCTCATCGGCCGCCTCTGTCACGGATAAAAAAATAGTGTGTGATAAGGCACAATTTGGATTATAGATTATAAACACAAGGTAATAAGACCTAATCCAAATAAATAAATAGTGTGTGATAAGGCACAATTTGGATTATATTTAATACAGTTATCAGCGTCATGCACAATTCTGTCACGTTAAGTCACATGTCAAGTTACGGTAAGTAGATATTTAAAAATTAAAAAAAAGATGCCGAAACCCGGGATCGAACCAGGGACTTTTAGATATTCAGTCTAACGCTCTCCTAACTGAGCAATTTCGGCTTTTTTTTTATTTATTTCTATAGAAGCTTCTATCTTTATAATTATGTATATTTTCAAAAAGTCAATTCACACCTCTTCGCTGGAGACCATGGGAATACTGACTAATTCATTATGCTAACATAATTATAAATGCAAGTATCAGAGTCATCAACAATTCTGTCATCGTTTGCTTTTGTGAATGGAATAAATACACAAATAGGGCCATTTCTTATAAGCATCGGTGGTTCAGTGGTAGAATGCTCGCCTGCCACGCGGGCGGCCTGGGTTCGATTCCCGGCCGATGCATTTTTTTTCTTTTTTTACAATTTTTAAAACTCATTTATATTATTATCCCTATATATATAAAAGTCAGCGTATGTATGTATGTATGTTTGTCAACTATACACGTCCACAATACGTAACTAATAGGACTGATATTTTAACAGTATATAAAGTAGAATCTGGAAAAACTCTTAGTGAAAATTTCAGGTCTCTATCCCGAATATCCGTCGTGTTATTTGCAAATTTACTCTTTCGCTCGCGCCTCTAGCGGTGAAAATGAGGGGTAATACCAGCTGACCTAATGTACATGTAATGTTTGGAGCGGGACGTTTCACAAGAGTGACATCCACGGCTCCAATTTATAATTGTAACAAATAGTATTTGAATAAAAACATTCAATCGGGTAAAACACGGGCGTTGCCCGGGTCATTCGGCTAGTAATATAATATATGTCGTGGCCTCTGTCACGGATAATATACAGTTATCATCGTCATGCGTTCTTAATTCTGTCACCGTTTGCTTTTGGTTCAGTGGTAGAATGCTCGCCTGCCACGCGGGCGCCCCGGGTTCGATTCCCGGCCGATGCATTTTTTTTTTTTACAATTTTTAAAACTCATTTATATATTATACAAGAATGGCATCCACGGCGCCAATTTATAATTGTAACGAATAGTATTTGAATAAAAGCATTTAATCGGGTAAAACCCGGGCGTTGCCCGGGTCATTCCGCTAGTAATTACATATCAACGATTAGTTGATATTTATTCCGACAGATGGTGCAAGCCATCAGCAACTTTTAGTTGCAAGACCAGGAGATGCTATTTTTGGCGTCCAAAATTCAGGATCGAAATTGGAGCAGTTTTTTAAAGTGCTTCTCAGCTTTCACTCCATGCACGTCCAGCTTGAACAAAAGAATAACTAAATGGCTCTGTGAGGGAAAATTCAAACGGCTTCTGCATTTATAGACCTGGGATATACTTACATTCGAAGCACTCACTCAAACCCCTATCACTATGTTTACCATAGCCTCTAAGATGCGTACTTTGAATTTAGTAAATTTGGCAAATTGTGGGGTATAGATGGCGCTCTACCATCAGCAACGTTCAGCTGCACGACCAGAAGTTCTTTCATTAGATCATCCCTTTGATTTTTTCTATTACTTTTTTAGCACGTTTTAAACATCCTTTCGTGTATGCTCGCATATTTGGCCTCAAATAAATTAAAAAGAAGCGGTAACAACCAACGTGTAGCGTTAATTTTTAAATCTTTACCCACTTAATACCACCTTGATAAGTCGCTAGCCTACAGCCTGTACCAGGTTGACGAAATTCAATAGCCAGAAACGTGTTCGCGGTTTATAATCTTGGTAATAGAAAATTATAATTGGCCAATTAAAATAATAATAAAATATTAACTTTACACTAATGTGTATGCCGATAAAGGACGCTCTTCAATCCGCAACAACGTTCAGTTTCATGATCATGAGACGATTTTTCTCATTACGGATGATAATATGATATATAATATTTAGAATAAAAATAATTATAAATATGTATTAAGCGTCTCGTGAACGTGCAAATGAAAGTCGCTGATGGCTTGCGTCATCAGTCGAAATAAATATAAATTATAATTGTTGATTTTTAATTATTTCAGAATTTTGGCCAAATTATAAATCAAGAAAGGCCAACCACGAATACGTTTCAGGCTGTTGGCCTTCGTTAGCGTGGGGCAGGCTGGGCCTCAGCAACCATGCAAAAAAGCTGGTCTTAGAGAATTCCTTAAAAGTCAAAGAATTTCTATTAAGGCCATAGGTGCATGAGAATTCAAAACCTTATTTAAAAAATAGCATTAAAGTTAATTCGTACTGGGATCAGGTGAATATAAATTAACAAACAACATCATCTCTTGATCGTGCAACTGAAAGTTACTGATGGCTTGCACCATTTGTCAGAATAAATATCAACTAATCGGTGAAATTTTAGTAAATGAATGTTTTGGTCATATGGATATATTTCCATGAAGACGTAATGTGCCATGTTTAATTTATTCTGAATTAAATATAATTTACATCACGTTGTGTTGTCGATAATGTGAACAAATCTCATCTCAATACACCCAAGTTTCACATATGTTGTAGCAAGTATACTTACCTAGATGAAAACAATCGGCTTCGAAGATACCAGGTGAGCAGCACGGCGGCAAGGAAGATAGATAGCAAGGAGGCGCATATGATAAACCACATTGTTTCGTCCATGTTATCAACATTAGCACATTGATTCTAAAATAACACACATGCGGGTTTGTAATTGGTAATAGTACAAGGGTCACCCCGAATGTTTTTGCAATCACTTATTTTTATTAAAGCTGCAACTTTCGAATTTTCAGAGTTTCTCAAAGTATTCACCCTTAGCACCAATGCAAGATTTCATCCGTGAAAACCAATTTCGAAGCACTTACACCAGTCATCTTCGAGAATGGAATTTACGGCATTGATAAAGGTTTGCAATGCTTCATCATCAGTGTCAAATTTCAACACAATAACTTAACCTTTGGAAATATAAAAAGGTCAAAAAGTGCTAGGTCTGGTAAATATGGTGGATCAGTGACTAATTGGACACCAGAGTTGGCTAAAAAGTCTAATGTTTGGGCTGAGGTGTGCGGTCTTGCATTGTCATGGTGAAGAAGGACTCCTCTAAGTTGAGCTCTTGGTCTGCTTTGCTTGATTTTTTCAAATACTGTTGGAAGGGCATTTTGTTGTATATCAGTCACTATTAACTGTATTTCGATCTTCTAACTTCACACAATATCGATAAAACCACTTTTTAAAAAAAGCGTCCATTTGTTTTACAACACTTCGAGCTCTGCAAACTTTCTTAGGAGGAGGTGATTTAGAAGAGCACCAAAGAGTAGATTGCCGTTTTGTTTCTGGATCAAAATTGTAAATCCAAGTTTCGTCACCTATAATAATATTAAAAACAGTATTTGATTTGCCTTCATAAAATATTTCAACATGAAATTACACCATTTACCGCGACCAAGTTTTTGGTCTTCAGTCAAGCTGTGAGGTACCCATCTACTAACAAGTTTTCTGTATTTTAAATGATCATTAATGATGGTGTTGATTGCTGCCAATCCAATACCCACACTTTTCAATAACTACTGATACATAATTCTTCGATCTTCTCTAAGTAAAAATCTTACCAGCTCAATTTTTTCTTGGGTCACTGCTGTTGGTGGTCGACCTGAACGAGGTTCTTCTTCAAGGTTGGATTTTCCTAATTTAAATTCATAAAACCAATCAAAAACTGTTCTAAAAGAAGGAGCTTTATCTCCTAAAGCTTTCTTCAATCTTTCATGGGATTCTTAAGAAATTAAATTACTTTTATAATCGTAAAAGATCATGTCGCGTAAACTTTCTATAGTCAACTCCATTGTGCCTGATGCAATGCTTAGAAATTACCGCTGCCGCTGTAAACAAAGTCGCGCCCTCTATGAGTCAATGTTGTTACTATTTCATGAAAATGTTTATGTTAGATGAAAATTGCATGTAGATTTTAGTGGTATAATTTATTTTTAAAAATTATTTAATATTTATTGCAAAAACCATTGGAGTCACCCTTGTATTCAAACAAAAGGATGCACATGAAAGCTGATATTAGCGGTTGGGATTTCAGAAATTAATAAACTAACGTTAGGAATATATGTTTTCTATAATGTGGTTTTTATACAAATAGGAAAAATATATACAAAAAATTTCCATATATATATTTTTTTTTAATTAAAAAGGCATATAATACATTATAAAAGTAAAAGTTTGGGGAAGAGTGGGACGAAGAGTGAGAGGGTTGTTGAAAGTAAACATAAATATAAAATGTAAGATAGAGCGTATATCAATAGGAAATAGATTAATGATGAAAGTTCGGGAAAGGGTAAAACGAATGGAAAGAGAACGATAAGAAAAAGTGGACTGATGAGTTGAAGGGACGCTGTGATTTTTAAAAAGGCATATATTGGATCAAAATATCATTTAATTGACCAATATTTCAGTTAGATGAACACCAACTTTTATCAAGGTGTTATAACATATTTAATGTGTGTCAACAACAAACTCAGCGCCACATAAGCATAACCAATATTGCGGGAGAAAGAAATCCATGTACCTAGAAGGGCATCTCTCACTTTAATTAGGCATCAGAACGATGTATTATTTCACTACCCTAGTAAAGACTTCTACTAGTGGTGATAAAGAATGGCCACAACACCAGTTTTGGAAAATTCAGACAAAAAGCCAATCTGTATTCCACGGTTTCGGGCTATGGCCCTCATCAGTACAGGGGTGGCTTCGGTTTCATAACATCCTACTAGAATTGTTATGAAGTCGGTCGAATTTACCAAAAAGGTATTTAAGCTCATGAAGTAGCAAGGGCCGATTTTTAGAGGCTAGAATATAACACATTGTTGCGGGAGGAAGATATTCATGTATCTAGAGGGCACTTCTCCTTCTCTTTCATTATATTATATACTTATTTTATAATTTATTGCATTTTTAATAAAATATTTTTTTTAAAAGGAAATTATTCATTTATTTTTCTATAATATTATCGCAAAAACATACCTAAGCGCGAGGCATCCCAACTAGTTTGAAAGCTCTTATAATATTCTACCGCTCGAAAAAGATGCGCACAGGTTTGAAACGTGCGTCAGTTTCATTAATAGTCTTATACATAGTATCGTGAATTGTGTATTATGGAAGATTCGGCACAATTTTTCTCTCTAAAAAAATAACTATTTGCTTCAAAGTGAAGATACATGACTAGCTTAATAATCTTATTCAATCCGATTTGTGTTTAAACAATCTACAATATTAGAAACTAGTTAAATTAAAAAATAGGCAAATTTGCCTTTCGAAATATTAATAAAATGAATCACTACGATATATGCTCCTTGCCTATCCTCAGTATGGTGCCCGTTCTATTTGCTCGCTGATTTATTATCGCCTGCTTCCCATATCTTTGAATCTACATAAACAATAGGAAAAGAAAACGCCTTTTTTTCTACATAAGCAAGTTTAGTATTTTGGTTTATATAAGGCGTCGCATGCTCTAGTATTTTAACGAGCCTTGTTTTGTTTTTGTTTTTTCTCTCTTTTACATATACATACAATAATATATTCTTTATTTTTCCAAAACCCTATATATGTTCCACGAATATATGTTTGATGAACCTCTCATAAATAAAATGGGTTAAGAAGATCAGAAATGCAAAAGTTTGGGGAAGAGTGGGACGAAGAGTGAGAGGGTTGTTGAAAGTAAACATAAATATAAAATGTAAGATAGAGCGTATATCAATAGGAAATAGATTAATGATGAAAGTTCGGGAAAAGGTAAAACGAATGGAAAGAGAACGATAAGAAAAAGTGGACTGATGAGTTGAAGGGACGCTGTTATTTTTAAAAAGTGACGATATCAAGCTAGGAAAGCATGCCCTCAATAAGGGCAATACCTGCTCAAAAGAAGACAATTTGAAGTAGAAGCTATCCTACGATAATATTGTTCAGACGCGCAGTAGAAACTCACCATGTAGGCTCTGCAGCTCGGCTCTTGGGTCAGTTCAAACTTGAGTTCATTCCACGGGAGCAGCGGACGGTCGCTGTAGTCGGGATGGACCACGGTGACAGTGTATTGGACAAGGTTGGGCAGAGCAGTCTCGTTACTGAATCTAGGCGGAGACACTATGACGTGTTCTTGGTGGAGTCTCAAGTACCTATGGGCGCATGGGGAAAATTAAGTTATTGCATCATAAGGCATCAGGTAGAAAATACCCCACCCCCTCCTTTCATACAAATATAACTAAACTTTAGATAATATGAAAAATACAACTTGTTTTACTTGATAACCTACAGATGTTGACACTGATTTTAACTCTTTACACCGAATTCAATATTAATAAATCAAGATTTTTTAGATATATGAAATTCCAAATTTATATTTCCGAGCGTGATAATAGAAAGTTTGGAAATTTAATTTATAGGTTAACTGGCTTTATATACAATCCTGAGTTTCGTGTGGAAAATGTATTAAATAGACGGAGTGTTAAACGCATTTTTTCATTATATAATGTTCAAAAGAGAGAGTCTTTGTTCCGTTCTTTCAAAAAGATGATGATTCTATTATTTCTTCTTAGTTTCCTCTTTCTCCCAAACAAAATTATAATAAATCCGTAGAATAACGAATCTACTGTGTATATGTTTTAAAGAGAGAGAGAGCAAATATACTAATTTCTTTCTTAGCCGTGCGGCTACACTGATCACAAGCTCCGCGCTTTTATGTAGGTAAGCGGGAGAGATGGAGGTTTCGAATATGTATGTGGTATCGGCGAAAAGCGATAAATACGTACAATAGGATGATGATATTCTTACCCCTATATCAAAATCGGAGATCGAGTTATCGTCGAATATCAATTCTAATAATTATCATATAGATTGGGAAGAGAAATAGACGTACATGCAAATTTGTCCGTGAACAACAGGGGAGACGCAAATCAGGCCGCGGAAAAAAAGTCCAGATAGGACGAATCAGGTTGAAGCCGCGGAGCAGGACAAGGTACCACACCTTTCCATCCCTACAGCAGCATTAGATTAAAAGTCCAGACTCTGAATGTTAGCAGTTCAAGATTAAGAAGTTCGAAGCCAGCTCTCCAAGGCCAGCTGAACAACCATGGAGGATTCTGTCTCTTCCATAAAGAATATCGGGCGGCAACAGACGTTGAACAAGGCCAGATCAGCGGCAGCGACATCCGACCAATGCTGCTATATCAATTCCATCTCGTGCACTACATGAAGGCCTTGGAGGAGATTCTATAGAAGGTTCCGTCTTCCAGCTGATGATGGATGTCAGGCCATGTTCTGGTCGAATTGGCCAACGTTGAGAAGGCGGAGCGTTTGGTGGAGAAAGGGCTCACCATCAACAACAACTTCCTCATTCTCGCACAGGATGAAAGCGGAAAATTTTGCCATTAAAAACCCTTTTATTACGATGAGGGAGGAGGACATTACCTCAACCCTCCGACCATATTGCCAAGTTATCTCCTCAGCCTATGAAGTGGTTTCCTGTGACGGCTACACCTGGACCATCGTCAGCAGGGAGGCCTTCGTCCTTCTGAATGACTATATTATTTCCCAGAGAAAAACACAGCCACATAAACCAATAGTTTATTTCAACTCCCGGCGTTTCAACGACAGGAAGTCACTGAAACGTCGGGTGTTAGAATAAACTATAGCTTGATATGGCTGTGTTTTTCTCTGAAAATACTTCCAACCAACAAATGATCTTCAGAACTATATTCTTTCTGATCCGCGAGGGTTGACAGTTTAAGAAATTCAAGACCATCTTTGACGAATTCCGACATGCGTCGGAAGTTGTGTGACCTTTTCTAAGAGTAAGAACTGTGTGATACAGTGTTTGGAGGCACGGTTTTGTACCGAACTGAAAAGGAGGATATCTCCTAGGTTGTCTAACGCCTGAACAAAAGACTATCCTGTGTGAATTACTCGACTTTTCAATGTTAGATTTTCTATATTGTTGTGAGGCCCAAGTTAAAAAATAAATTATAAAAAATTCTAAAATCTATCAATGACTACGCGGACTGATATTAATTAATTCATGGAATGACCTTTGAAAATACTCAGCAAGATATTACATTCAGCGTGATTGAGAATATTCTAATATATCAGTTTGCTTTTTCAATTTTAATTTACAAGATACAGGTATATATTATACCTTGTGTTTTCATATGTACTTGTACGAGGTGTGTCCCATAAGTCCGTGGCCCGACCATGAGAACGAAATATTAGAAACTAATAAATTTTACCATATATACCTTAAAGCCTTGTATGAAGATATGTAAATTTTTAAGTTTCTAAAACTAACCTTTTTTTGGTTTTAGGTTCTGAAAGAGGACAAGAAACAGGAATCATCTAAACTGGTAACAAACGAGATTCGTGCTGTAATGAAATATCTTTGTAAGAAAGGAATATCGCCGAAGGAAATCTATGAGGATATGGTGGATACATTAAGGGAAGATGCCCCTTCCTATAGCACAGTAAAAAAATGGGTAGCTGCCTTTAAATTAGGGAGGATCAGCACCGAAGACGAACATCGACCAGGAAAACCCATTGAGTCAGTTACTCAAGAAAACATCGACAAAATACATGATTTGGTTATGTTGGACAGAAGAATGACAGTTCGTCAGATAGAAGAGACCTTGGACATTCCAAAAACAACAGTGGATCGAATCGTGAGAGAACACTTGGGCCTCAGGAAGCTTTCTGCCCGTTGGGTTCCCAAACTTTCGACACCCGATCAAAAGGCTGTAAGGAGAAAGTTATCTTCGGACAATCTTGCGTTATTTGAAGCCAAACCAGAGAAATTTGTTAATATATTTGTTACCATGGATAAGACTTGGGCCCATCACTTTGCACCAGAGTCCAAGCAACAATCCATGCAATGGACACACTCCGGTTCCCCTCCCCCCAAAAAGCCAAGACAGTTCCATTAGCAGGGAAGGTTATGGTGTCTGTCTTTTGAGATTCCGAGGGTGTACTTCTTCTAGACTTTCTGAATAAGGGTCAAACCATCACTGGCAATTATTATTCAAATCTTGTGAAGCAACTACGAGAAGCTATTAAAGAAAAAAGAAGAGGAAAGCTCTCCAGGAAGATTGTTTACTATCAAGACAATGCTCCGAGTCATCGGTCGCTGCGAGCCATGGCTACTATTTATGATTCTGGCTTTGAAATTTTACCACATGCACCCTATTCACCAGACCTAGCTCCGTCTTACTTCAACCTATTTCCTCATTTGAAAAAATCACTTTCTGGCATTCATTTTAGGTCAAATGAAGAGGTCATTGATGCTGTAACCTCATTTTTTGAGTCACTTGAAACATCGTTTTTTTTGGAGGGAATAAAAGCATTAGAACATCGCTGGAAAAAGTGTATAGACCTTAAAGGGGATTATGTTGAAGGATAAATCATAATCATTTTATTGGTCATTTTCTTTATATGTCGGGCCACGGACTTATGGGACACCCCTCGTATATAAAGATTTTATATACAAGTACATATAAAAACACAAAACTCAATAAAAATATTGTATATCCATTATATAAGTAAATATAGAAAACAAGAGTATATTCCACACTTACGACTCATGCATATGATTAAAGATGAGTTCCTGAAGACTTAGAGAGGTGACGTTCTACAACACACATTTATAAGTCGTTTATATGATATCGCATATAGGTAAAATTTTATAAAGGATTAATATATTTATTTGAACCAGATATCATGTGTGAAGATGAATATATATAAAAATATTTCTATATGAATGTTTTGAATAGAGTTAATAGGTCACAATCAGAGAACACCGGGCTTTTTATATTAGGAGCATATATATTAACACAAAGCAATAACGCGCCATCTATACACATAAAATAAAAGGACTTAAAAGCGCGAATGTTTCTTTTATACATAAAACGAACTTCTACTGTCGGAGAAAATAACGATTATTTCTTACCTTATGGATGAAGTAAGAAAGGATGAATTGTGAAGAGTAATGATAAATGGAAAAATAAAAGTGTCCAGGGATCCTTTCATACTTCATCCCTAAGGTTAGAAATAATCGTTATTTCTCATTAAAAATAAATTTCGATTTTTCGTTCAAAAGAAACGCATGCGGGATAATTTTCAAATGTCGTTTTACAATCATAAGCCGCATTATATATTGCATTATAAATTTTTATTAATGTATATATATTTCTGACAATGTGCTCACAATTATGTATAGCTCTTGTTGATACTATATCTTTATTTTCATGGAAGGCCAAGCGCTCATTACGCCACAAACGATTGCGCCTATTTTCTTCTTTTGATATATACAAATTCTATTATCTTTTGTAGCAGCGGTAACTCTTAAAATTGAAATCCGGCTCTTTTTTTGTGAAGGTAGGGTTAGATTGTAGACGGCGTTGATTGACTTGGTTAAAAGTTATCTTTCAATAACAAAAGCAAAAATGTATAAAGATATGCTTATAAATTATTCTACACAACGATTTTTCTGCACCCAAAAATTCTTAAAAATTTTTAATTGGATACTATTTTTAACGAATTTAAAGTACTCTTATATAAATACTAGAATATAATATAATCGAAAATAAATATAATAAAATTTTTATGATTAATTAGAATTTTTAAATATTGCAAAATATTTAATATATAAAGTGGGGTTATTAATTAGAATTATAATCAGTTAAAATGTTCGCCGACAGATGTCACTAGGGGCCTCACTCATGCTTGGCCATGACTGCTGTTCTGCCACAATCTATTCCATATTATCGCGGCCACCTCGAAGTCTGATGTTTTATACACCTGCGTTGTTAGCTTGAGTGAGTGAGTGGACACTTTTTTTATTATTATTATTATTATTATTCTACGTGTGTGTTCAAGAATTATATTAAAAAATATATCACAAAGTTGAAAAGAAATATAGAAATTAGAATCCTCTTTGATTAGCCTTTTTAGTGGTTGAAGTACGGTATGTACTACGCTGACAAGAGCCAACATTTCTAAATACATACTTGGTTATTTTATATTTATTCTGCTAGAAGGCGCTTTGTGGATTAAAATGCTCATTTGAGCAGTAAGGATATGCCTATATTCTTTCTCATTTTATACTTTCTGTACCTTATAGGAAACGCTATGTCAAAGGGTTATAGAAAGACCGAATTAGTAAATGAATTTATATATATATTATTATTAAAAATAAATAAAGCATATCCTGACCAGGAGCCCATGTGCTTTACAGAAGGAAGAACGCCATCTGATGGAACAGAAATCAACTAAACATTGATTTAGCCTGTTCCCTAATATTTGGCCAACCCAATGAAATTACCATGAAAATCCAACCGCGAACACGTTTCGGGCTATTAGATTTCGTCAGCCTGGTACAGGCTCTAGGCTAGCGACTTATCAAGGTGGTATTAAGTAAAAGATTTAAAAATTAACGATACAAGTTGGTTGTTACCGCCAAATTTTTATTTTTTTCTATTGTTTTTTTTTTCATATATTAGTATATATGATATATATATATCAATATATGTCCACTATAACATCTTACCTCTTCTTCTATAGAAACACAGAGCACTATTGTCGACATCTTCAATGGGGAAACTTTAGTCGGCTCCGGGGTAGTCGTGCAGTTCTCCAGTTTATCTAGACACACACACTCGTCTGAAGCCTTATCCATAAACTCAAAACAATATTATCAAGTAAATATTGTATATCAAGAGATGAGATATTTGTTATTTAAATTATACAAATTTATTCCAATAGTCGGGGTTGAATATATAAACTGTGATTATTAAGTACTCGACGAATGACCCGGGCAATGCCTCATTTAGTCCGAGTGCATTTTTATACTGATGTTTATAGAATAAGGAGATATTTTATATTCAAAATCAATTTCAAATCGCTAAATTATATTTTTTGATATTTATATAAGCTAACTTATCAATTTAAGCATTATAATCTGAGGAGTTTTCGCCCCATATAAACAACCAACCAGGCAGAATTCCACTTGGATGGAAAATGCCCATTTTATTAACGGATCTATACAGACAGCTTGTCGTTTGATACGCTAGAAGTTTGATCTTGAGTATTATTTTTATATTTATTTGTTTCAGACCCCGACAGATACATATAAGTGAAGAAAAATAGCTTTTGTCCTATATATAGGTTTACAAATGTATTCATTATATTTTTATACTCTTTGAAATTCCCCCTTTAACTCTTTGGTATTTTATAAATTATAATTTTTATTCTACATTAAATAAATGTCATTTTCACTCTGATGTTTGTTTTCCTGATTTCCACGTTACATTTTGGTAGTGTGAACTACAATTTCCGCGACTGAATCCAAGATTCCAGCACCGTGTCAAAGTCACGACTTCCCTCAAAGATCACGATCTCCTTATAGATGATATGATGCTAAAGCCGCTCTTAACGCCGCAGGAAAAAGTTCGCAAAGCTACTAATGACAGACTTTCAAGACTCCAAGTAAAAATTTGACAGAAGCACGTCAGCTTCATGTCAGTATCAACAAGATTTGCAAACTGTGGGTCACAGCTCCAATAGGGAAAGAGCTATGTAGGAAAATATTCATTATTTTATATATATATTTGCAATTTTATTCATTATATAATACTCTATTACTCTGTTTAAACCTTTCTATTTATATCTTTATTATTTCAAAATAATAATTTTGCTTTTGCACTAAGCAAACGGCCGTTTCATTCTGATATTTGTCATTTCCGATTTCTACGTTACAATATGATAGTTGTTCTAAAATGTGCTTATTATATCAGCAATGAAATTATGAAGCAATAATATAATAATTCAACTAATTTATATATATTTGCTTTAAACGTGGTGAGAGTGAGAGAGATATCTCGAGCTATTTCAAGCAAACCCTTGAAAATTTGTCTAGACGTTTCTTTATTAAAATCAATTACCTTTCGTAAATGTGTGTAGAAAGATGATAGCGACACATGCTGTATATAACACACCATAGATATCCTGGAAGATACCTTGTAGTATTCTTGTAAAAAACATCTTCAAAGAAAAATATAAATAATGAAACTTTGGGTTGTGAAGGCTAGGATTGTATTAACAAGAATCTCAACACACACGGAATTTTGTTGCTATAAACCTTTTCATAGGAATTACATAGCTGAGTACATACCCCATATTAATAAGATTATCATATTCTTGATAAGCGCTGAACTATAAATTCTGCAAATGTCGGTATTTTTATTTTGACAAGAGATCATTAAAATAAAGATATAATTGTTTTAATAATTAGTAACTTTCTTAACATTTTAGTAAACAAAAACACATACTAACATGGACTACGAGTATGCAAGAAAATATTTTGGTTTAGTGATTACTTTGTAGAGAAGGCAGAATAATTTAGACGACATATTTAGTGAGTAAAAATGTGTAGAGGCGCTCATGTGAAATTAGTGCTGACATTATTGCACTAGGTGTAAATCGCTGATCGTTGTTATGAAGTACTAGCCGAATGACCCGGGCAACGCCCGTGTTTTACCCGATTGAATGTTTTGATTCAAATACTATTTGTTACAATTATAAATTGGCGCCTTAAATAATTGCATATGTTAGTTAATAACTATAGCCTATGTGCTTTATCTGTCTATGTACTGTTGGCTTCCGTAGGCGTCTCTTACTGGGAAAAAGAAAGAGAGGATTCCATTTGGTTATTATCTAATATATGCATTTATTTAGGGAGCGACCCGCTCCAACACAATAGTTACAAAGACCAAATAGCGAGTGGGGGGGGGGCAAAGGTGGCGTGACCGTAGCCAACCAATAGGAGGGCGCCATTCCAAAAAAAAAGCAAACGGTGACAGAGATGAAAACTGATTATTAGGAGATGAAGAATGACGCTCGTAACTGTATATAGAATAATATTTAATTACAATTATTATAAGAATACACATTCTCTCTCTCTCTCTCTCTCTCTCCCTTGCGTAACCCGGATTCCTGGAGCGTACTAAAAGAAGAATAAACACATTTTTAAAAATATATATAATGCATTTTCATATTACACTTACATTCTTTGAGCTAGAATGTTAATCATAGAAATGTGTTTGCTAGAAATGCGCTATCTGTTCACATATAATAGGATTGCAAAACTTCATGAACTATGTGTTGGCTGGCAATGCATACAAGGAACTCTGTAACATACCTTTACGAGTAGCGTTGGTTCTGAGCTCCAGGACGGAGGACGCTCTGCTGGTGTAAAGTCGCAGGTAGAGAGGACAGTCCACAACGTGCGCGCTAAACGGCAGCGAAGTAACGGCCATGATGGAACCAGGGTGGTAGTTTCCGCTTCCAGGGAAAATCTCTCCTTTGCCTATCACCCAGCATTTAAAATATCCTTTAACAGTTGGATTCTATGGAAATATTTGTGTGCATAGTGATTTTGTTAAATTTAACAACATATAATCTTCATTTTTTAAATAATATAAAGTACTTACCATCAACTTCCAAAAATTGCAGACCTTCACAAGAGACCAGAAGAAGATCTGTTGGATCTAAATCACCATTAAGTTCCATGTTGAAGTTGATTACGTTTTTGTGAGGTTCTAGCACGATCACATCGTTGCCGCCTATTTCAACGTCTCTGCTGATATCGTCATCATTTATGCCAACTCTCTCTGGAACACAATCGATAGAAATAGTTAGTTATGTCAACCATTGTGTAAATAATTTATTTGTACATTTATTTAAATTCAGGAAGATTCAGGCACAAAATGAAAGGTTATAAGCGTAAGATGCATTCATATAGGAAATCGAAACTATTTTTATCGCGTAAGTTTATTTTAAATAAAACAATATTTTACTGATCTTAAGGCAATAATAAAAAATATTAGGAAGGCCTGGCTCATCAGTGGACAACCCTCCAAGCAGTTTCGCCACTTTAATTAACCATATCGCTCTAATATTGTATTGAACTGTTTTGATTTTATATACGGTACTGAAGACAAACGCGCTTGGAAAAGGAATTTTGAACTAACTATTGACATAAACGTTGAGGATAGAAGAATTACGTATAAATACATACTTCGAACATTTCTCTACCGAAAACAATTAATAAAGGCCTTTTAAACAAAATTCAAACATGATGCGTCAGCGTGCCATCTGCTATTGGAAATGCAAACTACTTATAGCGCGCCTGATACTTTTTGAGCAAAACCATTCCTCATGGCCTTTCAATCATAAAAATAATATGAGGTCTTTTTGCTTATCAGTAGTGAAGCCTTCCAGCGTTATTGCGAAAAACAAATGGTGCGCTAATGCTTAATTCATATAAGACCAAATACACTACTCCTCATTAAAATTGCAACATCATAAGGAACTGCAAAAAAATTAAAAAAAGATATTTATTAGACAAATACATTATACTTGGAATAACGATTGATTAAATTTTCAAGAATTTTGGAGGGATGGATCCTAACAAATTAGTACCCGGAAGACCACCTTTGTCAGCAATAACAGCACTTGTACACCTGGGCATTAAATCTAAAATTGATAGAATGGCTTTTACAGCTACAGCTTCCCATGCAGCTCAATACGATGCCATAGTTCATCGACAGTAGTAAGTGATGTGTTGTAGAAAGCCAGTCGCTCAGCAACCATGACCAGACATTTTCTACTGGTGAATAATCAGGAGAACATGCCGGCCAAGACAGCAGCCAAACATTTTCTGTATTTTAAAAGGTCCTTACAATACCGGAAAAACGTAGTCGTGCATTATCCTGTTGAGAAACGTAGCATTTCCCAAGATTCGAGTAAAGTTCACTGTAACAGGCCTTAACACATCATAAATTTAACGGGGACTGTTCAGAGTGCCGTGAATGCGAACAAAACGTGTATCCAATGATACCCCATGCCATCACTCCAGGTGATAGCCAAGCATAACGATGTCGTGGGCATGCTGGCAATGTGCCATCTCCACGATGTCGCCAAATACGAATGCGATTATCATGGTACTGAAAGCATAACCAAGATTCGTCTGAAAACATAATGTCGGCCATTTCTACGTTCGCGTTCGTCATTGATCACAACATTGAATACACTCCTGTCTGTGATGTAGCGTCAAGGGTACCCGAAACCATGGTCACCGAGCTGATGTCCATGCTTTGGAAACGTTGTCGAACTGTTCGTGCAGACATATTTTACTTGCAACCGACTCCATTTCTTGACTCGGGGCTCATGACGTGGCTGTACAATTCATTAAGACCATGTGGGTAACATGTCGGTCACCTCAGCTGTTAGTGATAGCGGGTCGCTTTGATTCTGTACGCTGTTCCGTATGACCTTCCTCAACCCATCGATTCCATATTCTGCTGACAACCATGGGATCTTGAACGACGCAAGCTGCAATAATGTGGTATCATAAACTGCAATCCCGATAAGCTACAATTCTACCTCTATCAAACTTAAACGTGTTAGTACTCATTTCTCCTTTTGTACGAGGCATCCCGACAATATTGTAACAAAATATTTATTATTTTAGCAGAGTATTATTTTTTATCTTTATATTTTGCTTTACTCTGTACACTTCCCTCTTTTGCTTATCTTTTGTTTATCACTTATAGTTTGTTCTTGCCTGAAATAAATTGCTGTCTCCTCCTGAAGTTTTTGTCTTCCCTAATTTTCCACGTGGCATTTTGGTGGAGATGCTGGGTAAATTAGGGAAGACAAACTGATCGCCGAAAAGATCTAGAGGCCATGGGTGGTGTGATCTACATTTTCGGAGACTGGCTCCAGGATTCCACCGACGTGTCAAAGCCAAGACTTCCCTCCAAGATGACGATGTCCCTATAGACGATACGACGACAAAGCCGCTCTTCATGCCGCAAGAAAAAGGACGCAAAGGTACTAGGGACAAAGTTCCAAGACTTCGATGGAATCCTTGGCAGAAGCACGTCAGATCCATGTCAGTAACTACAATAATTGATAGCTGTGGGTCACAGCTCCCATAGGAAAAGAGCTATGTAACAAAGCTTTTATTATTTTAGCAGAGTATTATTTTTTATCTTTATATTTTGCTTTACTCTGTACACTTCCCTCTTTTGCTTATCTTTTGTTTATCGCTCATAGTTTGTTCTTGCCTGAAATAAATTGCTGTCTCATCCCGAAGTTTGTCTTCCTTAATTTTCCACGTGGCAATATTTAACAGCGAAACAACGTTGCAAATGCTATCTTGTATGATACACCTTCTGTTTAATCTCTTCTTTTCAACACATTTCCCGGGTGGCAACCGGCGCCTATTTTGCATAAATGCTTTTGAAATCTAATAATTTGCATACCACAGCATCTTCTTTTTATAATGTAAGTTTCACGTCTGTAGCGTGCAGTCTTGGTGTTGCAATTTTAATGGCCAGTATTGAATATTTGACAACTAAAAATATTTTTTTCTGAAGCGTTTTTATAGTTTCATTTTTAATTGAAGAATCAGAAGACTGAAGTTATACTGCAATGGCCATTTAATTGCGACATCAAGAAGAGGAGATACGCTACCGACGTGAAGCTTACACGATATGAAGAAGCTCAGATGTGTAAAGGATTAGATTTTAAAGATATATATTTTCCAAATAGGCATCTGTGACGACACAGGAAATGTGTTGCAAATAAAAGATTTACAGCAGGTTTCTCATACAGAAATTGCGTTTGAAACGTTTTTCGCTGTTAAATATTGTCGGGATACCTCGTGTATGAAGGAAAACTGCTTACAAACACTTTCTATGTTTTATAGAGGTAGAATTATAGCCTACCAGAATTTCAGTTTATCGTACCGTAAGTATTGCTGCTCGCGTTCGGTCGATATCTCGTGTCTGTTAGCACAATATAGAATCGATGGGTTCAGAATGGTCATACAGAACGACATACTGGATCTCAGTGGTTCTCTATCACTAACAGCCGAGAAAGCCGACATGCTTTCCTCACGACGACGTTTGCAGCAACATGAACCGTCAGCTCGACGGCCATAGCTTCGGCTACCCTTAACGCTACTTTTCAAACAGGAGCGCCTTTAATGGTGTTATCTGAGACAAACCTGGACTCAGGAATGGATGACCTCGTGTTTACAGACGAACCCAGGTTCCCTTTTGCAGCATCATGATGGCCTCATCCGTGTTTGGCGCGATCGTGGAGAAGGGGCATTTCCAGCGTGCTTTCGACATTGTCATACTGGCCCATTACTTGGAATGATGGTATGGGTGCCATTGGATGCCCGTCTTGGTCACCTCTTGTTCTCAGTCCCGACATTTTTAACAACCCACGTTCCATTTCTGATGTGTCGAGTCCCGTTTCAGTACACTTAATTCGAGGCCTGGGAAGTTTTACGTTTCAACAGAACAATGCATGAAAACACGTTTCCAGTATTATACTGACATTTCTACATACAGAAAATGTTCGGCTGCTACCTTGGCAAACACGTTCTCCTGATCTGTCACCAATAGGAAAAATTTGATCAATTGTCACCACAAGCCATTCAATGAACTGTGGTAAAGCTACATGAGAAGTTGTACATGTCATACAATCTCTGTTTGACTCAATGCCTAGGCATATATGTGCTGTTATTGCTTCCAGAGGTGGTTTTGTGGGTACTGATTTTTCAGGATCCATACCTCCAAATTTCTTGAAATTTCAATCACATATTATTCCCAAAACAATGAATTTGTCCAATAAATATATTTTTTATTTACAATTTTTACAGGTGAAGTGATTTTAATAGCCAGTAGTGTGTGATTCTTCTCATGGAATCCTATACAATATTTGAGTTCATGGTAACAAATTATTTATTATTTTATTATCAGATTACCTTTCTGATTCCTCTTTTATTAACCCAGATTCATGGAGACTACATATATAATTATTCTGAATATAGAGCAATCCATAATATATATATATATATATTGAAAAAAATAAGGCTTATTTTGGATTGTAATAAGATTATTTATTAATCCGATATTTCGATGGACCAATAACAAAAACCCTCGTAAAAGATGGACGATTGGTCCATCGAAATATCGGATTAATAAATAATCTTATTACAATCCAAAATAAGTTTTATTTTTTAAATATATATATAATTATCTACTTTTTTAAAAATGTAAATAGGTTTTATTATTTTTGATCAAAATAAATTGCCTCGTATGTGTCATCCTGACGTATTGTCTTCTAATTTTATACAAGACACTTATTGGTATTCACAGTTAAGCCTATTTTATACTTATACAGAATCACTCCTTAAATATGTATGTATTACTCTTAGAACAATAACGAAATGTTGACTTTAAATGTTTGCTATAAAAGTTTTTTATTAGTGTTCAAATGAATATCTCCATTCACTCACCAAAGAGCACAAAGTCCATAATAGAATTGAAAATTTTTAAGAAGCAATAAATAAAGTTGCATCAAGCTCAAATATTCCCTCAGGATTTACAGAAACAATTCGGGCTCAGGTCGTAGAATGCCTTTAAGTAGAAAAGGTTTGCGTTAACAAAACACCAACAACGATTTAAAAATATTCATCTCCATAAAATTATATTACAAAGTAATCTTTGGCAGCTATAATAATTTCGAAGATATCTCTTGTAGTAGCAAAGGATTCATTACTTCAGCATTCTAAAAATATATATTATTCAACCAAAGTAATGTATAGTCATTTTTAAACATTGTGTGTGTGACGAATGAAAAAAAAAGTATATCTAGTTTTATATAAAAGGGGAAACAGCTATCTTATTCCCCATGTTGTCTCGGCACTTACTTGTGATGCCGAGCGAAGGCGGACACGAGATAAAGGCGACAAGGAGGAGGGCTCCGAACATATTCAGCATGGAGCGCGGTGATATCGGCCAGGGATTATCACTGACACCTTGATAAGCCACCGATAGGAATGACATTTCACTTCAAACCTCACCGTATGGCGTCACGGATGGAGAGAGGGTCTATGTTTAGATATCTGTCATTAACTAACAACCCCTTATAACTAAATATCTAAATATTTAATCTAATAGGTTATCATGAAAACGCTACTTTCGCTTTTCTTTGCAATTATATTTTCATTTCATTTCAAACCTGGCGTTATGGCGTCACGAGATGCTGGAGAGAGAGAGTCTATGTTTAGATATCTGTCACATCAACTAACAACCCCTTATAACTAAATATCTAAATATCCTATCTACTAAGTTATCATGAAAACGATACTTTCGCTTTGCTTTTATGATTATAGTTTTCATTTCATTTCAAACCTCGCGTTATGGCGTCACGAGATGGTCTATGTTTAGATATCTATCATCAACTAACAAACCTTTTAACTAAATCTCTAAATATCCTATCTACTAAGTTATCATGAAAACGATACTTTCGCTTTGCTTTTATGATTATAGTTTTCATTTCATTTCAAACCTCACGTTATGGCGTCACGAGATGGTCTATGTTTAGATATCTATCATCAACTAACAAACCCTTTAACTAAATCTCTAAATATTCAATCTACTAAGTTATCATGCTAACGATACTTTCGCTTTGATATTGTGATTATATTATCTACTTTCGTTTTTTGTTTGCATGAAAATATTTTTCTCCACAACGCTGCTTTATTTTCTTCTTTTTTTGAATATTTTCAAAAATCGGTCTTAAAGCTTTATAAATAATTATGAACGCCGATATCAATATGTCGTTGTTAAAATTGCTAGTAAAACTTTTCATTGAGTGCATAAGGCTCTCTCAGTTATTTTTCTTCAGCCTGAAAAATGTGTTTCTTAATCTTCATTCCCAAACCAGATAATGCTGCAGATGATCCTCTAGAAATATTCGCTTCATTGCTCTGCTTAACACGTTATCCAAGGTATTTGATTGTTGTGTGCATTCTGGTTCGAATACAACGGCTAGAAGACAGGTACAACTATAATAGTTTTCCTAATCTATATATATATATAAAATTGAATATCTGTCTGTCTGTTTGTCTGTCTGTCTGTACTCTGTAGATTCAAAAACCATTCATCCAATCGCCGTGAAATTTTGGGATATTATTAGGTATATCCCTGGGAAGGTTTTTGAAAAATAATTTCTTGAATATCCCGAATATCCTTAGAGTTATTTGTAGATTTAACTCGCAAGCAGCGACGATGATAACAAGTTTTTTTATCTATAAGTTTTATTATCACCAAGTTTATTATCTTAAAGATTATTTATCAAAAGTAAGATTTTCTACCTATTAATTGCGCACAAGTAAAAGTTAGTTTTATCATTTATCTACAACATATATATTGGGAGAATAGATAAAATGATGATTTTGTAATGTAGAAAATTAGGAAAGATAAAATTCAGGATGACACGGCAATTTATTTGAGACAAGAATAATGATAATTAATATTGATTTTATTCAACTTATCGAGTATTTTTCAAGGGACCCGGGAAAAAATGTTCACTTTATCGAGAGATTCAAATTTACGAGTTTCAAATGATCAAAATATACCTATTATTTTTTACTTATGTTATATTCAAATGAAATTTATGCAGGAATAATTTTTATTGTTAATTTTCATTTTGATGTATTGTATACATTTGATCATTAATAAATTATTATTTAGGTATTAAAACTGCCTTATTGTTCAAAGGCAGCAACGTTTGAACGGGTACAGCTAGGTGGAGCAGATAATCAAACATAAAGTTATCTTGCCAAGTATAGATTCAGTAGGGATTGGATGTTTTCTAGAATTGTTTTAACTAATGTTCGTTAGGTAAACTTTCACTAGGTTAAAACCCGGGCGAAGCCGGGTACATCCGCTAGTCCTCAATAAAATACGAAGAATGGAGAAAAGAAAAATCACTTTAATCATTCTAGATAATAGAATAACCTTCGACTCTTTACAAAGGCAATTCACAATCGAAGCCTTACAAAGAAGCAATTGCTATGAAGAACTAATTCACCTCATTATAAGCTATTTGATAGATAGAAAACTAAATTCGCGTAATCCTCAATAAGAGTAGCCTTAAGCCCTTTCCCATTCAATATCGTTGAAAAAAGGATCTAACCATTATCAAGGCCAAAAAAGAGCAAATGTATCTGCTCTTTGACGATTATTTTATTGGCATAGTGTAAGTATGACACATAAACTTCTCAAAAGCTACAAATTAACGACCCGTTTGAATAATTTGCCCAATGGTGCAGCGGGCATGATGTTAAACCTGCATGAAAACCAAAGCCTCTATGTTGCTTAGAAACAAACCAAATGGCGGAGCAAGGAATGCATCCGCCTTTTTTATTAACCCATCCTCTTGCATGTTTTGTATATTCTACATAATTCAACTAAAACTTTGGTTTGTTGAGACATCATAACAAAATATACAATATCTAGCTCTTTAGAGACAAGTTGTAGCTCTTATATGACTATCATATATTTGATTTAGAGGATCTCTTGTTCTAGAGGATCTCTTGTTCTAGAGGATCTCTTGTTCTCAATATATATGGAAAAATCGATCTGGTCCCTTGATTAGAAAATTTTCATAATAAAACAGTTTACATCTCGAAAATCAGTATTTTCTACATGATTTCAATATTTTAGTTTTATGTTCAGCCCAGCGATTTAAATTAGAGATTTTAATTCTTGTAATTATGTACCTTATGTTGGTGATTCCTTCAATTCTAGTAGAAAATCCTTTTCAACTGGGATGGCAATCATAATTTATAAATGAGCTTCTTCGACAACCTCAGAATTTCTGCAGTCTTTACTCAGTAGATCTGTTATGAACAAATATTTCCTTTGACTGCCTTTGATAGTTAAACTCAATTGTTGAATATCCATCAAAATCTGTTGTAGTCTTGGTGGTGATTCAACCAAAGATATGGAAAATTGATTCCAATGGTTTTTGGTTTGTTTTTATTTACAACGATCTATTATAAATATACTAATGAAATTTATTGCATCCGAACTTAAAGGCAAGAGATCCTTTCTCTAATTAGGGGAATACAGCTATTGTGAATAATTAAGGGTTGTCGAGGCCCATGGAATAGGCATGCTATTTTTAAGAATTAGAAAGCCGATAATCTCGGAACTAGCATACAACGTAATGCTAGACTACCATTAAGATCATAACATTATTGTTTATGAGCATTTTTATGTGAAACTTTTTTTCAGTTCTCTGGTCACATATTTGCACTCCATAACTAAAGTATATTCATTTTAGGCAATGATTTCACGTGAAAATGTTTTCTGGTTAAATTGGGATCGTTTTTTCAACATTAAAACTTAAATATTTATTCAGATGTGTCTGTCTTTTCCGTCATACGACTCCCAAAAGCTTGGCTCCCTTGGCGCCCAAAAGCTCACTTTATTTCCTAAATAATCTATGACCTATATTGTAAACCAAATGTATAAATTTCTTGGACCTGAATATCACGGTTGTAGAGTAGGAAATGAATAAGCAGACCAGACAGCCAAGACCTACACACATTTATAAATCACCATTGTCTCTTACATCCCTCTTAAAGTGAGTCGCAGGCAATAAAGAATACAGATCGCCCAGAAATTTCGGATATGATTTTAACTTGGAGACCACTCAACTAGAATTCTCAGATTTTCTGACACTCCAAGACTACAGCTTTATCAGCTGCCAAGCATCCAGCAAGAATCAGTTCAACAACAATTCTGACCGATCGTGGTTATATCCTGGCAGACTACGCAAAAGTATTCAACGTGAATCCGAATTGACCCATTGCCAAAGGCAAGACCTTTGGCCGCTTGTGAAACTTCTCCTGCCCAGCTTTCCCTTAGACAATAACCCCCTCCTGGGAATTATCAATTTAAGTTCAGAATTTCTGAAAAATTCTCCAATAAATATTCTACTTTCTCCTCAGAGAGGTCTCTCTAAACTTCAAAATATATTTTTGCAAAGCCCTCACCCGAGATAGGCTATAGTCCAGTCACGTGCATAGGCTTTACACAAATATATTTTGTGTTTATACACAGAGAGGTCTGAGAAGAAACGCCTGTGGTAGTTTTTACTTGAAAAGCTTGCGAATTTTAATAAATTATTGAAGAAACTTATTGCGGAGTCTATGAATAATTATTTTATTTGTATATACATAGTGTTTGAACTATAGTATAACCTCTTTAATTCAACACCCCAAGAGACCAGAGAACTTTCGGTGGAATTAAATTCAGATGATTTCCTCACAACATTCACTGCTAGTGGACCTTTTTCGAGAATATAACCAAATATATAATTGAAATAATATTTTTAGAAAAATATATATATAAACTGTTGTAAAATATTTTAGTTAATAATGTGAATTGATACAATTGAGGGGGGGAGGGTTTATTTAGTCTTTTCTAAATGTTTCATAGGGGGTCGGTGTAAGGGTGTTCTAAACCGTTGGTTTTTGTCCGCTACGACCCGGGGTCGAACCCCAGGTTGGGTACTTTTTTCTAATTAAAAAAATGCTCCAATGGCCCCCGATTCTTGCAATAGTCCTGTTAAGATTACGCGAGGTCAGATTGAAGAAACCTCCTCTTAACAAGTAAGACTTTGACCTAAAGTCTTGATATTATTTGGACTGCCTCGGGTGATCAAGCGAGAAAAGAAAATAACGAAGACAGAAACCAGCGGCTACACACGCAGAAGCTCTCGCTCTACTAAGAAACTCTTTATTTAAACAACACGGCTCAGTTATATACAAAAGGGAAATTTACATAATAACAATTTATACATTCAATAGAAAATCTACATTTCTAGTCATACATTCAAAAGATATATTTACATATTGTATGTTACGACTTTTAACATACCCCCACCTTTCTTTTTTGTAAAAAGAAAAAAAGAAATCCGTTCCACCGTGATGGGGGGATCCAGGCAGGTGGGACACCGTTGCAGGGAGCCCAGGCTCTCATCCAGGAAAACCATCCTCTCCTCGGCACACTGCGGCACCCTCTCCATACACACCACCGGAGGTTGCCCCACAAGCGTCCATCTTCCTCTTCCAAAGAAATCGGAGGTAGTCCCAATCATTTTCCCTAATGGCCATCACCTGGAAATGTCTCCTCACGTCGGCCAAAACTCCGTACTTATTCTCCCGATATTTCATCCTTATTTCCGGGATTCTCCTCAGTAGAATGGGTCTCCTCTTCAAATACCGTCTTAAGGCGCGTGCGCCGTGTCCTCGACAGGAAGCGCCGTCACATACTGGCCGTATAGGCGTCGTCTCGGACTCACACCCAAATACAGGGCGATCAGGAAACCAGTGTCCTTTTCCCTCAGGTGGAATTTCATCAACTCCTTCGATGAACCCATCATTTAACCAATCCTTTGTATCAATAATCCCTTCCTCCATCCTTGATTCAGTACCTTGTTCTGCATCTGGGTTTTCTTCCACCCTTGAATCAGTACCCTGTTCTGCAGCTGGGTTTTCTTCCACCCTTGAATCAGTACCTTGTTCTACATCTAGCTTTTCTTCTTCCACCTTTGAATCAGTACCCTCAGCTACTGCTCTAGAATTGCTCACTGGTTCATAACCTTTAATTGCAGTCTCAGAATCCTTTACTCCGTCGCCCTTAGGCTTCGCTTCAGAATCATTTACTCTGTCGCCCTTAGGCTCATCTTCAAAGTCTTTTACTCCGTCGCCCTTAGGCTCATCTTCAGAATCCTCTTTATCGGGTTTTGCTTCCGCTTCCTTTGCTTTGTTTTTAACCTCAGCTTCCTTCACACCTACATAGCTATCAACTTCAGTTTCAGAATCCTTCACTTTATTGCATTTAACTGCCGCTTCTGTTTCCTTCCTTTCACCGCCTTCAACTGCTGCGTTCAATTCCTTCTTTTCTTTAATAGCATTCACAGCACCTTTTTTTGCCCTCATATTCAATATCTATTATAGAGGGAGCTGAACAAGCTTCCTTTAGCATTCTAGCTTTAGCTAGAGCAGGCTTCACATCCGTAGCTCTAGCAGTTTTTACAGAATCCTCTTTTTCCACGCCCTCAATTTCATTTTTCCTGGACTCTTCCGGGCTTTTCGATAGAGACGTAGAAGTATTCTGAAGTTTGATAACTTTCCGATTATCGGCTTCTGAATTCGGAGAGGCACTAGACGCCCCTGGTGGAACTTGAGAAGTCTTGACCTGAGCATCCCTATCCTGCTCACGCATTATGCGAATTCTAGTCTTTAAATAATATCTTTCCGTGATGTAGGGTTCACACTCCTCAAACTCCCTATCTATTTCATCATCGGTAGCCTCAGCTTTGGCTAATAAAATTGCCTGGCATCGCTCATTCAATGCCAGCAACTCCAAATGGAGAGCTTCCAATCTATCAAATTTTTCATATATGCCACCTTTATCAATAAGAGGATCCCTTAACTCTGTATTCATATTGAAACGATGCAGCAGAGAAGTAGTAGGGAAGAAGTGGGAACGCCAAGAGAAGAAGGGCCCCTTCCAGGAAGTGTTGATTGACAGAATTCCAGAGGGGAGGGGGTGGCAGACAGTCGGGGCAGTCCAGCTGGCGTCGCCGTGGGGAAGGGATCAGCCGAGCCCAGCTGGTGCCGCAGTGGAAGGAAGCTGGCCGGCCTGCCGAGGATTTGTGTGTGCCGAGAAGACATGGCAGTCTGGGGAGAGAAGTCTGTCTGAGAAGTGGGCTCCGAACGTGTGGCCGTATGGACTGACCGGGAAGACGGTAGCGGAGAAGGATCCCTCTAGTGGCGGACATTGAAGGCAAGTTAATCTTCTACTGTATAGTTACTTATCTACTCTTTAAAGCTTTTACAATAAATATACCGCACTAAGCTGTATCCTGAAGAATCCACATTGTTCTCTTAGAACCTTGAACGCAAACATCGACGGCTGAGAAGCGTCGTAACAATATCATTTACCACCTCGGTAAAAACGCCTCTTATCGCCTCTCTACGCCTTCTGCTAACATCCTCCATCTCACCTGGTAGTTATCCTTTCACCTTGTAGGTATCCTTTTACCTTGTAGGTAGCCTTTCACCCTGTGGCTTCTTCAACTTCTTTGCCTTACTTGAGCTTCACTTTTCCCTTGAGCTCCTTTTAACCTTTAACAAAGGGCTTCTTGAGCTCCTTTAAACCTTGAGCTTCACTGAGCTCTTTTCAACCTTTAACAAGGGCTTTTTGAGCTCCTTTAAACCTTGAGCTTCACTGAGCTCTTTTCAACCTTTAACAAAGGGCTTTTTGAGCTCCTTTAAACCTTGAGCTTCACCGAGCTCTTTTTAACCTTTAACAAAGGGCTTCTCGAGCTCCTTTAAACTTTGAGCTTCACTGAGCTCTTTTTAACCTTTAACAAAGGGCTTCCCGAGCTCCTTTAAACCTTTAACAAAGGGCTTCTTGAGCTCCTTTAAACCTTGAGCTTCACCGAGCTCTTTTTAGCTTCTTTACCTTGAGCTTCTTTAGCTTCTTTCACCTTGAGCTTCTTTAGCTTCTTTTGCCTTGAGCTTCTTTAGCTTCTTTTGCCTTGAGCTTCTTTAGCTTCTTTCACCTTGAGCTTCTTTAGCTTCTTTTACCTTGAGCTTCTTTAGCTTCTTTCACCTTGAGCTTCTTTAGCTTCTTTAGCTTGGGAGACAGCGCTACCAGGTCTTCCCGTCACCTGTTACTCGGCAGGCTAATTCTTCCTCTGCTACTCGGCAGGCTAATTCTTCCTCTGCTACTCGGCAGGCTAATTCTTCCTCTGCTACTCGGCAGGCTAATTCTTCCTCTGCTACTCGGCAGGCTAATTCTTCCTCTGCTTGACCAGCCCATGCAGCCCACCCGGGGACGCCATTAAATGTTAAGGTACGCGAGGTCAGATTAAAGAAACCTCCTCTTAACAAGTAAAACTTTGACCTAAAGTTTTGATGTAGTTTGGGCTGCCTCAGGTGATCAAGCCAGAAAGGAAATAACGAAGACAGAAACCAGCGGCTACAGACGCAGAAGCTCTCGCTCTACTAAGAAACTCTTTATTTAAACAACACGGCTCAGTTATATACAAAAGGGAAATTTACATAATAACAATTTATACATTCAATAGAAAATCTACATTTCTAGTCATACATTCAAAAGATATATTTACATATTGTATGTTACGACTTTTAACAAGTCCAACCCCACCAGTGAGTGCTTATATTATTCCTTATATTAGAATATAGGGAAAAGGCTAAAATTTTTATTTTCAAAATTAATTATTTTAAAATAAATATTTTATGGCTG
Source organism: Cordylochernes scorpioides (assembly GCA_030710605.1). NCBI lineage: Eukaryota > Metazoa > Arthropoda > Arachnida > Pseudoscorpiones > Chernetidae > Cordylochernes > Cordylochernes scorpioides. Next base: position 134,327,383 of record CP092886.1, on the reverse strand, counting down.
CTTGCTTTTAAGCTAGAACTCTAATTAGTGTGCATTCTAGATGATCAATTTTCAAAAGGCATGTATGTCTTTCCTCTTCTGTATGTTATTTCAAATAGCAGAACTTTACTCTCTAAGACATTTCATTGTTTACACCGAGGACTAGCGGCCGCTTAAGTTAGGCCTAAATTGTTCAAGAAGAAACGAATTCGCGCGCGATGTCGGCGGCGATATTTCCGATGCATTGTAACACTTTTAAGCGCAGTGCGCATATACTAAGTATGACCTTGGGCTCGAAAATCGTACTTTGGTTAGTGTAGTCCGTAACACCATATACGACTATCTAAGTACGGCCGCTGTGTCCCGCGTGCCAAAGTATCGCATTATTAGATAAGATAAGCTATTGGCAGTAACTTTTACCTTTTTATCTTGAAATAAATACACTTCGTTCTCTTTTTATGCGGTTTTTTTTTATGCGGTTTTGGAGTTATGCGGTGCAAGAAAAAAACAAATTATTCGAATTTCGAAAAAAAATTTTTTGGTGATTCACTTTTTCTGAAAACGAATAAGAATAACAACTACAACTCTACTATTACGCAATCAATACAAAGAAAGAATTTTGTAACGTCCTGGTTGTATGTTAAGTTATCCAACAAACAGTAGAGGGGAAGTTCCAATTGTCTTTTATTCCGCGCCTGCCGGTGTCTTACACAACTCGTGCAAAACCGAAATCAAAACTGAAAACCCGCCGGCGTGCCAGCTGCCGTTACAAATTTCTTTTTTCTTTTATTGACATGTTTTCTCTTGATTTGTTCTTAAAAACAAAAGAGACAAAAACAAAAATACCTCGTTAAAATTGCGTGTTTTTATGCTGCATTTTGTTTTTGTATGAAACTAATTAAAAAAAGTCTGCATATTGGAAAGCATTAGAAAATAAAACTTGGTGAAAGAAGGTTACTACCGAAAACCGGAAGATAAATTTACTCAAGTGAATTGTAAGTTTTTTTGAATAATTTTAGTGCGTAATTGTACATTAAGTTTTTCCATAATTTTTAGTCCTCTTAAAGAAAATGTGTGACAATAATAAAAAACAAAAAAGAAGTGCAATTTCGCTAGAAACCAAAATTATAATTCTCGATTGCTTGGCGAAAGAAGAAAGATCAACAGCAATAGGTAAACGTTATAATTTAGGCGAATCTACTATAAGAGCAATTAAAAAAAAATGAAGCGGCAATAAGAAGATCAGTCAGATCTGGTACAAATTTGAGTTCTAAAATTTCATCATATTCAAGAGGCACTTTAATAGAAAAAAACAGAAAAGGCTCTCGTAATTTGGATTGAAGATTTAACTCAAAAAAGAATTCCGTTAGATGGACATTTAATCAAGATGAAAGCCCTTAAATTTTACAAGGAGTTAAAAGAATCAGAGCCATCTACATCTTCACGTGAAAGTAATCCACAATTCTCTGCCAGCACAGGGTGGTTAACTGGTTTTATAAAAAGACATTCTTTTCATAATCTAAAAATAAAAGGTGAGGTGGCTTCTGCAGATGAAGAAGCTGCTAGAAAATATCCTGAAAAGTTGGCTAAAATTATTAAAGATGGAGGATATTGTGCCCACATCAAATCTTCAATGCTGATGAAACAGGATTGTTTTGGAAAAAAATGCCAACCCGTACTTACATTGCAAAGTCCGAAAAAAATGCCAGTGGTTTTAAAGCTGCTAAAGATCGAGTTACTTTATTGCTGTGCAGCAATGCATCTGGCGATCGAATGTTAAAACCGCTGCTTGTAAATCGATCTTTAAAACCACGTGCATTAAAAGGAAAAGACTTAAATACACTGCCCGTACATTGGATGGCAAACAAGAAGGCCTGGGTAACAACGGCTATTTTCACTGAATGGTTCAATAAATGCTTCGTACCCGAAGTAGAAAATTATATGAAAGAGATGGGTCTCGAATTTAAGATCTTATTAATTCTTGACAATGCACCAGGTCATCCAAACTTAGAGCATCCAAATATAAAGGTAGTTTTTTTCCCTCCAAACACAACGAGCCTAATTCAACCATTAGATCAGGGAATTATTTCAACATTTAAAAAATATTATGTAAAATTCACTTTCCAATTCATTTTCGATAAACTGGAATCCGATACAATAACAGTTACTGAAGTTTGGAAATAATTTAATATCTTGAACTGTGTAGATCATGTTGCGTTAGCAATTGCCGAGATAAAATCACAAACTTTAAATGCATGTTGGAAAGCTGCTTGGCCTGAATGCGTATCAAAGAGAAATGAATCAAATAGAACAACAATAGTAACATCAGATATTATTTCAATTGCTAAGGAAATAGGTGGGGAAGGTTTTGATGATTTTGGCGAGCATGATATAGAAGAATTGCTTGTGGACGAAGCCCTAAATGATGATGATATATTTTGGAAAGTATGGTAGATACTACTAAAGATTTCGAAACAGTGTGTGTAGATAGCGAACTGGAAGATGTTACTCCACTGGACGAAAAATTACTTCGGGAAGGCCTTCAACTTTCCGGTAAATTGGAAATTTTTTTTATTCAAAATGATAATGATGTAGAACGCGCCTTAAAATTCCAACGTGATCTGAAATTTTGTATGTCTGGCTACAGAGAACTCTACAAAGAACTAGTCAAGCCATCACAGCGTTTGATTACTGACTACCTTGTCAAAGAAAAAAAAATCACTGAAGTTCCTAAAGAAGCATTACCATGTAGATCTGATGACGTAATTTTATCTTCAAGTGATGAAAGTGATCTTGCACCAATCCACAAACGGGTTCGCACATTATCAGACAGCGAATAATGATGAAAACATTCTTAATATGATTTTAAATAAAGTTTTGTTTATGTTTTTTTTTTTTTTTATACATATTAAGTTTTGTTTTTGTTATTAACACACATATGTGCCATTTATTAAAATATGATGAGAAAAAAATTAAATCTTATTATTTATAAATCTTTTTTTATGCCATTTCTGGTGCATTTTAAAACATTATTTAGGTTTTATGCGATTTTTTAAATAAATGGAACGTATCCATCATTTTACATATAAATGTATGTCTTTTTTTGTGCGATTTTTTTTTATGCGGATTCCCCTGGAACGCATCTACCGCATAAAAAAAGAACCAAGTGTATTATAGAAATATAAAATAAAGAAACTCATCCTTTTTGAATCTATTCATTATTATTATAGAAATGTGTATATAGCTTATATTATTATATTATATAGCTATTATAATAGATTTACCTTTTATTTACCATCAACAGGAAACGCATCCAAATACTCCAATGAATTCTGCTCCTCTCTAATGCTGCTCCACCACCTTTTATTTTACCTTTTTACTCTATTCGCTGTCTATATAGTACGTGGAGGGAATTTGTATTGTGATCTCAATAAAAAAAAATTGAGCTTAAAAAAAAAAATAAAACATACGATTTTTATACGTTTTTTTTTTTTAATTTTTATTTATTATTTTAAACTCTCTATAGATTATATTAAAATGAAAATTACATTTTTAAAACGATTTTTATACTTGTTTAATTTTTTTTTAATATAAACAACTCGATTTTTATACCCCAGTGGGGTATCTTTATCAGTTATCAGTATCTTTTCAAAAACTTTTTAATCTCTAGCTTTCGGGTACGGACGCCCTTCTACTGGAGAAAACACGGTACATTCCTGTAGAAGGGCGTTCATGCCCGGAAGATAGAGATTAAAAAGTTTTTGAAAAGATACTTTTCTCTGGAGGCCTGATATTATTACTCAATATTGATAATAAGGGAGTATTTTATTGAATTGTGAGTGTAGTGTTGACTCTTGTGGTGGCTTTATAAAATCTAGTTGGGCCGAGAGGTTAAGGGCGATTTCAAAAGCCAGGGAAACTGTTAGACAGCTCATGTTAGTTAATTCCGTGAAAAAGCGTATGAATCCTAGGCTACCTTATACTAGAAGTTTCGATAAAGGAGACTAGGTAATGCTAGCTGTTCCTAAGAATAAAGGTTATTCCAGTTTCTATGGTCCTTTCAGTGTGGAAGCTAGAGTCTCCAATGTTGACTTCAAAGTATGAGAGGTCAACATACACGATGAGAATGTTGTGCCTATCAATTAGTTTTTTTTTAAAGATATATATATATAAAGGGGGTCAAAGGTAATGCAAGGACGCTTCTAGTTGGTTTTTGTGTTGAGATACTTAAAGCGTTCTCCGTGTGCTGATATTTTTAATCAATACTCACACTTCATGTTATTGGTAGGTGAAAATTTTACACACAGCTTTATTTTTAATACGCATCACTGATTTCTCTTTTAAGGAGCTTGAAACAAGTCGTTTATGTCCACTGGCCACGCAGCTAAAGGTCTACAGAATTTCGGTCTTCTTTAATGAAATCACATTGCAACGTTCCCGTATGGAAGGTAGCGGAATATTCAATCTGCTTATATCATTGATTCCCAGAATCCCATAGTGACCCTTATCTCTCCGAGCGATATTAACCAGAAGCTTATCTCTCCCAGTTCGCTGTCTTTCTTCTTTCTGGGGCTAGAAGACCTTACCATAAAGGCCAATTAGCCCGGAATTCAAGAATTCTTTCTTGTGTCTGCCTGTCAGACACTATACGTAAATCTTTCAAGTACATCATTCCAATTCTCTTTAAGACCTTGTACTTTTTGGAATCAATGATACTGTATTATAACAGATTCCACATATTGTTGCTTATATTCACCTTAACTATTGGCAGATTTTTAACTGATCTCCACCATATGAGCATATGTTCATAATAACAGCATTATCTAGAATATTGCTTTCGGCAAAAACTGTTGCCTGACTTGAGCAATCACTGACTATATGTCCTAACCTAAACTCAGGTGGACTCTGTCCAATTTAACCAAACAATTAAATCAGTCCTACTTCCTCATCTCTTTAAGGTTCTCAATACACTGTTCATTTCCGTGCTTCATCTTATTTACACACTTGCATTAAGCATCTTCAATTCCCCCTCAATGCTATTAATATTCTACTGATCATAACCCTTTCATAAAGCCGCAATAATGTTTTACACTATCTTCTGTGGCCATGACACTGTGTGACTGCCTTGTCTATTGATTTGACTTCACTGTGAACAGCAGGCTCTCTATACTTATCAAGCATATTTTTTTAGGAAAATTTTAAACACTAGAGGCTGTCATTAAATCTGTACTCTATTTTATTTATAATGGCCAGGAGAATCTTTCTTTAAAGACCATAGGACTTTCACTCACTCTCTGCTTAAGACATATTAATTTAAAACATTCTTAATACTATGTGCTTTCTTAGGGTATAATATGTTCAGTTTACTAACAATACTTTTGAAATCACTATTGTTATGGCTACCCATCTCCTCAAAGCTCAACCTAACTTCAGGGGATAGAGCCTTGAACATGAGCAGTGTTTTGACCTTAGCATCCCATTTGCCAACACAAGCATTAAGCTCAACTTCTCAGATGAAAGACTCGAGATCAACCCCATTGAACACTGACAAGTTAATCTTAGAGGTCACAAAAACGATGGAATACAGAAAACCATTCAAAGAAAAAACTGCACATAAAAATTAAAGGAATCTATTCCTGTAAGCACCAAGTAAACCTGGCAATGACGCAACTTTTACAGGTTTAGACACAAAGGTAAAAAGTACTAGGTTATAAAGTAAAAATAACTTGACATATGGAAATGTGTACACTCAAAAGATATAACAACAAAAAGGGAGGATGTAAATAAAAAAAAAAAAACACTATTTAGTTATATAAGATAACAAAACAAGTACTTATCTTTTATTCCAGCGTTGATAGGAGCAGACCGGAGCTACACAGATATGAAAGATCACCAGGCTTGGTTCGTCCAAGCACACAGAGTACACTTTAAGTGTCTCCACACAAAAACTCACTGGAAGCGTCCTCACATTACCATTGAACTTCCTTTATGTACAAACATTGCCACATTCATCCAATGAGAAGGCATGCAAGATTGGTTCGCTAATCAAATATAAAATATTTTTCCCAATTGACTTGAAGGCTCTGAAATGTCTGCTTGTAAAATAATTTGACAATAGAACTTCCTAGAATTGAACAAGCGATGTTATATTTAACATAGAATTTTGATAGTTGATGCCTCAGAGGTAAGGAAACACTGCACACTGATTAGTTTCAGGACAGTAGTGGTGGAAAGGGGACAGTAGAGGTGGCATTTTTATAAGAGACTAGACGGGTAACCCGGGCTTCGCCCCGGGATTGACCCGTGTGCATATCTACCCGAGTGATATATATTTAGATAAGAATTTTTTAAATAATTGTTTGTTATTAGCATTATCTATTTGTTTGCATCAGCATAATTTAATCTAATCTTTGATAGAGGGCGTTGTTCGTGAGCTAAGTAGAATAATTTGAATATATAGTTTTAATAATTGATTTATATATTTTTAAAAATAGCCTATCGTCTTCCCCGTATTTTTTTACCTATGTATGGAAATTTTGGTTTGAATTAGTGAACTACTGCGAATTTGTATACCGGACATACAAAAAAACAAACATACATACATACAAACATTGATTTTTTATATATATAGATGTCCACAGCGGTCCTCACTATCCGCAGGGTGAAATGATGTTTAATATAGACCCGGCAATATGTCCCTAGCCTCCTATTTATCAAGATCGTCTGTGCATGGTGAAAAGGCAACATCTTATATGAGGTGACACTCTTTTTGCAATAAATGACAAATCTAGACTTGGAAGTTGAAAATATCCTTGGTGGTGGGATATAACACACACACCCACACCAGTATTGGCTTGAGGCCACCAAAGATGAATGACCTTGGAAAGGTCAAGACCAGAAAGATATAGGCATAGTTGCAGCAACATTATTGGCTGTGGTACTGTGAGCGGAATACTATCCTCTCTAATGGCCCCAGTCACATTCAGTAGTGATTGTTTTTCAAGTCAGAAGCAGCTACATTAGTGTTTGTTCCTAAGGCTGCCACTTCCTTGAGCTAGGTCAGACTGCCACAGTATGTGCGCCAGATCTTCTCTTTAAGATCCAACAGCAAATGCTTCCTATCTTTCTCTCCCTTTTCCCCATGGACTTGTGTACATCTCTAAAGAGGTCTTGAGAAACCTAAATGTGCACAACCTCCAATAACTGGTGTGAAGACTGGAACAAGCACCACCACAAGACAGTGGGGAATCGATACTATACAGTCGTACTGTTGGCAAATAGAAGAATTATTATAATATGATGCACTAGCGCGCCATCTGTTATCAAAATTCGAAACTATTTTAAACGCGTAAGATTCTTTTTGAAATTAAACAATTTCTACTGCCCTTACTGCAATGGAAAAATTAAAGGGAGGGCCTGGTCTTTTTGAAGCCTTCAATTTTTCCATTGCAGTAAGGGCAGTAGAAATTGTTTAATTTCAAAAAGAATCTTACGCATTTAAAATAGCTTTGAATTTTGATAGAAGAATTATTGTTTGAAAAATCACTTGCTTTACACAGAAAATGTATATACAAGTTTCTTTGAAAATTTTGTCTGAAGATGGTAACAAGGCTGTTACCGAAATGTCACACACTATTTATTCATTTGGATTTGGTCTTATTACCTTGTGTTTGTTCATTAAAATAGAATTAAAATATATAAAATATGTTGGTGATGAAATGTATATAATAAATATATGCAAATAATTTTAGAATAAAAAATATTTTTATTGTTTCTTTTCAAATATAACAATGCTTTTAATAGCTTATACAAATTTTCATTTAATTATATAAAAATATATATTATTCAGCATTAATAAAACTAAAATTAACAAAAAAATATTATTGCATTCAAATGATAACATATTTATGTATATATAAATTGCATATTGTATATATAGGTGAAAAAATAATAATAAAATAATAATATTAAAAATATATATATATGCAAATAACAAGTAATATAAGAGCTTGCTTAAACAGTCTCTATTTGCAGAAAAACACATTTGAATTAAAAAACACATAAATGATCATGATAAGGCACAATTTGGATTTTAGATTACAGACACAAGATAATAACACCAAATCTAAATAAATAAATAATGATTGTCAATAGACCTAGAAAGTTATTCTAACACTATTTATTTATTTGGATTTGGTCTTATTACGTTGTATTTATCAAACATGATACTTTGAGAATCATAATCATATATTTTCAAATTTGGATTAGGTCTTGTAACTTTATGATTTTATGTTTAAACCAAATTATACCTTATTGAGTCACTTATTAGGAATTTATAATGCATAAAAGTGTTTCCAATATAACATTACTTTAAAATTTGATAAGGTAAAATTTGGATTATTAGATTAAAACAATGATAGAGATTGAGGATTTGGTCTTATCACCTAGTGTTACTTTAAAATATGTTAATTTTTAAGTAGAGCATAAGAATACTAAAAGAACACAAGGTAATAAGACCAAATCCAAATAAATAAATAATCTGTGACATTTCGGTAACAGCGTTGTTACCGAAACGTCACACACTATTTATTCATTCGGATTTGGTCTTATCACCTTGTGTTTATAATCTATAATCCAAATTGTGCCTTATCAATACTAAAAAAGTGTTAGTTCACTACTTATTCTCTCTCCTGTCTCAGTATATGGCACTTATATATTAAGCTGTAGAACTTGTCTCTGAAGTTTTGTTTATTTAAAGAACATGCTTATATGCTGACTTTGCCTCATACAAGTAAAATCTGGTCACCTTTTTAATTCAATAACTTGTTTGTGAAGTGGCCTTCTTTTGATGGAACACTACCTAAAATTGTAGTAATTCCATGTTTCTATCTCATAATTCTATTTTAAATTTGCCCCCCCCCAAGCACAAATAAAGTGATTTTGATTTTATGAAAGAAAAAAATATATATATTGAAATAAAACAAGATTCTATAGCTGTGATCTGAGACAAAGGAGAATTCAATAATAAATTATATTTTTTCCACATCCCAAGAAATTCATGTAATCAAAAATAATGTGAATGTTATGAATGCTGACTAACAAAAAAAAAAAAGAGTTCTAGGTATGCCTCGCATCACGAATAAGCTCTTTATGAACAAAATATCAATAAATTCTATTATGGTGTTCTTTGTTGGCTATACAGTTTAATTCAATAGATCATGGCTTGTACCATGTGTATTTGAGATAATAATAAAAACAGAGGACTAGGAAAAATATGTATCTGCATTTATTCATTAAAATTATGATCCTTATATGAAAGAAGATATTTTTTCCTTAGTGCAGAAGTTATTTCATATAGTTCTCGTACTTTTTGAGATATAGGTTTGATACTGGCCATTTTGGAAATATCATCATCATATTCCCATAAAATTGGTGATGGCATCTTATGTGCATGATGCTCAGGCAATCCAGAATTAAGTAGATAATTAATGTTATCGTCAATATCTTGAAGCATTTCACTTTCTTGAGGCAAAATCATTTTTTCTTCAATAGCAGAGAGGAAAAATTTGATCTGTTGATAAAAAAATGGGAAAGGAGGAATTTGTGATGGTATTCCAATAAAGGCCATAGTGGGATGAAAAACATTAATGATATGTTTATATAAGGGCCACACTATATTTGTATCTCTTATTTTAATTCTACAGCTGGGGTCTAGAAAAGGAAAGTCATATTGATATCCAGTACATACTAAAATAGAATCGGCATAGTGACTGTTTCCATTTTTAAAATAAACAACATTATCTTTTATACAATCAAGTTCTGATTCAAGATAAAGATTTGAAGGGAAGGGTGAGGAAAGAACTTTGTTATGACTTAGAATTACCTGAAACACAAAAAATCAATTAGCCACATTATAAATATATATGATATTAAAATTAAATATTAGGTTACAGAGAAATTATTATAAATGGCATTTTTTTAAGGCTAATTTGTGTGCAGAATAAATTGTAATCATAGTAAGAAAAAGAGTTTAAATATTGCAAAAAGGTTTTTTATTTAATAGATAAATCATTTACAAAAATCTTTTAACTCTTATTAACATATTTATATTTATAATGTGTGTATGTTTCCAATATGATTGTATACACAGTAAAACCTAAATATAATAAACTCCAATAGGACAGGTCCTTTGGTTCACTATAGGCATAGTTTCCATATTTTTTAACTTTAAAAATGTTTAGATCATAAAATTAAAAGATATATTCAGTAAAAAGTTGACTATCTAGTAATGGCCATCTTGATATGGCAAAATTAGGATTATAAATTATAAACACAAGGTAATAAGACCAAATCCAAATAAATAGTGTGCGACATTTTGGTAACAGCATTTTTACCAAAATATCACACACTATTTATTTATTTGGATTTGGTCTTATTACCTTGTGTTTATAATGGTCATCTCTAAAATTTGCATATTTTTGTCTTATTTATTCCATATATTGAAAATACCAATTTTGCTCACATTTTTAACTTGTTCTGAAGTTCTGCTTGCAATGTTCCACTTTCAATCTTTTTGTTGTTGGCTATTTTTGTTTTGTTATTTTGTTATGAATAGAGTTATCCTTGATGAATGTAAAATTGTCAAAAAATTGCTAAGGCAAACAATTTTGATTATACGAGGGTGATTAGAAAAGTAAGGTCTCCTATTTTTTTTTTCATAGAAAAACACATTTAATCACAACTTTTTATACATCATTGGAAAGGTTGGACACTTTGCTATTTTTCTACATAGTCGCCTTGATGCTCAATCACTTTTTTCATCCTGTCAACCAACTTTGTAATTCCGGTGTTGTACCACTCTCCCGCGCCTCTTTGAGCCACTTGTCGATCCACCTGGCGGACACCTTTCTGTAGCCGAGGGTCTCAGACTCAATCTTGTGCACGGAGAAGTGGCTGCAATCTTCATTCAGGCCATCCTCGATCTCTTCAAGGGTTATCCGCCGGTTTGCGCGCACCATTTCGTCAATTCGAGCCACGGTTGATTCCGGCAAACTCGGCCGCCCAGACCGCTGTTCATCGTGGACGTTTATCCGCCCCTCGTTAAACTCCCGGCACCATTTCCGCACATTTTTGATGTCCATGCACTTCTCACCATACACTTCCACTAACTGACGGTGAATTTCGACCGGAGAAATATTTTTCGCATTTAAAAAGCTGCTCAACAAGTGGCTCAAAGAGGCGGCGGGAGAGTGGTACAACACCGGAATTACAAAGTTGGTTGACAGGATGAAAAAAGTGATTGAGCATCAAGGCGACTATGTAGAAAAATAGCAAAGTGTCCAACCTTTCCAATGATGTATAAAAAGTTGTGATTAAATGTGTTTTTCTATGAAAAAAAAAATAGGAGACCTTACTTTTCTACTCACCCTTGTAGATTAGAAACATAAGAAAATAACACCAAATCCAAATAAACAGTGTGTAAAATTTTAGTAACAGCATTGTTACCAAAACCTCAAATACTTTATTTATTTGGATTTGGTCTTATTACCTTAGAAAAAAATTAAAAGGTCAGGTGCTGGTATTTAATTTAAAAAAAAAAAAGGCAAATCCTGAACGCTCACAAAAATTTGGTGCAAAAGGTTCCCTAGAAATCAACAAGTCAGTATTTAAGGCCAAATTTGCCTAATTGCACTGAACATGCAAAAAGGTAAAAAAAAAAAAGGTCAAGTGTTGATATTAAAAAAAAAAGGATATGCTGACCACTCACATGAGAATTTTAGATGGGAGAAATGCCATCTAGTGGAATAAAAATAAAGTAAATGCTGATTTAGAGATCTATTCTTTAATATTTGGCTAATCCAAATTCTCAATAAATCAAGAAAAAGCCAACTACATGTATGTACATTTTTCGGGTTATTGGCCCTCATCAGCATGATGCAGTCTGTGGCCCAACAACAAACAATTTGGTCCAAGAGGTTTCCTTAGAAATCAAGAATTTATTTTAAGGCCAAATTTGAATTTTTTTTTATGTAAAGATATCTTTCTAAATAGTTTTCAATCCAAAGAGTATTTATTGTTTCATTAAAAAAAAAAAGGTGCATCTTGGATCTATCTGAGAAATATTGGAATAAAAAAGTATATACAGTAGAATCTCCCTTTAGCGGACACTTCGCTATGGACACCTCTCCACAAAGGACAGTTATCATTTGCAAAATTACCATTATTCTGAACATCAGAAATAGACAGCATCAAACAACACTAACAAGATTTAGAACAGGCCATCTCAAGCCATTGAAGATAGAAAATAATAATAAAATCTACCCCACTTGCCCAAAATGTAGCTTGGTCCCTGCAGCTCCAGAACACATTTTGGCATACATTAGATGCACTAAACAGGACCTTTAGGAGAGGCTGCTGCTTATCATAAAACAGCTCGAGGAGCATGAACTCATGGAATTTGTGTAATCTTTACATAAGGGGATAAGAAACAACAACAACAACATTTTAGAAACTCTCCAGTAAGAGGACACCTCTCCCTAAAGGACACTTTGTCTCTGCAATTAGGTGTCCTTTACAGGGAGGTTCTACTATACATACATCCCAAGTTGCACCTCTTTTATTGAATGTATACTCTCTTTGGAATACAAATATTCTATTAATTACTAAATACAATGTAAATATTATATGATGTGGGAAAAATTGAACATGGATATAAATAACTGCCAGAACATGCCCCCAAATTCATTATTTTGAATTGCAATCTGTGGGCTGATGCTTGCTGTTGTGAGCTAAAACTTACTTTTTTGGCAACTTGGGCTATTTCTATAGCAATGTCTATTCCAGAAGGCCCAGCACCGACAACAACTACTTCTTGTCCTTCGAAGTGGCTGTTATTTCTGTAATCATGGCTATGCAATTTTTGGCCAGGAAATTCTGATAATCCAGGAATCATTGGCCAATGCGGGATTGAATAATGGCTGTAAACAAAAAGATAAATATTAAAATAAATTATTGCATTTCATTTACTAGCTATGATAAGGCACAATTTGGATTATAGATTACAAACACAGGTAATAAGACCAAATCCAAATAAATAAAGTGTGTGATGTTTCGGTAATAGCTTTGTTACCATGAAAGAAAATAAGACCTAATCCAAATAATTTATTAGTGTGTGACGTTTCAGCAACAACATTGTCACCATCATCAGACAAAAGAATAAAAGTGACAATGTTGTTGCCGAAACGTCACACACTAATAAATTATTTGGATTAGGTCTCATTTTCTTTTATTATAATCTATAATCCAAATTGTGCTTTATGAGCGTTGTTACCATTTTCAGACAATAGTGCTGAAATATGAAATTATACCACAGCATGTTTTAAATAGTTACTGTTTTACACACTTGATAACAACGCTGTTACTGAAATGTCACAAACTATTTATTTATTTGGATTTGGTCTTATTACCTTGTATTTACTAGCTATAAAAGGTTATTACATTATACACTGGTCCGCAAAATTAAAGGAAAAACACATGTTTAAGAAAAAGAAAAGTCATATTAAGGGATATATATCAAGTTTTGGTATATTCAAAAGCTTCCATGAATTAAGAGAGTATGTAAAACAGAAAAACAAATAAAGTTGTTCCCAATATGCAAAATACCACCGTCTACGTTGACTCCGCTTCCAGCACATGCCTGAGTCTTTCTCAAAGCGTCCTAATTTTACACTCCACTAGATTTTTATTGAACCTTTTTTTTTTTTTTTAAGTTTTCATGGCTTATAGGCAACATTTATCACAAGAAAAAAAATGGCAAGCTATTGGAAGGATGGAAGCAGGCCAATCACAGGCAGAAGTAGCAAGATGGCATGGAGTGACAAGAAACGTTGTCTCAAGGCTTTGGAAAAAATTTCAAACGACAGCTAATGTTGCCAGAACACCCGGACAAGGACGGCCAAGGGTCACAACGTTAAATCAAGACCGTTATTTGAGTCTCCTTGTGCGTCGCAATAGAAAAATGACAGCATCGCAACTACGAAGTGACCTCAATGCAGCTACAAGAGTCTTAGTATCAACTGATACAATACGCAGAAGGCTTCGCAAGAAGGGCCTCTATGCTCGACGATCCATAATTTGTGTGCCATTGACACCACCTCAAAAGAGAGCAAGGAAACTTTGGTGCAGACAATATGTCGCCTGGAATCCAGATGAATGGAAGCATGTAATGTTCACTGATGAGTCCAGATTCTATCTAAACAGCGATTCTCGTCGTGTCTTTATCTGGAGAGAGGTAGGAACCAGAAATAATCCCCGGAATATGGTTGAAAGGGATCCCTACAGAAGCCAAGGTTTTATGGTCTGGGCTGGAATCTTCTTGGGCGGTCGAACAGCACTCCATATTTTTCGGCAAGGAACCCTGACTGGACAGAGGTATCGGGACGAGATCTTGGCGGCATATGTGATGCCTCAAGCATTGGAAATGGGAGAAAACTTTCTTCTAATGGATGATAATGCCCGTCCACATAGGGCTGGTGTGGTCGACACTTTTCTCCAAAACCATGCAATTGCTCGGATGAATTGGCCAGCTCGATCCCCAGACCTAAATCCCATTGAGCATGTATGGGACAACCTAGGACGGCGGATATCATCCCTCCAACCCCCTCCTAGAAACACTCATGAGCTAGAAACAGCCTTAACACAAGAGTGGGCGTTGATTCCACAGGAGCTGATAAACTCCCTAATTCTTAGTATGGGTCACCGATGTAGAGCCTGTCTATCAGTTAAAGGTGATCCCACCCCATATTAGCAAAAATATCCAAGATATTTATGCACTGACTGCAAGAAGATCATTGCTTGACCGGCTAATTTTCATAAAACACGTGTTAGAATTCTTTGATTTCGGGTATTCTAATCAATAATGGAATAATAAATTTGTGTATAAAATTTCATTGATAAATGTTCAATAAAATTTGAGATAAATGAAAAAATATGTTGTTCCTTTAATTTTGCTTTAATTTAGTATTTATTTTTCAAAAGATAACATCTAAAATTATTTAGAACTGGTTCAAATTCACATAAATAGGTACCGCTCAGCAAGAGCAACCTAGGTTATTTAGAAAGACTAATATTCATTAGATATAAAAAATTAGAGGTCAGTGGAAGGGTGCTCTAAACCATTGGTTTTCGACCGCTACAACCTGGGTTCGATTCCCACATTGGGCACTTTTTTATGTTAAAAAAAAAATGCTCCAATGGCCCCTGATTCTTGCAAAAGTCCAACCCCACCAGCAAGTGCAAGTAACCAAACGGGGCTCTAGCACATTTTTAAGTGCAAAGTCAAACTGTTTTTCACATGTGTAAATATGTGGTGCACTTACAATAAAAGCAGTCGCCAACTTCTACCCACCATGATTACCATGGCCTGTACCATGTGTACTAGGGATAAGCAAAAAAAAAAAAAGAAATACCCATTTCACAAACATTCTCTAAGAAAATTTTTAAATATTGTCACGCGTGACCCCTTTGGTTCTTCGCGACGCCGCGGCTCCTGTTGCTCTTCCTCTGCAGCTGTACCCTGCAGAGCACCCAAAGACCTCCAAGAACCACCATTTAAGTGGATCTCCTTTCTTCTGGCAGTATCTCTTGGCCTTACCACTGGTGGGGGGACACGAGAGACTTACCAGAAGAGTTGCGAGTGTGGCGTTGACGAGAGTAACAACAGAAACCGGCATCAAGACTTCCAACACTCCTCCGTTTTTATTGTCATTTCTACTACACATTACATATAACTAGAATAACAATCAATGGGTATTTACATTACGTTACCTCCTAGGGCCAATATAAACGTGTATTTACAAACATTTGCCCCAGGAAACAGGACCACAGCAGTCGGCGATTCCCACATTATTTCCAGACCGGAAATAGGCGAAAGCACCATCTATTGGTGGGGGTTGTAGGTGTTTTGAAGGCTCATATACGTGACAATATTCTCAATTTTTTTTTTCCTTCATCGAGAGAAAAAATCATAATAAAAGGTTTGGATTTGAAATTCATCTATTCTGATAGCTGATTTAGGAATGGAAATCAACATCAATAGAGAGATCATTGTAGCCTCTCAGCAAGCATCACATCATCATGCAAATCAGTAGGGATGCAGCTTTCGTTGATCATGGCACCATGATCAAGGCACACTTTGGTGAAAGTCTGATGACTTTGCCTGTAATTTGAGGCTGTTTCTAACATGAAAGCAGACGCCTTTGCTGCAGACTCTAACATGAGTACAGATGCAGCTCCTCTGTATCCTAGAAAGGGACCTTTGATGAGGTCCATCAACCGAGTCAGTTGAACTCAGGATTTTTAAAGAGGTCTTTCTCCTCTTTCTAACAATTCTGCCATTGGTCCTCGACTGCTTATTCATCAGAGTTATTCTGTTTGTTTAGCAGCTGGCCTTCATATATGAAGGTCATTCCCCTATCCGCCACCTGGGGACGCGCCTTGTAGTAGTCAGTTCATCTGAGGGTCACATCATCATAGATATCTATAGTTATAAGGTGCTAATTTTAAGAGCAGTGTGCTTGTTTATTGGAGGGGAGATTTGAATTTATATTAAACATACAATATATATCTCTTCAGGTCAGTTAAATATACATTAACATTTAAAAAAAAAAAAACTAATGTAAAATTAATTAGAATTGAAAAATACATACCCATTACAAACTATAATAAAATCAAAATTTCTCTTTTCAACATTGTTAGCATCATTTTCTTTTAAATGTACAGTCCAAATATTTTCTTTAGGTGTCACTTTGCAAACTTCTGTATTAAACTAAAAAAACAAATTAGAGATTAAAATCAGAAGTGAAAAATCTCTGGGAGCACATACAAAATTTATAATATAAAATGAAAGGATTTAAAAGCACGAATGTTTCTTTTATACATAATACAAACTTCTACTGCCCTTACTGCGATGAAAAAATGTAATGGGAGGGCTTGGCTCATCAGTGGTGAACCCTCCCAGCGGTTTCGCCAATTTAATCCACCACAAGAAATTTATAATGTTGTATGAAATTTTCTTGTATGTATGACAGACAATAAATAAATTAGTGTTATGGTCATTACAAAATAAAAACTAATGTATTTTTAAAAATAAAATTGATAACATTTTCAATCAGAGAGAGAGAGAGATTGAGATTGAAACTACTTTATTTCAATGCCCATATAAGATTATAGATTTAAGATTATAGATTACAGATTTTTTAAAAAATAGGCACTATATTTTTCAACTATCTCTCAAACTTCAAGGCTTGCCTCTTCATAAAGCTGATAAAAGGGCAAATTTGCTGACATGAATTTGGAAACTGGGAAAATTATATAAATGGCTGTAGTTGAACCACATTGTTCCATATTTCATGAAAAAAATGTTTAAAAATAAGTAATCATCAATTAATTAATCATTTATTTATCATAGATTTAGGGCCACACTACAGAGTTGGAAAGGAATTGTACTTTTGTCACATGGCCAACTCTGTTTTACAATTAATTTTGTTGTTTTACACTTTGTGCTTGATAGATGCCTCGAAGAATCACCAATATCCAAACCCAAACAGATGTACAAAGTACTAGCAAGCTACGCCAATACTCCTGAACAAGCCTGGATCCTTGGACTGGAGCTGCAAAGTGCTACCAATCTAATAAATAACTCTCCACACTTAAGGCCTAGGGCCTCTTCCCCCAACAACATGTAATATTCATTGTAAAAAATAAAGGTCATACCCTGTGGTCTCGACTATGTACTAAGTGCAATTCTCAACCTGCAACCCCAAAACACATTATTGACTGTATTGACTCATCCATTGATGAGCTCTACTCTTCACCGGCAGACACCATCAAAAGTCTCAAGCTTTACAAGCTTGATACCTTAAAATGATTGAGTATAGATAAGAAAGAAGAAGAAGAAGGTCAAACTCCCTTTAAAAACATATCTAAACAATGCATTTTATTGATCAGTATGCAGAACACAGAAATGTAGATCTAAGAATTGGCAACAAAATATCAACTTTTTAATTTCTGACAAAATGCCAACATGTAGACCATGGTTTTGACTAATGGCCCTCATCAGTACAGAAGTTATCAGTACACCAATACAGTCTGTATTGACTCATCCATTGATGAGCTCTACTCTTCCCCGGCAGACACCATCAAAAGTCTCAAGCTTTACAAGCTTGATACCTTAATATGATTGAGTGGAGATAAGAAAGAAGATCAGTACAGAAGTGGAAATATTTCCCTTGGGAGAAGTCATGAAATTGACAGAATCTACCAACCAACGACAGCAGCTCTTTTTACCCATCATAGAGATTTATGGACTGAAGGATAAAAAAAAACAACAACAACACTAATCTCAAAAGGTCTGGAGAAGTCCACACCATCAACCCAAGTTATCCTTCAAAACCTGCTGCAGCTCTTCCATTAGGGGAAAAATCCCTCTGAGCAATCCAAAGAAGCTCCAGCCCAAATTATTTTCCATTAACTCTATTTTTTTAATTATTATTATTCCTAGTGTACGTGGTACAGGCCATGATAATCATGGTGGGTAGTAGTGTTGGCGACTGTTTATACTGTAAGTCCAGAAAAGTAAAATCCTCTGCAATAAATATAAATAATAAGCAAAACAGCTTCTGAGGGTGAGTTTTGGAAGCTGTTTTGTTTAATTATTTATACTGTGAATGCACCACGTGTCTGCCCATGTAGAAAGCAGTTCAACTTTTGCACTTACAATTATGCCAAAGCGCCGTTTGGTTACTTGCGCTCACTGCTGGGGTTGGACTTTTGCAAGAATCAGGGGGCCATTGGAGTACTTTTTTTAAGGTGCCCAATGCAGGATTCAATACAAGGTCGTAGCTGTCAGAAATCTACGATTTATACCACTCATCCATT
Organism: Cordylochernes scorpioides; assembly: GCA_030710605.1. Taxonomy (NCBI): domain Eukaryota; kingdom Metazoa; phylum Arthropoda; class Arachnida; order Pseudoscorpiones; family Chernetidae; genus Cordylochernes; species Cordylochernes scorpioides. Next base: position 134,308,468 of record CP092886.1, on the reverse strand, counting down.
GAATCTACTGTGACTTCGAACACTGCCACAACAACACCAGTATAAACTTATTTAACCAATTTATTTGGATTTGGTCTTATTACCTTGTGTTTTCCAGTATAAACTGTTCAACACCTATCTAGAAACCAGGACCTAAGGTTTCAGCCCATCTTGATTTTATCTTGACTCTTGGAAGAAATAGCCTCTCATGGCAATCAGGAGAAAAATCATCTTAAGTATCATTTGGTCTAAAATTGAAAGCCCTCAAGCAGATTGATGCTGTTCATGAGCACTTTGTATAAACAATGTAATAATATTTGGGCAACAGGCCATGAAGTAATGCTGTTGTGCAGTCAATTATATCTTATCATATGAGGAAACTCCTTAATGTCCTGAATTCTGAGCAGTCAATTAGACTGAAAGCTCCATTTCGGCAATTCATACCTGGTGTAGAGGAAGAAGCCTACACTTTCTACAAGAAAGTCACCACTCTTCAAGAAGTAACACAGAATGAGATTTAGAGAGAGAGAGCGTGGCGAGCTTCAATAAGTATAGTATTGTCATTCTTGAAAGGAGTGTTGAGAAGCACAGGATTCTAAAGCAACATAGAGTTGCAGTGTTTGTTCAGAAAATGAAGGTCTTGGCCTTGGACATGATGTTATATATTTACCTCAAGTAAAAGGTTGACTCATATGATTCATCTTCCCCATTGTTGCTAAGGAAGAGTCATTGCCCTCTAGGTGAGCATTATGTGAATAGGCAAGAGCATCATCACTTGTTTCAATCCTGAAGATCAGAAAAATTCAACTGCAGTATATCACATTTGAAGCTTTTATGATGTATAAACCCTCAGCATCTTAAAGATCTCTGAGGAAAATGTGAGAAACATCAGAATTGGTTCAATGGAAGCCATCATGAAGCTCCTGGACCTTTCATCCTCTTTGACCCCACTCCCACCTTCAATGTCTCATTCCTGAAAATGAGGGTTGCTAGATAAGGAAGCTTGACAGACTCCATCCACTTGATTCAGTCATAATGCCATTTTGTCTCTCCACTACAGATCACTGTGCCATCCTTCTGCAAGTAAAGACCTCTGTGAACATTTTGCACCATCTTAGTATTTCTTTGATC
>CP092886.1:134287976-134307258 GCA_030710605.1 Cordylochernes scorpioides | reverse complement strand
ACAGCTTGTTGTCAAGATGCAAAGTCTTCAAGAAAACTTGACATATCAGACATCCTTCCTAGAGAACTATTAAGAAGATTTGGAAATGAATTGAACCTCATTGAGGACATCATTTTCTCAATATTGAAGATGATGACATTACCAGAGCCAGAAGATTCTAGTGTATCCTTTGGTGTCAAGGTAATGTCTTCAAGAGAGCTACCTGAATACTTGTCTTCAGCATTTTTACCAAGAACTTCAGCCTCTCAACCTGTTACCCATAGGACATTACTGTATTTTTTTTTTCTTTAGAATCACTGAGGAAGAAGCAGACTCAATTCATCGATTATATATCTCTCTATATGAAGTTGAGGTTGCCATTTGCTGCATACACCACAAGTGAGTGGTCAGCTGAGACAGCTCATCTGTAATCTTGTGAAGGGCTCTGAGTACTTCTATATGCGAGCTATTTATTGAGTTCTCAGAAAATATAAGCTGTGCAGTGATATAGAGAATCATCTAGATGAACCTGTCCTTCTCCAAAGTGCATGCTAGTCTGGACCTTAGCATCTACTGGCTTATATCCTTACCTAAAGTGGACTACAGAATTGTCAGTGGCATCCTTCTGGTCATTTGTCATCACATCAAGTATGTGTGAGGCTCTCATTGCCATAAAGGGGAAAAAATTCTCTTTGCAGTCATTTTCACCAATCTGCAGTTAGCCATTGACCAAGGAAATTTAGAATATCTGGTCTTTCAGCTGTGTTCCAATGGGCTGCTATCAACAGTGGCTGAAACTATTCCATATGGGGTCGGATGTAAGAACCTGTATCAATGTCAACAACACTCATCCATTTGAATTGTGTATAAGTCACAATAGGGTTATGCCTCCAACACAAGCATTTTTTTTTTAGCTTCATGGGTCTGTTCCTATGCTATCTTCGAATCATTTTGTGAAAAGGTAACACATCCTAGCATAGTGCTGGCCTACAAGATAACAAGAGGAAAATAAATCTTAGTTCAAGAGATTAATTTGCAAGGCATCTTGAAGAGGGTCGTTAACAAGTAGTCCTCCTACAGCCATAGCTTCTCCTCAATTGGAAGGACAAAGATGGCCAATATGCTGGTATTGGCATCCATGCCTGTTGTAAGGCAAATGTAAATGCAAAATGCAAATAAGGCAACTTATGACAAGGAATTAATGATGTTTTAATCTATGTTATATATATTCAATCTTAAATAAGATATATATATAATGAAAGGATTTAAAAGCACGAATGTTTCTTTTATACACAATTCAAACTTCTACTGTCCTTACTGCAATGAAAAATATATTGGGAGGGCTTGGCTCATCAGTGGTGAACCCTCCCAGCAGTTTCGCCAATTTAATCCACCAGACCGCTTCTCAGAGCTCTAATACTGTATTGGACGATTCTGCTTATATACACAGCACTGAAGGGTGGAATCTCAGAAATGGTTTTCAAGAAAACTATGGACAGCTTATAGGACAGTAGAATTACATTCAAATATTTGCATCGAGCAATGCTCTTCCGCAAACAATAAAGACAAGGTCAGTTAAGCATAAATTACCACAAAGCAATAACGCGCCATCTATACATATATATAATGAAAGGATTTAAGCAGAATCGTCCAATACAGTATTAGAGCTCTGAGAAGCGGTCTGGTGGATTAAATTGGTGAAACCGCTGGGAGGGTTCACCACTGATGAGCCAAGCCCTCCCAATATATTTTTCATCGCAGTAAGGATAGTAGAAGTTTGTATTGTGTATAAAAGAAACATTCGTACTTTTAAATACTTTCATTATATATATATATAGATGGCGCGTTATTGCTTTGTGTTAACTTAAATAAGATATATTACACAAATACATATTCATGATGAAATTGTGAAAAAGTATTATAATTACAATTATATTATCACAATGAGTATCTTTTTTATTTAAAAATGCTAGCTTTCAAGCGTTATTCGCTCTTCAACGGGCTTACAAAAATATCGACTTAATCCCACTAGAAATATTTACAAAAACAAAAAACAAATGAACGCGCGCCGCGTGGATATATTTATAACTGAAAATTTTGAATTGGTTAGTAATTTAACTATTTTAAATATTTTATGGAATAAATCTATTTCAATTTTTAGGGCATCCAGAACATATAAAATTAATATATTGATTTCTTCTGAGATATCGGTATTGTGATGGTAAATCTATTTTTCTGTATATGCTGTTGTAAGAACAAATACATATATTGAAATTGAATGTGTTTTTGTACTATTTTTTATAACAAATATTACTATTATTACTATTTCTCTATGAAAATTTTAAAAATTGTCAGAGGGTGTGTGATTTATTAGTGGTAAACTCTCCCAGAGGTTTAAGTTATTTACACCCCTGACTGCTACTATTATATTGTCTTTATATGTTTATATAGTGGAATTTTTGAAGGATAGGTGATTTGAGATAGTAAATAAATACACATGTTTAAGAAATTGAAAGCATTTATCATTTCTCTTTGGCTAACACAACAAAGGTGGCCCTTATATAATAATATGCTCTAGGTAAAAATAAATATAAATTTTATAATTACAAAATATTTTCCCACAATGAGTATCTTTATTTCTTAAAAATCTGATCATTAAATGACAACCTTTGGTACGCGATTGAAACTCATTGTGAGAAAATATTTTGTAATTTTAAAACGTTTTTCACAATTTTATCATGAATAGAAATATAAATTTAAAAGCTGACACAAATATAAAATAATTTTAGAAGAGATGAATGATTAAAAATTTCATAGTTTTTTCTTGGATGTTACCTTTATGTATTTGTAGAGCTGAAAGTAGTCCGCATATTGGTGCAGGTATTTTAATACTTCTGTGTGATGAATAAATGAAGGTCCTTCTTCAGGAAAGGGAAAATCTGGGAACATCATTACTTCTTTTGGAAGATTTGTTCTGAAACATAATAATAATTAGAAAATGAGAAGCTAATGTATTAAGATACATCTTTAAAATATTTTATCATATCTATTTTTTTAAATTAAAACCAATTTCTGGCTGTTCCTATTTCAATGTGAAACAAATTGGAGAGTCATTTTATTGTAGTATGAGTAAAATGAAATTGACCTTAGTTTTTTTTTTTTTAATAGAGCTAAAATCACAAGGTAATATAACCAAATAAAAAAAAATATATATACAGTTAAACCTGTCTATAGCGCCCCCTCTTGGGACTCACCAAAATAGGGTGCTATAGACAGGTCACTTTTAATGTAAATCGCATCGTAATACGTATTTAAAATCGGGCGCTATAGAGAGGAAGGTGCTATTTAGAGGGGGCGCTATAGCCAGGTTTAACTGTATATATAGTGTGTGATGTTTTAGTAACAACATTGTTACCTAAATGTCACACACTATTTATTTATTTGGATTTGTTCTTATTACTTTGTGTTTCTAATCTATAATCCTATATTAATTAAACCTATATACACTATGTGACTGAATTTTCAACCACAAGAATTATTTGGCAGAAACATATGCAAATTTCAGGGTAAAGTTAGCTCACCGAATTATGTAACGGATGCAAATTGTGCTGCTATCCCATGCATGTTGATTGAGATATAAGAAAAGGAAATTTCAAATTTTCCAATATTCTGACCTCTGTCTGACAAGAAGAGCATTAATTTTTTTTTACTCAGAGAAAACATTTAGTAGCAGAGAATGGCCAGTCACCATCAACAGACATACAATTTCATGAGAGGTATGGTGATTGGACTCAGAAGGGCTGTTTAGTCCATATGTCAAATCTCTACAGAAAGAAATTTTGATGCATTCACAGTATACTAGCTATGGCAAAGATGGTTGGAACAAGGAAATGTGACATGATTGAGGGGTGCAGCCAGAGCAATGTTGACAAGCATGGGCTGACGCTTTCACTGGATGGCATAGGCGTCCCCACAGTCCACTTCTGTAGCCATTTTTCAGAATGTGCAGGGCACTTGATTCATCCATATTGACCAGAACTTTATATGAAGATGGTTGCTGGGGGCCTACACTCATGGCACCCATTAAAAAGACCGCCATGGCACAGACACCTCCAGCTTCAATTTTGTCAGGATAGAGCGACATGGACAGCGGAATGGCAAAGGGTAGTACTCTCAAATGAATCTCTCTTTTAGCAATGACAGTCACCGAGTAAGAGTTTGGTACTGTCTTGGTGACAGGCCCAATCTGGCCGCATCTGTGGAATGATGCGCCTCACGACAAAGCAGCATTATGGTTTGAGAAGCCATCACCTATGATAGCAGAACACCTCTAATTTGTATTGAGGGCAATATGAAGGCTCAATGATATGTGGATGATGTGCTTGCGGCCAGTGAGGCTACTCTTCCTTTAAGGAGTACCAAATTCTATTTTCCAGTAAGATAACGCCCAACCTCACACATCATGCATCAGCCAACATGCCCTGCATGAAACCTTGGAGCTTCCATGGCCACCAGTCTCTTCTGATCTCTCACCTATAGAACATGTCTGGACCTAATTGGATTTTGTTTGCGTGCGCTGCCACAGCCGCGTTCAGAAGTTTAACTGTAGCTGATGGTTGACAGGGAATGTGCAGCCATTCCTCACAATGCCATCCACATGCTCATTAAGTCATTACCAAGATGTGTTGCTGCCTGCATAGCCACTCAGGGTAGTCCCACAACATAATGAGTGGGCAGCGATGTCGATCAGTGTATAGGTGTATTCTGTTCTAATAAATAACATTTATTGTTCGTTACTGGTACTCAATGCAGATTTTCACAACTTTTGAACACTAATTCCTGGTGTTGAAAATTCAGTGTCATGTAGTGTGTTTGGGGATTTGCTATATAAAATATATTTTAAAAATTTGGTTTATAAAATTTTTTATAGCAACTCCCCAAATATAGGTTCAATTATAAGAAACCCCATAACAAAAAACAATATGAATAAAAGAACACTGCTTCCTAAAGAATGCTTTGACACTGAAACTAGGTGTCCTTTAGAGAGAGGTTCTACAGTACTTGACAATTGAGGGTCAATTTTGGTTACATTTGAAAATTGTGCACAGTGAAATAAGAATCAGAAACAATAAACTTACCTTAAATTTTGATACATGCTGCTGTGAAGAGGTTGGTTCAAGTCTTTGGAAGTCTTTTCAGTATAAATCCAGGTTCCTCCAAACAGCATTTTGTTTCTCAAAAACTTCCACCAAGTAATCTTGTTTACAGAGATTGGCAGCGCAGAGCCCAGCTGCTCCAGCTCCAATGATGCAAATTCTTTTTTTCACCATTCTATAGCACATCATAAAAGAGTATTGGTATAAAATATATATTCGATAATATTTTAATGATGCATGTATGTTTTAGAAAAGGATAGAAAAATCAAAATGTGTGAACTAATAACATTTGTATATGAACAATAATAATAATTGCAGAGCCAAAGTATCCTTTAGGGAGAGGTGTCATCTAACCGGAGAGTTGTGCTAAATAGTAAAAATGATAATTTTACAAATGAAAACTCCTTTGTAGAGAGGTGTCCTCTAGTGCAAGTGTCCTTTCATGGAGATTCTACTGTATATTAATATATATATATATGGTAATTTAAACCAACAACCCTATATTGTATAATTACTTATAACAAGATTGTCATGTTGTATATAGAAACACATCTATAAATAATTATATGCATGATTAATCTGTGTCATTGCATCACCATATGTAATGTACTTTGTACAAACTAAGGATGAATAAATAAAACTATGTAATAGATGAGGAGCTAAGTTAAAGCAAGATTGAGCATCAAAAACGTCTAAATTCGAGACAACCCTGAAAAGGAATTCGGCAGCCCGTTGCCATCTGGTCCAAAGGGTGCAGAATGCCCCAGACGTTCAAAGTTCAAATTCGCAGATGTCTCCCCCCCTCCTCGGGAATGGTATATAAACACCTCGGTTTTAGCCGACAAAAAGTTAGTCAGCAGTCACCCCTTCCACCGTCAGCGTGAGCCCTTGTCAGTCTTAGCCAGGACTACATCATCGTCATGTAAACAGTAAGAACCCTTCTAACTCCATCTTGCTTAGCTCAACTCCTATCTGTTCATGGAACTTTCTTACTACAACTGTGTCTCTTCGTTTTGTGTGTGTGTGAACATTCCCAAGCTTTCCACTCTGCCTCGACCACGACTGCCTGTACTCTGTGAAAACTGTTAAAGGTCTTCCAAAGTGCAGAGAGGTACTGGAAAACTCTCCACGCCCTGACTGTCCCTCTCGGTTACTACAGGTTTGACCCTCGGTTACCACAGCTTATAGCGAGAGTCGACAGGATAACCCAAACGAAGGACACCACAGTGAAGAAGGTAAGAAGACTGTCCAGATAGAAAAGAGAGAAAGAGCCAAGATGGAGGAGCAAACCAACCCGTCCAACGATACTGCCGAGCAATCTGTCCCCAAACAAGAGACGACATTTGAAGAGGAAGAAACGTCGCCACCCCAAGGTACCTCCACAGACCCGCTGACACAGATCGCCGATGCCCTGAGTAAACTGCTGGTCGCCCGATCTCCTAGGGAGATAGACGTGAGTCCATACGATGGCACCTTTGAAGCCCAGAGCTTTTTCGACAACTTCGATGCCCAAGCAGACCGAGCGGAGCTGACCTACACGGACCGCCTACGCAAGTTACCCTGCTATCTGCAAGGTAAGCCCCTCCAATATTTCCGAAGCCTTCGGTTAGATAGGTTATATTATAATGATGCCCGCCAGACACTGATAGACCTATTCCCAGCAACGACAGAAGCGTCGTTTGCACGCTTTTTGGCCATCAAATTGACACCCCAAATATCCCTAGAAGACTACTACCAAAACAAAACGGTAATGGGCATGAAATTGAACCTACCCACCGACATATTAATAGAGTCTCTGACCGACGGACTACCTGTCGCAGACCAGCGATTAATCGCAACTGTGCAGCCAAACACCATTAAGGAATGGTTCGACCTAGTGTCAAGAATAAGAGGAACTCAGTGTGCCACCAATGCAGTGTACCAGCGCCAAGTAGACAAGGCTCCACACCCAACCTACCACAACCCACCACAGCGGTACAACAACCAGCAGTCATCACGTGTAACGTACCAGTTACACCGCCACCCTCGCCTTGCAAGTATTGCAATGCTATGCACTGGCACTCCCAGTGTGAACAACGATTGCAACAGAGCCGAACACGCCCAGTCTACAGCGCCAGACCACGCACAACCACTGTACCAAAACGTGGTACCCACACCCGGCCCAAGGTCCAATCTCCGAGCCATGTTCCCCAAGTCCAAGCTGCAAGCCAAGACGACTCTACAAGCCCCGCGAGCAACTCAACGGTAGGAAAACCTGCAACCTTTTTTCATTGAACAGCTAATAATATGGACTGAACTGTCACCAAATGTAAATTTTCCCCTTTTTAATAGACACGGGAGCATCTATTAACATACTTAACTTGGATATTTTAAGAACCATAGAAAATAGATTACCATATAAAATTATTATCCATCAGTACAGTTTAACTATAAATGCAATAGCCAACAATGTAAATACCCTTGGATATATTTTTTTAAAACTTAAAATCGGTAACCTCACCCAAAAACTAAAATTTTTATAGAAGAAACTTCACTACCTTTTGGTATTTTATCTATTAATACTCTTAAAATATTTAAATTAATTATAGATTTTAATAATCTCCAAATTTATCAAAATAATGATGCTCTCCCAACAAATGTCTATAAGTTCACCAAGCGCAAAGAGGATTTATGTCCCAATCAACCGAGGGAAACAGCCATTTTTACCACCCTCCCCTCGAACCAGTCTTGTTTACATGTGGCGGAGCCTGCCCCTATATTTTCCCCCACTGTTGTATCACCCCCTATATCTCCTGCTCATGATATTGAGTTATCTATACCTTCTAATGTGGCACCTCATTTAGAACATTGTCCACACGAACTTCACCGAATTCTATATGAATTCTCGCATGTGTTCTCTACTAACAAATACAACGTGCCCAAATTGAACATACCCCCGGTAAAAATCAATACCACCACAGATAAAATAATAGCATTACGCCCATATAGAGTGCCACTACACGACCAACAAGAAATACAGGCCCAAATAGAGCAAATGCTCCAATATGGAATTATTACCCCGTCAGTCTCACCTTATGCCAGTCCAATAACTCTCGTTACGAAACGTGACAAAACGAAATGTTTCTGTATTGATTACAGAAAACTCAATGAAATCATCACTCCAGACGTACATCCTTTACCTTTAATAGAAACCATTCTTGATAAATTGTCGAAAGCCAAATACTACTCTTCTGTAGATATAGCATCCGCATATTGGCAAGTGGAAATAGAACCTAACTCACGTAATCTACTAGCTTTTGTGACGTTAGATAGTCAGTACGAATTTTGTAGACTTCCTTACGGATTTAAAAATTCGCCACAGATATACCATCGTGCCATAAACCAGGTCATGCAAAAATATAAACTAAATTTTGTTACCCATTACTTCGACGATTTAATTATTTTTTCTGACACCTTAGAGGATCATCTACAACACCTACAACAATTTCTAACGGTGTGTCAACACGAAAACATCACACTCAATTATAATAAATGTTCATTTTTTAAAACAAATATAGATTTCTTAGGATACACTGTTACCGCAGGTACTTATGCACCACAGACGCGCAACCTTGATACCATAAATGCCATCAACCACCTACCAATCAAAAAACACTACAATCATTTTTAGGAGCAGTAAACGTTTATAATAAGTTTATAGCAGATTATGCCCGCTTACGAACACCTTTAAATAAACTACTTAAAAAGGATGTAAAATGGAATTGGGACCAAGACTGTCAACAAGCTTTCACCACTCTCAAAGAGAGTTTAACCAGTAAACCAGTACTACACTTGTATCAAGTCGGTTTACCATGCCGCCTTTATTGCGACGCATCCACCCAAGGGATCGCAGGCATACTCAAACAGGTACATCCAGACGGACAAGTACATCCTGTACAATATTTCAGCCGCGCCCTTAGAGCACATGAGAGAAACTACACCGTTTCCGAACTCGAGTGCCTCGCCATCGTCGAAAGTGTAGACAAATTCCGAATATACCTCACCGGTATAAAATTCACCATATACACAGATCACCAAACTTTACAATGGCTAAAAACTATAAAAAATCCGTCAGGACGACTCTTTAGATGGAGCCTGAGACTATCTACCTATAATTACGAAATCCACTACCTCAAAGGCAGCCAACAGTACGAGGCAGATTTTACTGTCACGAAACCCCTTTGTAGGATTTATCAGTGCTGATATTATAAAACAGCATCAACCAACACAACACACAGCATCCACATTCAACATTGATACAAACGGCTTACATACCATTACCCGAAAAGGTGTAACTAAAATAATAATTCCCGAAACCCTGCAAAATACTCTCATGAACAAAGTTCACCAAGAATATAACCACCCAGGCATCTCTCAGATGACCCGCATAATTACTACCCAGTACTACTGGAAAGGTATCTCTAAATCTATAGAAAAATTTGTCAGGTCGTGTCACACCTGCCAAATCATTAAAAGGCCCAAAGGTGAACCCTATGGTGCCCTCGGACAAATTCCACCACCTCAACAACCATTCGACTTAATCTCTATAGATACCATAGCTGGATTTTCGAAATATGGACACTCCAAAACATATCTACACGTAATAGTGGATCATTTGACGCGATATGCTTGGACCTTTCCATCGAAGTCCACCAGTACCCTAACGTACATACAAAACCCTCAAGACTGTATTACAACAAGGATTTCCACAACGCCTGTTATCTGACAGAGCGCCCGCTTTTACCTCAGAAAAATTCCGTAAATTTCTAATAACACATGGTATACAACCCCTGCTCACCACAAGCAATAACCCACAGGCAAACGGTTTAATAGAACGCTTAAATGCCACCATTACAGGCAAACTCAGACTAGCTTATCTAGAAAATCCAAAAGCTTCCTGGACTCAACTTGTTAAACGCGTCACTCAGACGTACAATAACACACCCCATTCTGTCACAAGTTTTCCACCCACCTACTTAATGTTCAATGTTGTCCCCCCAGATCTAATAACTCATCTTAATCCATACCCCGAAATAAATATAGCTCGAGAGATAGCACGCACTCGTACTCAAAATAAGCATAAAAAAGATAAAGAAACATTTGATAAGCAGCACAGAACACCACATTTCGAAGTGAATGATCTTGTTTTGGTCAAAAATTATAGACACCCCGACACAGGTAAATTAGCACCATATTTTACTGGACCATACAAAATAATTGAAATAATTTCACCCAATGTCGTTCGAATAGATCGCCCCAATCAACCTATCAATAGAGACAGTGACACCATACATGTCAATAAATTAAAATATTACACAGAGAATGTTCTGTACATTACACCTCCTCATACCCGATATGTTCAAAAAGAACAGCGAATGTCCCCAGATGTATATCTCAGTGAATTCAAACATTTGACTCCAGATATCTTCGAAACGCAATTTTACCGAATTATACCGCCACAAACTTCCCAGCCATTCCTACATTTAACTCCAGATTTATTTAATAGCGATCGTTTTAAAACAAACCTCAAGTAGCGACCAGAAAATTTCCCGTTAAATTCAAAATCCTATTCTATCTACATTACACCAACCCAAATATTTCTTTGAAACCGCCAGACCTAGAACTAGAGGAGAAGGAATTTAACGCTGTAGACAAGCCCCCAGTAATATAATCCCCGACGATAAACAGCGGCAATTGCCCTTTAGTCGACCCCGTTTCATGTATATACAACGCCTCTCTCCCCGCTAACAAAGCTGTCAACTAAAAATCCGCTGTCGGAACGACCACCATATGTGTTTCCCATCAGCCATTTATATTTTCCCCAGAATTTCACAAATTCCCCGACAGAGTCATAAAAATTCCGGACTGATAGACTAAACAATTCGAGACACCATGTGCGTCACCTAGATCTATCGCCACCCTTCCCCTAACTGTCCCCCAGTCCTACATTCCCCATGTCCCGCATTCTTTTTTTCCACACTTCTTACTACATTAACAGTCGATATCTTAACCTAACTTTTAAAAACATTTGGACATTTGAATTTGGACAAGACCTTCCTTAAATTGAACATTTTTAATATTTTAATCCTGTGTAAATCTCTAATTTTTACTACATATCAAACATTTTACATGTTAAATTGAGATCACAATCTTTAATTATATTCTGTTTTTGTATAAAATATTTTATTTTTATTTTTGCCTTTCAAGTATATAATCACTAGTTTTTAATCCAACATTATATATAAAAAAATCAATTTCATTTTTCATAATATTATTTTAGTATTACAAAAGATTCATTTGGTGTCAAAAATCACTTTAATTCTTCATTATTATTACTTTTATATATTGATTGTTTGATTTTATCCACTTAAACTTTATTCAACCACAATGATATTGCTATATTTTTATTCATTTTATATTTGTTTTTATACCTTTATATAAAATGACTATGTTATCATTAACTTTCGGGCATACAACAATCTATTTATCTAACCACTTCAGTGTACTTTACACTACTATCTTCTTAGTCATTGCTTCACATCAACGTAGAAAAACGATAGTACTGCTTGACAATTTTTTGATTTCATAATTTCAACAAACTATTTGATCAAAGTTCCCCAGAATTAAAAATCCCAACTTCTGGCCTTGAACACGTTTCAAAAGTTTACTACAATCATCCCTAGAGCATAATCACCCACGCAAACACAAAGCGTCCACAACTCAATTTTTTAGCTCTAGCGGACCACAATCAACCTTTGATTTTAAGTCAAGTCAGATCACCTACTGTCGCTACAACAATTCTACTTAACGCATGACTCCATTTCACCCCTTTCAATCATATTAATGAACGACTTTTTCTTCAACAACTTTTCAACGCAATAACCCTACAATTGTGACAAAGCACTGTAACCCTTATACAGGATCACAGGTGAAACATTGCCTAGGAAGACGCACAAGTCTATATCCTCGCTTTGCACCTGGACCTAAGTATTTGATTACCTGTGTAATACTTACAATTGCATATTCTTTAACCACTAATCCTTTCCAACGCCCGCCAACAATCTCTTAGAACATGATTTTATTTTTATCATCATTATTTTTTATCAAACAAAGGTTTTATCTTAATTTCTCTTTTATATGAATATCATAACTTTTAAATTAAACATAAGTCGTATCTTTTAGAATTTGCAGATATATCCAAACAAAACATCTTGTTATAGCCCTTTTTAACCCTCACAGTTTAAATTAATTAAAAGAATTTTTAATTACTTACCTGTGTTAGAGAGGCTTTACCCGTTTAAACCCGGATAAACCCTTTCACTCCCGGGGCTCATCTATGGTAATTTAAACCAACAACCCTATATTGTATAATTACTTATAACAAGATTGTCATGTTGTATATAGAAACACATCTATAAATAATTATATGCATGATTAATCTGTGTCATTGCATCACCATATGTAATGTACTTTGTACAAACTAAGGATGAATAAATAAAACTATGTAATAGATGAGGAGCTAAGTTAAAGCAAGATTGAGCATCAAATACGTCTAAATTCGAGACAACCCTGAAAAGGAATTCGGCAGCCCGTTGCCATCTGGTCCAAAGGGTGCAGAATGCCCCAGACGTTCAAAGTTCAAATTCGCAGATGTCTCCCCCCCTCCTCGGGAATGGTATATAAACACCTCGGTTTTAGCCGACAAAAAGTTAGTCAGCAGTCACCCCTTCCACCGTCAGCGTGAGCCCTTGTCAGTCTTAGCCAGGACTACATCATCGTCATGTAAACAGTAAGAACCCTTCTAACTCCATCTTGCTTAGCTCAACTCCTATCTGTTCATGGAACTTTCTTACTACAACTGTGTCTCTTCGTTTTGTGTGTGTGTGAACATTCCCAAGCTTTCCACTCTGCCTCGACCACGACTGCCTGTACTCTGTGAAAACTGTTAAAGGTCTTCCAAAGTGCAGAGAGGTACTGGAAAACTCTCCACGCCCTGACTGTCCCTCTCGGTTACTACAGGTTTGACCCTCGGTTACCACATATATATTAAGTGTCCTAATATATATATATATATATATTAATATACAGTAGAATCTCCATGAAAGGACACTTGCACTAGAGGACACCTCTCTACAAAGGAGTTTTCATTTGTAAAATTATCATTTTTACTATTTAGCACAACTCTCCGGTTAGATGACACCTCTCCCTAAAGGATACTTTGGCTCTGCAATTAGGCGTCCTTTACAGGGAGGTTCTACTGTATTCTATATACAGTTACGAGCGTCATGGCCTCTGTCACGGTTTGCTGGCGCCCTCCTATTGGTCGGCTACGATCACGCCACCTTTGCCCCCCCCCCATCATTTGGTGCCGCCAATGCGCGAGACACTTCTGTCACCATTTGCTTTTGGGTCAGTGGTAGAATGCTCGCCTGCCACGCGGGCGCCCCGGGTTCGATTCCCGGCCGATGCATTTTTTTTTTACAATTTCTAAAACTCATTTATATATTATAGTGGCGGGCGCCCCGGGTTCGATCCCGGCCGATGCATTTCTTTTACAATATTTAAAACTCATTTATATATTATACAAGAATGACATCCACGGCACCAATCTATAATTGTAACGAATAGTATTTTAATAAAAGCATTTAATCGGGTAAACCCCGGGCGTTGCTCGGGTCATTCGGCTAGTATATATATAGATATGAAGTACTTTTTTTATTTCCATAGATATTTGTCTTTTTTTTTTATTTAAACAAACAAAAATATACATTAAACAATTTAAAATTTTTATTTTGGTGATGTGAAAACTGTCCTTTGTAGAGAGGTGTCCTCTAGCAAGAGTGTCCTTTTTTTGAGGCTCTACTGTATATAATAACTTTCTTAAGACAGGGGCAACTTCTCTAGGTAAGAATGCATCATGATGTAAGCATGCAGATAGGTTACATATGTAACAAATTTAAATTCCTAGTTTAAAGAAAATCTATAATCCAAATTGTGTACTTTATTATAAATTCCTAGTATACACAGTCTAACTTCTTTAATTCAATGATGAGGTACAATTTGGATTATAGATACAATAAAATAAGACCTAATCCAAATAATTTAATAGTGTGTGATTTTTCGGTAACAGCATTGTTACCATCATCAGACAAAAGAATAAATTATTTATTTTTTTGTCTGATGATGAAAACAATGCTGTTACCGAAATGTCACACATTTTGGATTAGGTCTTTTTTTCTTATTTCTTCAATTCAAAAATAAAAAACCTCAGAATCATAACTTTTAGTTGATATAGAAACATTAGAAAACATGACCAAATGCAAATTACTAAATTGGGTGCGATGTTTCAGCAAGAGCTGACATCTTGTGAGTACCATCACAACCCACTGAGCATCTTAACTCTTCTCAACTAAATTCCTCTTAGAGCACAACTGGGAGTGTGTGGGAGGGATGCATGTGGCATACATGACACAACCTTTTATTATGAAAAAGGCATCTCCTTATCATGCAACTGAAAGTTGCTGATGGCTTGCGCCATCTATCGGAATAAATATCAACTATTCTCGTTGATTTTTAATTATTTCATGATAGATGGCGCAAGCCATCAGCAACTTTCAGTTGCACGATAAGGAGATGCCTTTTTCATAATTTATGCACCTTATCCCAGTACAATATCACATTTGTACTATTTTTCACAACCTTTTATGTTAATTTATATTATTCTCTTATAGTTATCATGTAAATAATTATACATATACCAACACTCAATCACCTGGGAACCACAGTTTTCAGCTACTGATCTATAGCCAAGTGCACATCTCTAGACCAGCAGCAATCTGCCATTTGCGCCTAATTTTAGAAAGTTCTGTTCATCAAGTGAATTGCTTTCCACCATCATGCCTCAAAAACCTAGTCAGATTTATTTATTTACTAGCCGAATGACCTGGGCAACGCCCAGGTTTTACCCGATTAAATGTTTTTATTCAAATACTATTCGTTACAATTATAAATTGGCGCCGTGGATGTCACTCTTGTGAAACGTCCCGCTCCAAACTTTGTGTCGAGGAAGCGAGATTTTTATAAAGAGATGATCTGGCTTTGTGTCTTCTGCTCAAATGAATGTTTTTCTGTTAGAATTTTGTTCCTGCACACTAAAAATGAACTGGCTTCACCCGTGGTCTCAGTTTTTTGGAATTTTTCCCGATATAATTTTGTATCTGATAATCAAACATGATACAGCAATATTGTCATCATTTTCTGACTAAAAAAACAACTATTTTGTCCAGAACCTGTCAATTTTATTTTTATTGGCTAAAAATCCGATAAATATATTTTCCAGATTTTTCTCTATGTCCTGTCAAAACATGTTTTACATGTACATTAGGTCAGCTGATATTACCTCCCATCTTCACCGCTAGAGGCGCTGCTTGCGAGCGAAAAGGCAAATTTGCAACGCAATTTGCAAATAACTCGCAGAATATTCGGGATAGAGACCTGAAATTTTCACTATAAGTTTTTCCAGATTCTACTCTATATACTGTTAAAATATCAGTCAGATTAGTTACGTATTGTGGATGTGTATAGCCGACATAGGAACAAATACACATACATACACTGACTTTTATATATATAGGGATTACCAGTTGCAAACAAGACACGCTATATCCGATCTGGATAATTGCGCGTGAAACTATTTACAATAATTCATATTGTAGTAGAGTAGGTAACAGAATTGTCAAAAAGAAAATAAACAACTAAGAAAAAGAGCATTAAATAAACATATACATTAAACAAATAAGCATCAACATAAACTGATAGAAGAAATCACAAGGTAGTCGGGGGTCGGTGGAAGGCTGGTTAAACCGTTTGGTTTCGACCACTACGACCCGGGTTCGAATCCCGCATTGGACACTTTATTCTGATTTTTAAAAATGCTCCAATGGCCCCCGATTCTTGCAAAAGTCCAACCCCACCAGCGAATGCAAGTAACCAAACGGGGCTCTGGCACATTTGTAAGTGCGAAGTCGAACTGCTTTTCACATGTGTAGACATGTGGTGCGCTTACAGTAAAAGCAGTCGCTAACTACCCACCATGATTATCATGGCCTGTACCACGTGTACTAGGGATAATTTAAAAAAAAAAAAAAAAAGGTAGTTACAGTATTTACAATATGTTAAGCATGATAAAGCACAATTTGGATTATAGATTATAATAAAAGAAAATAAGACCTAATCCAAATAATTTATTAGTGTGTGACGTTTCAGCAACAACATTGTCACCATCATCAGACAAAAGAATAAATGAGAGAGAATAAATGAAGTGTGAGAAGTGTGACCAAAGCTATGTGGGACAGACATCCAGAACACTAAAAGAAAGGATCGAAAACCATAAATATGCTCTGAAGTGGGATAGAATTCAAAATTCTGCTCTTGTAGAACACAGAAGGGACACAGGACACAATAAATTCAATTTAGAAAACCCAAGAACACTGGATTATGAAAAAAATTACTACAAAAGACAATTCAAAGAAGCCTTTTTCATCCAAAAGGCATGTGCTCCAATTAATAGAATGGAAGAAAGGAGAAATATAAATGATATTTACAGATATGCCTTTAATTATATATATATTTTAAATCCACTTTTAATTCTAAGAAGAATATCTCAAGTTGTCTTAAAAAATATTTTTCCTTATCCGTTATCTTGTTTAAACACTTGATAACAGTACTATTTAAGAACTTGCTGTAATATGTTTTTTCATTTATTCTTTTGTCTGATGATGGTGACAATGTTGTTGCCGAAACGTCACACACTAATAAATTATTTGGATTAGGTCTTATTTTCTTTTAATATGTTAAGCAATAATGGAAGTTGATTTAATGAAGTTATCTGTAATAATTAGTATCGTGGAGAGAGAAAGTTGATCAAGTTGAGCCATTTACAATGAGTTATATTCTAAAGTAACTTATTAATTATTTTCTTTGATGTGAATTAAGTCGCATAGTAGTGTAGTTCCCATAGCTGCATCTAGTCTGATGATGCTTTTATTTTTTGCTGAGCTACCATTCCTTTCCTGGCAGCAACCATTAACCCACAAAGCTTTTGAGTAAGAAAAGAGAATGAATGTATAATTGAGATGTCAAAAAAAGTTTGTATATTTTAATGGAACAAATTTATACTGTAACAACATTCATGCAGAGCTTTGGCAGTTGCATTGTTCATACATACGCTTCGAAAGCTTTGCATTTATAATACATAACTGCAAAAGTCTCGGTAATTAAAAATCAATTATTTGTTACAATAAAATAAAATTTATTGAACAAATTCTTTAAAATGTACTTAAACTTTTTTTTTTCATTAAAAACGATTGACCTTTATTCGCAAAATTCAAAATTTTGCAAAGTGTATACAAGTGTACAGCGTATACAATGGAACTTCATTGTAACAGCCTTGTCACTGAGGAACTGCGAGGAAGTGCTTGCACTTAAAAGATTATAAAAAATGAACAGGCATCCATTTCTTTCCTTCTTATCTGTTCAGATATTCTCTGTTATCTATTATCAACACCTGCAGTCAACAGTCTGGAATTTCCCCTGTTATCAACAACTGGCATCAACAGCAGTCCTTTGTGATCTCTGATGGCATTAACAGCCTGTAAGTTTGTCTCTCTCTGTTTTTTAACTTTAAACATTTGCTTAATAAAAGTGTTTTTTTTTTTTTTTGAATGAGATTGATAAAACACAATTTGGATTATAGAATATAGCTACAAGAAAATATGACCTAATCCAAATAAATTAATAGTGTGTGACGTTTCGGTAACAGAGTTGTTACCATCATCAGACAAAAGAATAAATGTGAAAATATCACAGCACGTTCTTAAATAGTACTGTTATCAAGTGTGTAAACAAGATAGCAGATTAAAAAAAAAAAAATCTAAGACAACCTAAAATATTATTCATAGAATTAGAAGTAGAAAAAGTGGAAATATCAATGATATTTACAGATATGCCTTTAATTTTTTTTTTTTTTTAAAGAGGGTTTTCCACTTCTAATTCTAAAAATAATATTTTAGGCTGTCTTAGAATTTTTTTTTTCTTATCTGCTATCTTGTTTGCACACTTGATAACAATGCTATTTAAGATGAGATTGTTCTTGTAATCCCTTTATACAACACCACACTCAACAACAGTTTGTTCATTGACATTTGGTACCGAAACCCGAGAATTTTCAAATCGAAAATCAAAATATTGATAAAAAGAAATCAATCTGTGCCAAAATTATAGATTTAAAATTAGAAATCTAAAACTTCTCTTTAATTGCTTACTAATATGGAATCATCAACAAAAATGAACGAGGCAATCTCAATAACCCCTCAGAGAAAAGTTACAAAATCAAAAGCTAAACTAGAACTAGAGTTACAACTTGCTAATATTGAAGAACAGGAAAGGAAATTAAAATTATAAAGTTTAGAGATACTGTAGAAAAAGTTTGAAAATTCACAAGCTTGAAGCAAAAGAAAATGTGTCACAAGACCTCAGAAAATATGAGTATCAAGACATTGAAGAGGATTAAATATGAACAGGAGTGGTTCCTTCATTCAGAGACTTTGCTTAAGGTCACTCATCAACCCCGCTGTGTGATGGCTCCCTCGCAGCTCATCAACAGCCGTCTCTGCAGCCTCTACCTATGACTGGAGTGTGTGCATGTGTTGCATAGGTAATAACTTGGGCACTAGCGACCCAAAATGCTACTGTACCAAAGTTTATTTCTCAAAATCTAAATCAAGCAAGTTGCCTGACTTTTATGGAAATCCTTTGGATTGGCCTGCCTTCATCCATCAATATAGACAATCAACCAAAAGCACTGAGTATTATCCAGCCCAGAATATGACAAGGCTGGAAAAGGCCCTAAAAGGGGAGGCCATTAACTCTGTGCACGTTATAATGATGTTCCTGAAAACGCCGATTCACCAAGCAACTAGAAAGATAAGGGAAATCTCAGTATATTATTGAAGCCCTAATTGAAAAGGCTAAGCGAGCACCTGCTCCAAGGCAAAGTAGCCTCCATAGTATTGTTGTGGCAACAATTAAAGCCTCGACTGCTCTTGTGC
>CP092886.1:134147382-134282038 GCA_030710605.1 Cordylochernes scorpioides | reverse complement strand
CTTTTCTCAAATCTCTTAGCCCTATTTTGACTCATGTGCTCGTGGTCAAGTTATGCCTTCTTTGAATTTAATACCAACACATGACCTTTATTTATATATTTATTTATTTATCATTATTATTATTATTATTTTACATTTTCAGCGTATTTACACAAGTTTGGCCTTAAATACCCATTTTTCCGTAATTTCTCAAGAAGCCTCTGGAACCAAAACATTTTTGGTCGTAGAGGTATAGCCTGCACCACACTGATGAGGGCCAACAGCCTGAAACGCGTTCGTGGTTGGATTTTCTTGATTTATCGAGAAAATGGGTTGGCCAAATGTCAAGGAACAGGCAAAATCTACGTTTAGTTGATTTATGTTCCACTAGATGGCGCTCTGCCATCTAAAAAGCTCATATGCTCGTGGTCAGGATATGCCTTCTTTGATTTTAATACCAACACCTGATCTTTTTTATTATTTATTATTTTTTAAATTATATTTTCACACACACATTTATATATATATACACTGAAAAAAAAAAACTTACGTAACGCAGAAATAAATATTAATTTCAAAAAAAATTTGCATATAAATAAATGTTTCAAGATTAGCACAGCTGATATATTTGACACATTTTGACAAAGCGATCTCGTACATTTAAGGTCAATTATTTATGATAATAAATTACTATTAATTCTTTCTAGATAAAATATATTGATATCATTTGAGACTATATACCAATTAATGTTTAACTAATTAATATTAAAATAGGGTAATTATATTTCTTGGGTATACACTTTTTTATCGTTAGTATTGTTTGTAGTGATATGTGGTTTCTCCAAGAGGATTGAAAACATTATTAATTTTATTAATTGTAAGTAAATTAGCGGAGATGGACAAAAATGTATCAACCACAATTTCCATCGACCTGATAGATATCAATCAAGATAGAATATTAAGAAAAAGGCATCTCCTTATCGTGCAACTGAAAGTTGCTGATGGCTTGTGCCATCTTTCGGAATAAATATCAACTATTCTCGTTGATCAACGAGATTGAAAATTGAATCAACGAGAATAGTTGACATTTATTCTGATAGGTAGCACAAGCCATTAGCAACTTTCAGTTGCACGTTAAGGAGATGCCTTTTTCTTAATTTATGCACCTTATCCCAGTACAATATCACATTTGTACTATTTTTCATAAGATAGAATATTTCAGCAAAAGTTACCCAGAATATTTTCCAAAAGTAAAAATATAAAATTCAGGTTTAGGTTTCTTTTAATTTTGGTTGTCATAGCTTTCAAGCAAATATTCTGCTCTTCAACGGGCAAATACTCTTATCTACGAAATCAAAATGATAATTTTACAATAATAATTTTGAAAATGTGTTATTGGCATGTGCCCTCGTGGGCACATTTTAGCTGTAAACAGTCTGATGCACGCCTACGAGAACACATGCCAATAACACATTTTGTCAATTATTTTTGTATAAAGATAATTTTGATATTGTATTATATATGTATATAATATAATAATATATATTATAATATAATAATACAATACAATATAATGCGGCTTATGATTGTAAAACGACATTTGAAAATTATCCCGTATGTGTTTCTTTTGAACGAAAATCGAAATTTATTTTTAAGGAGAAACAACGATTATTTCCAACCTTAGGGATGAAGTATTAAAGGATGAATTGTGAAGAGTAATGATAAACGGAAAAATAAAAGTGTCCAGGGATGGGAATATAATATTTACGAACGGAAAAATAGGTCCAGGGTAGCCTAGTAGACATGGCATCTGCCCGGTAAGCGGAACACTGGGGGTTCGTTTCCCTTCCCTGGATACTTTTATTTTTCCGTTTGTCATCACTCTCCACAATTCATCCTTTCATACTTCATCCCTAAGGTTGGAAATAGTCGTTGTTTCTCCTTTAAATGAATTTCGATTTTTCGTTTAAAATAAACACATGCGGGATAATTTTCAAATGTCGTTTTACAATATAATATTATATTCTATAAAATAATCCCTTGCATCATTATTGAGTAAAATTAATCATTCCTCCAGGGAAAAGTGTCTTTGTTTTTCCTGGGAGGAATGATTAATTTTACCCAATAATATATATATATAATATAATGAATGATATGAAAAATAGTACAAAAGTGAATTTGTACTTGGATCAGGTGAATAAATTAAGATATAATAATAGATAGTTTCACGATCAGGAAATGCCCTTTTTATTAATAAATAATATATATGTTTTTAATACATAAAAGTATTTGCCCGTTGAAGAGCAGAAAATTTGATCGAAAGCTCGCAAAGTCAAGATTAAAAGAACCGTTTTACCTAAATTTTATATTTTCCTTTTCAAAAGATAGAATATGGATACCCGTATGGCTTCCTATGGTTGCTTCTAACTACAAATAAATATTTTCTATTCATACACAAATATTTACATATTTATAATAATTTTCCCTCATTATATATATTGAGAGAAACAAGCAGATGTATTGCTAAAATCAACGTTGTCTCTCCATGTTTCATAGCGTAGCCCTAAAAATCGCCCGTCCATCTATATGCACATAATATCAACATTACACAACTCTTAGTCAGATATAGGAAAATTGCGATTTACTATTATAAAATATCAAAAACCTTTCGCAATACGTTTCTTTATAAATTTCTTTTTGATATTTAACAACTCTTAGTATATATAAATTATATAATCTAAAAATTCAAATATTTCTATATTTTAAAAAATATATTTTTTATTTTATTCATTGATAATTTTACTTTTGTTATCATCGTTTTTAGAGACTTTCAGTTTTGTTGTAAATATGCGTAATTAATATATCTATCCTTTTAAATCACTAATATAGGATTAACTTTATAAATTCTATATAATGTGAAACTAACTAATGTGTAATATTTACTCAAGTAATTGAAAATAAAAGCTACTTGACGGTAAATAATTATCTTTTTTTTATCACGACTGCACCTCAACCCTTTATCTTATCGATCCTTTGTCTTATCAACCCTTTATCTAACAACAACAAAATTATTCATAACATATATATATAATTTACATTTTCCATATGTTAATAGGCTCACATTCAAAATGAGCGAAATCACTGAGCAATATATTATCACGTGTAAACAGTAGGGGCAACACCTTGAAATAGATTGGCGCTCTGCCAATCGGAATATTGGTTTTTAAATAAACATTACTTGGTGAACGGCAATCCTAATTACTAACATCTAGAGTGAAGAATAGAGCTAGGAATTCATTTGGAATGCATTCATGTGATATTTATATATCTATATAGAGTGATGAATGGAGCAATTTATATGGAATACATTAATATGATAATTCATTTAGACATCTAAATAGTGAAATATAAAGCAGTCCACCATTTGGAATATATTCATATGATAAGCTTATTTATATATCTATAGAGTGATGAATAGAGCAATTTATATGGAATACATTAATATAATGATAACAATAATATAATGATAATATAATGATAATTCATTTAGACATCTAAATAGTGAAATATAAAGCAGTCCACCATTTGGAATACATTAATATGATAAGCTTATTTATAAATCTATATAGAGTGAAGAATAGAGCAATTTATATGGAATACATTAATATGATAAGTTTATTTAGACATCTGAATAGTGAAATATAAAGCAGTCCACCATTTGGAATACATTAATATCATAAGCTTATTTATAAATCTATATAGAGTGAAGAATAGAGCAATTTATATGGAATACATTAATATGATAAGTTTATTTAGACATCTGAATAGTGAAATATAAAGCAGTCCACCATTTGGAATACATTAATATCATAAGCTTATTTATAAATCTATATAGAGTGAAGAATAGAGCAATTTATATGGAATACATTAATATGATAAGTTTATTTAGACATCTAAATAGTGAAATATAAAGCAGTCCACCATTTGGAATACATTAATGATGATAGACTTATCTTGGATCAATAATTATCATCATTATCAGCGCTAATTTTTTTTTCTATTATTTTTTTAAAACAAATTTCTATATACGAGTACATCTAACGAAAGATGAAAACATATTAGGAAGGTCTGGCTCATCAGTGGTGAGCCCTCCCAGCGGTTTCGCCAATTTGACCTATTATACCACCCCTACTATTATTATAAATCTCTCTAGATTATTTAGTCTGAATGTTGTTGCTTGATTTGTATAGTATTTAGATTAACTTTTAATTAATTTGATTTTGTTGTTGTAGAAAGAAAGAAATTTAACTTCAAAATATAAACACAATATTGAAAGGGAATATCGATGATAAATTCACATTTACACAGATAGATGGCGCTGTGTTTTGTTATGCTCAAATAAGATTCATTATTGAAATATTGTGATAATTCGACGAGGCTGGCCACCCATATTATTCTAGGAACATTCTCCCGTTTATCGCGGTGTCTGTGGGCGATAGTAGGTAGGAAGGTTTCTTGAGGAATGCGCCTAGAATAAGGCCAGCTTTGTTGTAATTTGGAAAATTTCAAAAATAATCTTATAATATTACCAAGGATACCTTATAATCTTATATAGAAAAATCATTTAAATCTCTATATGCTATGTCCCAAAACTTCGGATTCATTAATAAATTTATTTCAAATAGTGTATATGTTTGTTTCGCATATGCTTTCACAATATTTGACTTATCTGGATGCAATTTTAGGAATACATAAAGTTGCATATTTTGCAAATGAAAAATCATTTTGTTAATAATGGCAACATTAAAAATAATAGTAATATACTAAGTGGTGTGCTTAAAAAATTCTTGCAATAATCTAATATATCGGAAAATATAGTGGAAATTTATTTAAACAAATTGTATCATTCAAATGTCTGTAGTATCCTCTTAAAATAAAAAACGAAACAAGTTAAATCAACGTTTAGTTGATTTTTTCCACTAGATGGTGCTCTGCCATATCAAATTCTTGTGTGAGCGGTCAATATATGCCTTTTTTGTTTTTAATTTATATATTAAAGAGGTACCATTGTGAGACTGAAAGGCATTTTCTTCATACTTTCAAAAGGGAAGAAAGCAATTTTCAGAATCGGCACCTTGGACGGAATTAAATTTGTTAACAGTAGCTTCCCTAATCTCATCCATAGTAGAGAAGTCTGCATTCAATATTCCAAACAAGAATCCACAGGGTAATAAATAGGATAAGTTGTGGTTGGCATAACTTGAACAATCCTTTTTAAAGAAACTGGTTCACCGAAATCGTTGTATTGGGTTGACCCCCCTCATTTCTTCCTCATCTTATGGAATAACCATCCACAACATCTTTATAGACATACTGATTGACAATCTGGCCTTCGAGAATAAATTCATGCTGCATTTTAAAGAGAAAAAAAGTGATCAGACTTTGCTAATTGATTTGCTGATTCGTACAATCTTCACTGCAAGAGAGCTAGAGGTACGACACTCAATGTTAATTTCTTTGCTTTCTATTTTATAAGAATAAACCTATGTTCCATCTACTGTGGTAATTCTGTCATTGAAGCTGGTGTCACTTTCATTAAGGTCATCCTTGCAACTGTCTTTTGTGATCTTGGACAACTATTTTTTAACTTTTATTTTTTTTTTCAAATCTTGTGGCAAAATATAAAATACACAGTGCGTTTTTATGCAAATATTTATTTTAAAAGAATTTTCATACTCACCATTTTATCCAAAATTGGTATTTACCGGACTTTTCAATCACTGCTTCGATGTTGGTAGTTTTTTTTCTTCCTTACTTACACATGTCCTCTATGTTTTTTTAGTCCCCCCTAAAATACAGTCTGAACCACCTAACAAGCGTTCTTCTAGGAAAGCAAATTCTTGGTAAGCTTGCTGAATCATTTGGTAAGTTTCATTTGGCGTTTTACTCAGTAAAAACCAAAATTCGATTCTATCCATGTCTTTCGGTCTTCTGCCGAAGTTTTGGCTATCCTTATAGGTATATTATTTCACATTAAACATACGTGTTATTATTTTAATAATTTTTCAATTTTTGACACCAAAGATATAATTTGAAAGATATACGTATATAAACTATATGTACATTTTTATGGAGACATATAAGTATTTGGTCATATTTTTTTCACAAAGCCGCTGCCGGAACCTTTTAGACACACCCTGCATCTATTAATTTGAATAATAACAATTTAATCATAACCTTTTCGAAAAATATTCTTTTGGCAACATCAATTCGGGTAGAATCCGGAAGCGAAGACTGGTCATTCGTTTTCCAATAGTATATATATATAAGCCAAATGTGTCGCACATGTGAACAAGGAGTGTGAAGAGAGAGAAATGCTGCGCAGGAGGCATCCGGCTGGAGGACGTCGAGGTCCCGGCCCGGGTGCGGCGCGGCCAAGACGCCCAGCTGCGGTGCCGCTACGCCCTGGACTCGGGGGAGTACCTTTATGCCGTCAAGTGGTACCGCAACGGCGTCGAGTTCTACCGCTACGTGGCCGGCACCACCTCCCCGCGGCTCTTCCCACTCTGGGGCCTGCGAGTGGACGTAGGTCTCCTGCCATTATGTGATGTCTATTGACCTCTGAAGTTGGGCATTATAAGGTATTGCGGAAGGCGCCGTAGTAGTAGGATGTGCATTTGGGCCTCATGAGGATTTTTTTTATTGACGTGAAGTGGAAGTCAAGTGGAGGCAAATACTCGTCGGCACAGCTCAACTCCTTTGTCCTATAGGGAAAATTCTGCAAATTGTAAGATAATTATTATTTTTTCTTTGAGGATATCTCTTGTATATGATTGAATATTAATTATATAATTAAATATTCATTGTTCCATCAGAGCATTGAATAAATAGCTGTTTAACATATCGTACTTTGATTAACTCATATTCTTATGCCGTCTTCAATTCAAATAATCTAATTTGTGATTGCATTTCCCATACTAATTCTCAACATTCAAAGCTTGACAACTCTAGTCAATAAATTGCCTACCCTAATCCCTGCGCGATCTAATATTTATACTATACATTTATAACCTGACAAAATCACACACATTTCCAGAATTATCTTCAAACGTTTCGCTTCTATTAATACTACCACCACATTCCAAAAACATTGATTCTTTGTAAATCATATTCAACACATACCTATGAAAATGTATTTTCATATCTAAATTTCAAATGTATTGATTCAATCTGTCTTGTCTTCCCCATCCATAGTTATTTTAGTCTCTTGTTGAACTGATATATTGTCTACAAGATATTCACTAATTGTATCATGTAAAAATATAAACTAATAAAAAGGTTAAATAATTTTAAAATTTTCATCGTATTAAAATACTGGTATTTTAAAGGCCTATTGAAAGAGATTTTCAATTGCAACGACGTATTGCAATATATGACGAGTGTTCCATTTTTATAAGAACGATTTTGCAACGCTGTAGCTCGCGAAAGCGAGCGATTCGTATGATGTTTTATTTATTCGAAAGAGAACAAGCATTGATTTATATTCACGAAAAAAATTTTTTTTTTAATATTCGAAATTACTAAGAATATAAGTGATTTTGTAAAAGGCTACGTTTTCCGACTTTCTTAGAATAAAAATACTCGTTTACCTAAATTATTAAAATTATGAAAGATAATAATATATTGCCGTTAACAAGAGCAGATTAAATTAAATAATAAAGGAAAACGGAAAATTTTGATATCTATGAAATTAAGCGAAAATAATCCTCTGAAAAAGTTCTTTAAGAAACCTTTAACTCCAACCGAAAGAAAATAAAGGAAATTGTTGTCAGAGAATCCACCTTCTCAAAGGAATATTTCCACGATAGGCAACGTACCACTCCCTGCCGTTAAATTATTATATAAAAATCGGCTTAAAATACGTAAAAAGGTTCCGGTTCATGTTCTAAAATCGTACCATATCGAAAAGAACGCAAGACCTGCAGTAGGGACCTTTATGAAAAGTACCTGGTAGGTGAAAAATGAATGTTACACTGGACAAGGCATGTGTTTACCTTAATGGTAGCAAAAAAACTCGTGCCATTATTATTTGACAATGAGTTCCCATTTTTTCATCCAAGTGATTAATGATTAGTGTGGCTGCACCAGGATAAAGCCACAAGTCACGTTCAACAAGTAAATACCCAAACGAAAAGAGGGATGATACCGGCATTTCGTACATCCCTCACTTAGCCCTATGGTTTTCGGCTTGCTGAAAACTGCCCTTAAGATATAGAAAACCGAAGACGCTAGGTGGTCTCGAGAAAGTATTAAGGACTGTTGAGATGGCCTTGGCCAAAATATCCTAATACGAAGCCTTATTTCCTGGAAACATCAAGGGCTGTTGCTAAACGTAAAGGCGAACACATAAAAGCAATTAAGTTGTATAAACATTTGTAAATTATTTTTAATAAAGCACTAAAAATGTTATTTTAAAAATGGAAAAACCTCTGTATATATAGAAATTCTGTATAGAAAGATTTTAGAGTATTTTCTTCTGAAAATTTTTTTGCTATAAAACTTAAAATTAACTTTTGATAATAAACAAAATTTTGTCGCTTATATATAAAAACACAACTCATCTCAACAATTAATATTTTATTAATTCTAATTACAACAAGTCACTCCTTATAAAGTCTAGGGTAGAGGACATGAACAAATGAAGTCGAGGATTTGAAACCAGAGAGCAATAACAGAGGAACAGCTGTATCCTGAAGGAATTTCGCCTTTTGTACACCTTCATAGGGGATTTGGAGCTCGAGGTCAAAGCCAGATTCTCCCTTGTGGCGGTAGATTTTTACCGCTCCGCCTGCGACTGCTGCGACAATAGAGTCTCCGTTTGGAAGGAGCATCGAGTCCAGGCTCCACACAGTCTCCGTCTCCAAGGTCTGATACAGCTCCGCCCCGCCATCAGAAAGTTCCTTATAGATCCTTAGTGTAGCGAGCTGCTTAGGGCTTTGGCCTTGTCCTATAAAGAAGTATCTTTGATTCGAGCATTCAATAACTTTGAAGGTTTCTACATTGGAAATTTTGACATCGATCGGTATTTCAAGATATTCGTCTAAATTTGACATTACCAAAGAACTAATTCTTCGCAACTCTTCTCGATTCCAAAACACAATTCGGAGATGCCGAGAAATTGATATGCTAATTTTTGATGCAGGAATACCGGGGATTGTATTACGTAGTCTAAATACTTTATCTGTAGAATCTAGACAAAGTATTTTTGTATTTGGATCTTTATCGGTATAGATGATACAAGATTCCTTTTGGTCAGCAATAGACTCGGTGGTAAAGAATACTATATCGAATGCTGGATGTTCAGCTATTTTTTGGAAAACTATAAATTCTTTAGATTCCTTCATCCATTTGTAAACAGAACCAAACTTGTCATTCTGTTCAAAATTAACTTTCGTGTTGCAATCTGGATCAAAGTCTGTCCGTGTAGTAAATAGATAAAGATCGTCATCAATAATTCCGAAATCCAAACTTGAAAATCCAGGAGCAGCTATGGACTGGATGTGGACAAACCGAGAACCTTGCAGCAAATAAAGCAGGATCTGACTGTGTTGGCCCGGAGCTGGCCGTGCGCCGAGGGCTAGTAGAGAACTGGAGCTGTCAGGAATAGAAGCAAAAGCTGCATCAAGAATTTGCCTTGAATCCAGGATTTGAAACATTTCGAAATAATCGAAATATAGCGCTTTCATCTTGAAAAATAGTTCCAAACTATCAAGAAATTGCTCGTTATATTTTATAACATTTTCAAGTTTCTTGATGTCCGAAGGTAAAGTTGCATTTTTCAGAATATCCAAACTATCTTTCAAAATTGGTGCTTCAAGGTTTACTACATATATTGGTTTTGAAAACACCTTGTTTCCCATTATATTATCTTCATCCTTTTTTACGATGCTATTATAAAGTTCGCCAATATCCATGTCGTTAATTGTAGAGGCGATGATGGACTTCGCTTCTAGGTCATTATTAAATCTGTAGTAGCCACCAATGTTTTGTTCACCTCCATCAATGAGAATAGATTTTTCAGAAATGTTTTTATCGTTAAAAGATCCATCTATTTGAGCATTATTGATACTAAGATTCGTAAAGACTATAGGACCGAAAATGTTGATATTTTTGTCAGATTTTCTCACCAAACTTTTTAACCATGCTTCTAGATTAATATCATTAATATCTTCGATAATTGCATCTGTAACTCTAAGTTGGCCGTTCCATATTGTAGGGGTATAAATGACGTTTGAGGGGTTTCCCATCCTGACAAGATCGTTCGTTATATCCAAACCAGAGATATTTCCCTCCACGTTCAGATAGTCAATGAAATTTAAGGAACCTTCGACAAAGAGATCGTACTTAATTGTTTGGTTGCCTTGTTTGCTCAATGTGTTGTGTGCAAGTTCTGTTATATTGATCCCGTTTATTTCGCCATCTAGAGGTAGGATAGATCCGGCTTTCAATTCATTAACATGAAGAGGATATAGAAAGTTTAATTCTTCTGCTATCTTCTGGTTGTTAAAACGGCTTATGTGATTGTTTTTCAGATATTCAAGATCATAACCACCAAAGCTTCCTGTTAAATTCACGCTTTTGTTCATTATTCTCAGCTCTTCAAATTTGATATCATCTGAAAAGACGTTCATTTCATTTGTTTTGGCGCAATTGGCATTAATGGCGGCTAAATTTCCTCCATTTACAGATCTCTCAATTATAAGATTAGGTAAAGATGCATTCCCAATTATTTCCAGTTTTTCTAATCCAATTTGTTCGTTTTTCCTCAACGCCTTCTTGCAGAGATCGGTAACATTTATATGGTCGAGTAATCCTTCGATGATTAGTTCTTTTCTGACGGTGATATCGGTAAATATTTTGTTGCTCAATCTCACTCTCATATCGGATGTTTTGACTACTGTATCCAGGTTGACATCCTGAACTGTACCATGCACGTCCATATCACCATTAAGGATTGCATATTCGAATTCAACTAATCCATTTACTTCAGAGATTTCATTAGTCTTCACCAGGTCTGTAGCCAAATCATCGAGATTAAAAGAATTTATATTCGAGTGGACTTCTAAATCTTTTACATTGAGCACATTAACCAATTCTATATCTCCATATATTTCTTGGCTTCCGTTATATAGAATGAAATCGTCACTTAATTCCCACAAATGATAATCGGTGCCATGCCAGATGTTATCGATGCTTACGTCGTCTAGAAACGTGACATTTTCATAGATAACTATAGGCTCGTTTAGAGGCAAGGTGTCTTCAAACAAGGAGCGAGGGCTCACTTCGTTTATAGCATAGGTGTCTAGATCTGCACCCGGAGAGAGGCTTACAGTTCCGTGGATTATCTTGTGGCCTGGAACTACCTGACGGGTGGAGTACGTCAGCTTGTTGAAGAAGAGTTCTTCCAGATTGACTTGGTTCACAGTGCTAGTGTAAACATTCTGGACGTGCAGCGTTCCACTAACTCCTATGGAATCGGAGAAATTAACGGGTCCAGTTATTGCCTGATTACCCTTGGTTCGAACGACATCGTCCAGGTTAACACCGTTGACTTCACCGTCAATCACCAATCTCGCTACGATCAAGTTACCGTGAACAGTTAGGTAGTCGCCCAGGTACAAGTCTTGATTAGATATTTTAACTCCGTTGATCAAACCTTCGACTTCCACATCACTTAAAAGTTGAAGTCTCTCAAAATAGACGGGGTTCTTTATTATTGCAAAGTCCTTTTTTGCTGCGTCTTTGGAAAAGTCTACGCCATTGATATCGTGGCTATGTATCTCATTAAACGTCGCTCCATTTAACATAACAACCGAAGCGGAACTTATTGCTTTAGGATCGGATAACAGTAAAATATTATTAAAGAAGTTATCAATCTCAATTTTATTAAAGCTATTTTCTATAATAAGGGGTCCTTTGAATATCATATCTTCGAAATACCAAATACCATCTGGAGGATCATATTTTCCCATGTTCAGGATTACATTCTCGAATTCTTCATTATTCAAATATTCAATGTGCGAGTGTCCTCCTAGTTTAATGCTCGTTAAAGCAAAATTTCCTCTCAAAGTTTGCTCCGCATTTTTCAAAATAACAGCGAGGTAATCAAGTGAGCCATCTGAATAGGAAGTTATCTCGTTGATTCTGATAGAAACCCTGAGGTTCTCCACATGTGCGCTGGTGTTGAAGACAAGGTCGTGGTGGAGGGTCTTGTTCTCCCACAGCAGGACTAGGTCTGGCCCGGGGACCTCGAGGCCATTGACCGACGGAGTCTTGATGGCCGCCGCAGTTAAATCTTCAAATGTCATTGAAGCGGAGACATTCTGCTCCTCATCCAGCCAAAACGCATTTTCCCACAAATCTTTTAAATTTTTATTGTTTATTGCTTCAACGTCAGCATTATAAAGAACAAGATTTTCAAAAATCTTAGAACCATAAAAAGGATTCGATATTCCATTTAATAACGGATTTCCATTGACATTCAACCCATTAAGGCTGCTGGTATTGAGTTCATCTGCTATTAGGTTCTGTATATTCATTTCGTCAAATGCTTGATCAGTGGCATTTAGGATTAAATTACTTGAAGAAAAAGGAAGGCCGTTGAGCAATTCGACTTCGGACTCAATAAGAGCATTCCCAACTATTCTCAACTCTCCGTCTACTAAATCATCTTTGAGGATAAGAAGTGAAGGAGATTTGTCGTTCAATTTCCCCGATATATTCATATTGGATGCTATTGTTACAGAGTCTAGATTCATATAAGAAAGATAGTTGGTTTCATCTCTAAATATTACTCCATTTAAGTATTCTGGAACAGTCACATTGTTAATTACTGTCGAGTTGATTTGATCGATTTTACAATTCGCATCGCAATTTATGGATAATTCATCAAAATGATAATGGCCAGTAATATATTGCCGCTCATTTCTCTTCAAGCTAGCGTCAACTTTGGCTTCCAATTCTGAAATTTTATTCTTTAGATTTTCTATTTCAAAAAATGTTTTTTCTAAATCTAAAAGCAAAGAATCGTCGAAAGTATATTCAGGATCTGCGCTGGTGAATTGAGAGGTTTGAAGATCCCCTATATGAACATCCTTTCCAAGGGTAAGATTGTAATTTATCACAATAGGCTCTTCTTGATCAATCTTCAATGAATTTTCAATTTCATTTGAAATCTTATTCAAATCCAAGCTTTTTAACGCTTCTCTAGTCTGGTTACACCACATCATACTACGATCGTGCCACTCTTTCAAAGGATTTTCGTGCTTGAAAACATGCTGGTAAAAAACAGAAGGTTCGTCTTCTTTGCCAACGAATAACATGGGATTAGTCCACTTAGGAATGACGTCATATAAATGTCCTATAGATGCTGGTTTACCGACTTCGAATCCAGAATCGCGGAAATTCCAACCATTATATTGAAATATTTGCACCGATTTGAAAAAACTTGAAACTGCTAACACAAATTCACCGTTAGCACCTTTGTAGGATGCTAATTTTGTAGGTCCAACAATTGGTAAGTATTGAAAGAAAACAAATCTTTCATTTACCATCTTGTAAATAGCAACAGAGTTATCCATATATATTTTTCTTTTTTCAAAAACAAATTGATTAGCAATAGCAAGAAACAATTCCTCCTCAATGTTCTGTCCATAGCTGAAAATTTCTAAATCAACGGCAGCATAAGTTACTATATGTTGATGACTTTTCCATTGTTTGCTAGCAAAATCATATTTGAAGATTTCAGACTTAACGGTGTAGTTGTTCTCAGAATATCTGTGGTTAGCAACAGCGAGGTAATCGTTGTTATGGACGTGGAAAGGAGCGATATCTCTTACGTCATATCCAGCAACATATTTCTCCACTTCTGGATCAAAGTATGTTCCCTTCCAATAAGAAAATTCAATTTTGTTTTTCAACACACCATCTGGAGATTCGAAACAATTGGCTACAGCAAGTCGATAACTTTTATCACCATGCATTTTCCAAAGAGCTATTCGAGTTGGTCGTTGACTTTGAACGTTAAGGAAAACTTCAGTTTGAGCAGTTTTCGGATCATGCTGAATAAGCTCAATTGCTTGGTCATTTCGATTAGGATAAGCAATCAAAAAATACACGTTCCCATTATTAGGTGCGAATGCAGCAGTGTCAGAAGGTATCTCCTCATTTTCTCTGTCTAAAAGAATTTTATTTGGAAAAATATCAAGAAGATACCTGAATCGACCATCAACACTTCCTTTCTTAATACAAAGACCGTAAGTCGAGCCGTTGAGTGTTAAAAGCGAAGCTTTAACAGCTTGATCGCAAGACCAGCCTAGATCAGTCTGCGGGACATCAACCAGCCGTTGTACGCCAAGTTTATCATGCGTAATGTTCAATGCTTCTCTCTTCTCTCGAGTCGGGTGCACTTTGTGAGCAATCAACTGAGCTTCTAGAGTTTCTTCCATCAGTCGCTGTAGGCTTTGGCGAACGTCCGGGGATTTCAGACTTGCGGCCAGCGCCGCCCAGAAGAGCAGCTGCAGCACGACGACCCAGCCCATCATTAAGTCTCCTGCAATGAATGCATTTATTGGAATCGCATTTTATATACCAAAATATCATATTTGCATACTGCCTCTATATAACAAAATGATTTAAAAAAATTAACTAGTATGATAATTTATATAACAAATTAACATTGTAAAAGAGGCAGAAAGAGTCTTAAGGCATATAAAAAAAAAGGTTAAGCATAACATGAAAAAGTTAATAAAATGTATAAAATTGATATGGCTAAATGCTATTCAATAACATAAGATTTATTATGACGCTGCCTAAAACAACATGCCTATGATTTTGCTATTTCTCCCTTCAGTCTTATTCACTAAAATATTTCAATCAAATTGATACTTTGCATTTGTCGAAATATATAAAAGTAAAATTGAAAAGGTAACTTGCATACGCATTCTTCCTCGTATCTTAAAATGTTATTTTGATTAAATTATTGAGGCCTTTACTGAAAATTTTAAGATCTCAATAAGAGTTTACTCACACTCTATATATTCTTTGTCCAGGAGTAGAATATCCAATAGTTCAGGAAACTAACCAAACAACATTCTTTTTTTAAATCCACGGGGAAGAATTCGTATTACCACAGTTTTATGTAGTTTAGTATGAATTGTTTTAAAACGCTCAAATATAGAATTTTGTGTGTGTTTAATATCTCTCTCGAGTTTAAATAACCGTTTCAAATACTACTATGTAATTTTTTTTGCCGCGAACAATATACTTTGCACTAATTGTATTGCTTGAAGCGACTATGACCATTTACATATTGTAGCTAGGGAAAATAAATTTGATAGCACTATATATATATATATAGTGAGGATCTGAAGCAACCACGGTCTTATATCCCGTTGCCACAAAGGGTTTGATATACTAGTGAAGATTTGAAGCAACCACGGTCTTATATCCCGTTGCCACAAAGGGTTTGATATACTATTGAATATTTGAAGCAACCACGGTCTTAATATCACGTTGCCACAAAGGGTTTGATATACTAGTGAAGATTTGAAGCAACCACGGTCTTAATATCACGTTGCCAGAAAGGGTTTGATATACTAGTGAAGATTTCAAGCAACCACGGTCTTAATATCACATTGCCGCACAAAGGGTTTGATATACTAGTGAAGATTTGAAGTAACCACTGTTTTAATATCACGTTGCCACAAAGGGTTTGATATACTAGTGAAGATTTGAAGCAACCACGGTCTTAATATCACGTTGCCACAAAGGGTTTGATATACTAGTGAAGATTTGAAGCAACCACGGTCTTATATCCCGTTGCCACAAAGGGTTTGATATACTAGTGAAGATTTGAAGCAACCACGGTCTTAATATCACATTGCCACAAAGGGTTTGATATACTAGTTTTTTTTTTTTTTTTTGCTTATCCCTAGTACACGTGGTACAGGCCATGATAATCATGGTGGGTAGTTAGCGACTGCTTTTTACTGTAAGCGCACCACATGTCTACACATGTGAAAGCAGTTCGACTTTGCACTTACAAATGTGCCAGAGCCCCGTTTGGTTACTTGCACTCGCTGGTGGGGTTGGAATTTTGCAAGAATCGGGGACCATTGGAGCATTTTTTTTTTTAAACAGAAAAAAGTGTCCAATGCGGGGATCGAACCCGGGTCGTAGTGGTCGTAAACCAAACGGTTTAACCAGCCTTCCACCGACCCCCGATATACTAGTGAAGATTTGAAGCAACCACGGTCTTAATATCACGTTGCCACAAAGGGTTTGATATACTAGTGAAGTTTTGAAGCAACCACGGTCTTATATCCCGTTGCCACAAAGGGTTTGATATACTAGTGAAGATTTGAAGCAACCACGGTCTTATATCCCGTTGTCACAAAGGGTTTGATATACTAGTGAAGATTTGAAGCAATCACGGTCTTATATCACGTTGCAACAAATGTTTTGATATACTAGAAGATATGAAGCAACCACGGTCTTAATATCAAGTTGCAACAAAGTTTTGATATACTAGTGATGATCTGAAGTAATCACGGTCTTAATACAACGTTGTAACAAGAGTTTTGATTATCGTGAAGATAGAGGCTGCCTGGCCGGCATTCATATTTCTTGAGAAAAGACACCTCGGCCAGTATAAATCTTTTTATTACTTCGACGTTTCGACAAAAAGCTTTTGTCCTCGTCAGGAGCAAATAAAAATTAAAACATATAGCAAGGCGTTAAAAATCAGTCTAAGGCTCTAAGGGCGTTCTCACGCGATATTTGAAATTTTGTACAACATCCAAAGCACGAGTCAAAAATAAATATTTAACTCACAAAGACTACGATCTTTGAAATAAAATTATGATATACATATTTATATATATTAAGAAATTATAAACAAAAATAAATATAAAAAATAATAATAACATTTAAAAGATTTCACAATAGTATATATTAATCGATATCTATTATGTACAATTTATACTTACCCTTTATAACTACTTTTTTAAATTTAAAAACAAATTGTATTGTAGCGGAATATCTTCATATACATTTAAAGTTCTTTTCCCCATTTCCCGTGATACCCGTGATTCCCGAGAAAGATTATTTTTAGAGGGGTGGGTATCACGGGAAATGGGGAAAAGAACTTTAAATGTATATGAAGATATTCCGCTACAATACAATTTGTTTTTAAATTTAAAAAAGTAGTTATAAAGGGTAAGTATAAATTGTACATAATAGATATCGATTAATATATACTATTGTGAAATCTTTTAAATGTTATTATTATTTTTTATATTTATTTTTGTTTATAATTTCTTAATATATATAAATATGTATATCATAATTTTATTTCAAAGATCGTAGTCTTTGTGAGTTAAATATTTATTTTTGACTCGTGCTTTGGATGTTGTACAAAATTTCAAATATCGCGTGAGAACGCCCTTAGAGCCTTAGACTGATTTTTAACGCCTTGCTATATGTTTTAATTTTTATTTGCTCCTGACGAGGACAAAAGCTTTTTGTCGAAACGTCGAAGTAATAAAAAGATTTATACTGGCCGAGGTGTCTTTTTTCAAGAAAAGAGTTTTGATATACCAGTGGATATCTGAAGCAACCACGGCTTTGATTTGACCACTTCTATATATTTAAATCTGTCTGTGTTGTGAACGGATATAATTAATGATTGATGGTAGTTTTCGTTAAGATGTTATTTTCTTAACGCTTGTGGCTCTGGTTATTATGTAATATTGAAAATTTAGCATGTCCGAAAATATACCACCTATCTGTAATTTACATATAATCTCCTTACATCCCTCTCTAATATATTCAGGTCCCATACCTATAAAGTGGATATAAAACAGTCACAGCTTCAATAGTTCAGGATATCAGATGATGCTTGTAAAGGAATAGCAGAAGTTACATTGATCCAGGATGATTGTCCAGCTGAAGAAGTCCGCCAACGGCTCGGTGGTCCTCCGAAAGGTGACACCGAGCGCCGCTGGGACGTACCGCTGCGAGGTGTCGGCGGACGCGCCGTCGTTCCAGACCGCGGCAGCGGACCGGGTTATGATCGTGGAAGGTAAGGGCGCTGATTATGACATTACACTCGTTTGTTCCACCACTGCTACAACAGGGGATGTTCCCTTTTTTAAATAACGATTTTTCCATGCTATCGATTGCTAAAAAAGCATGCGGATTTAAATTGATTTATTTGTTCAATAGAAAATATATGTATATATTTATTTATATATCCTTGTAAAAAAAATCACTAAATATTTGAAATGCCAAAAATTATCAGTGATTTTTAGAAGCTTACGCTTCCGAGGAGAAATACTCGTTCACCTAAATTAATAAAATTAATAAAATGAAACATTTTGTTATTACTAAACGCGCTATCAGTGGAATAATTATGGGGAAATGGAAAAATTTCGATACCTATTAACTTAAGCAAAAAATACTCCTCTGGAAAAAGTTGTCTGAACAAAATTTTAACTCCATTCGAAAGCGAAATAAAGGAAATGGGTGTCAGAAAGAATCCACTCTCTACCTTTAACCAAATTGTCAAGAAAATATTGGTTTAAAATGCGTAAATAGAATAAAGTTTTTTTTTTTCAAGCCGATGGATGGTCTTTGGTAAAACGTTACTGTTGGAATGGTCTTGACCATTCTATGGCTAAGCCTTATTTCCTGAAAAAAATCGATAGATAGCCGTTTACAAACGTCAAGGCCTATATATAGAAATCAATGATTTGTAAGATCATTTGTAGATAACTTTTTTCAATTATTCAAAAGCGTTCTTTTAAAAATGGAACACTCTTTGTATAGTTGTCATTGTATTGGATACACCGGTCGAATGTCACCAATAAATCCATTCTACCTTATATATAGAGAACTAATTGAGAGGAACTGGGAAATATAGTCCACTGGTTAGAACTCATGAAAAGATCACGTTTTTTTCAAATACCAAAATACTAGTATAGAGAGATTATTGTGTGATATTTTCAATGTTAACTTATTGAGAACAAAATAAAAGTGAAATGTATGACTACATTGCTATTAATATAAGTAGCAAATTCACACATGTGTTTCCCTGCATACATGTCACCTTATTCAGATATCAATCGTATAAATAAATGCTGCTGATGTTTTGCGTAATCTATCGGTATAGATATAAACTAAACCCTAATATAGTTTATCACCTTATCATTCTTCCATTTGTTTCACATTTTCCCATATCACCCCTCGCTTACACAGATTGATTATTATTATCTCCTCTCCGATTAAAAAATCTCCACAACATATAGTACTTGTCTATTGACAAGAAGAAGCATGCCTATTATTCTGTCACATCACCAACTCTGCGAAAGTGGAAGTCCCAAACAAATACAATTATTTTTCATTAAATACATAATGATTGTAGAGATGGTCAATTAATAGTACTTAGATTTTAAGATTGTTTTGAGGGTTATGGAAAAAGTTTACATCAATGTATATATATATATATATATATATAGCGAAAATAATATATATATATATATAAACAGTTTGATTGTTTTATCTTTAAATATCTCTCAGCACACATAAAGGATTTTTAAAGATTAACTAGTTACCCTTCGCCGCTTTCTGCGTACCAGGAATATTCCAATTACACATGGAGGGAATAATATTCGAAATTACTGGCGTAATTGTTTTATCTGGATGACATCCTGGTAACAGGAAAGGATTGTTATTACTAAACGCGCTATCAGTGGAATAATTATGGGGAAATGGAAAAATTTCGATACCTATTAACTTAAGCAAAAAATACTCCTCTGGAAAAAGTTGTCTGAACAAAATTTTAACTCCATTCGAAAGCGAAATAAAGGAAATGGGTGTCAGAAAGAATCCACTCTCTACCTTTAACCAAATTGTCAAGAAAATATTGGTTTAAAATGCGTAAATAGAATAAAGTTTTTTTTTTTCAAGCCGATGGATGGTCTTTGGTAAAACGTTACTGTTGGAATGGTCTTGACCATTCTATGGCTAAGCCTTATTTCCTGAAAAAAATCGATAGATAGCCGTTTACAAACGTCAAGGCCTATATATAGAAATCAATGATTTGTAAGATCATTTGTAAATAACTTTTTTCAATTATTCAAAAGCGTTCTTTTAAAAATGGAACACTCTTTGTATAGTTGTCATTGTATTAGATACACCGGTCGAATGTC
Organism: Cordylochernes scorpioides; assembly: GCA_030710605.1. NCBI lineage: Eukaryota > Metazoa > Arthropoda > Arachnida > Pseudoscorpiones > Chernetidae > Cordylochernes > Cordylochernes scorpioides. The sequence continues at coordinate 134,261,789 of CP092886.1, read as the reverse complement.
ACCAATAAATCCATTCTACCTTATATATAGAGAACTAATTGAGAGGAACTGGGAAATATAGTCCACTGGTTAGAACTCATGAAAAGATCACGTTTTTTTCAAATACCAAAATACTAGTATAGAGAGATTATTGTGTGATATTTTCAATGTTAACTTATTGAGAACAAAATAAAAGTGAAATGTATGACTACATTGCTATTAATATAAGTAGCAAATTCACACATGTGTTTCCCTGCATACATGCCACCTTATTCAGGTATAAATCTTATAAATAAACGCTGCTTATGTGTGGTTTGCGTAATCTATCGGTATAGATATAAAATAAACCCTAATATAGTTTATCACCTTATCATTCTTCCATTTGTTTCACATTTCCCCATATCACCCCTCGCTTACATAGATTGATTATTATTATCTCCTCTCCGATTAAAAAATCTCCACAACATATAGTACTTGTCTATTGACAAGAAGAAGCATGCCTATTATTCTGTCACATCACCAACTCTGCAAAAGTTAAAGTTCCAAACAAATACAATTATTTTTCATTAAATACATAATGATTGTAGAGATGGTCAATTAATAGTACTTAGGTTTTAAGATTGTTTTGAGGGTTATGGAAAAAGTTTACATCAATGTATATATATATATATATAAACAGTTTGATTGTTTTTATCTTTAAATATCTCTCAGCACACATAAAGGATTTTTCAAGATTAACTAGTTACCCTTCGCCGCTTTCTGCGTACCAGGAATATTCCAATGACACATGGAGGGAATAATATTCGAAATTACTGGCGTAATTGTTTTATCTGGATGACATCCTGATAACAGGAAAGGATGAAAAAGAACATTAACTCCGGTTAAAAGAGAAGCATTCAATGAATGGATTTAAACGTTAAGAAATAAAAGGGTGCCCTGAATAGATGTGGAATACGTTAAACCCACAGAAGAGAGGTTTGGGGCAATTAATAATTTCCCAAGGCCAAACAACAAAAAGATCTACAGAGCTTTTACTGCGTAAATTGAAAATTAATCGTTATTTTTGAAAGAGAACCACCATACTGGAACCTTGGCATATAGACAATTATATTCATTCACGGAGAAAGAGAGAAAGAGAAACAAAGAATCTAATACAAACCAATTTGTGCTAACTCACTCTGATGTAAGCAAGCCCCCGATATTGTCTTGGGATGCATCGCCATTTGGAGTAGGAGCAATACTGTCTCCCATAGAAGAAAGAATGGAAGACTCATTGCCTTTGCATCAAAAACAGCGTCCCAAACTGAGAGAAGATATGCACAAATAGACAGAATTATTAAAATATTCATAGGGCCGTATCTTTAAGACAATCACTGACAATAAACCATTGCTGGGAATCTTTCATTTGAACAAACCGATAACTCAAATGCTTCCACCAAGAATTATGAGGTGGAGCCTGACACTGGCGTTATATGCATTCACGGACAAAACTTAAGGAAGTTGTACCTTTAGCATGTACAGGGTCCATTATGAAAGTAATGAGCATTTACTGGCAAAATACATTTATTGATCCTAATTTGTGCAAATGTTCAATATTCTTCAAAATACATTCCTCCTGCATCAATACACTTGCGGAGACGCGTTTGCCACGCCTGGAAGGCACCCTGAAACTCTCGACAGGAATGCTTCTCAGGAACGTTGTAACATGGTGTTGGATGTTTTCCACGGTTTCCCAATGTTTTCCATTCATCTCTCTCTTGAGTCTAGGAAACAAAAAGAAGTCACATGGAGCTAAGTCGGGACTGTAAGGGGGGTGAGGGATCACCGAGGTGTTGCTCCGGGCCAGGAAGTTGGTAATGATGAAGGCTGTGTGGCTGGTGGCATTGTCATGGTGGAGCTTGACCGTGTCTTTAATGTCAGTCCTCACGCGTTCGATCCGGCGTTTCATTCTCCTGAGCACCTACAGGTAAAAGGCTGAGTTTACAGTTTGTCCCTGCGGTACAAACTCACAATGGACTATTCCTCGGATGTCAAAGAAGACAATGATCATCGTTTTGATGCGCGACTTGCTCATTCGCGCTTTCTTGGGGCGTGGGGATGATTTTGTGTGCCATGCAGAGCTCTGCCTTTTCGACTCTGGGTCGTATTCAAACATCCAGTAATCGTCTCCGGTTACTACAGAGTTCAGAAAGTCCGGTTCATTTTGAATCAAATCCAACAATTCTTGACAGCGCAAAACTCGAAGTTCTTTCTGGTCTTGCGTCAACACTTTCGGCACAAGCTTCGCACAGACCTTACGCATTTGCAGATCCTCGGTCACTATCCCATGTATCACAAATGTGGACATGGGTAATGTGTCAGCAATTTGCTGGATGCTTAATCGACGGTCGGTACGCAAAACTTCGAGCACACGATCCACGTTCTCGTCAGTTCTGGCCGTTGTTAATTGTCCTGAACGGGGTTCGTCGGCGACCTCCTCCCGGCCCTCCTTGAACGCCTTGTGCCACTTCCCAGACTGTGTTCTTGAAATGCAATCGTCCTTGAAGGGTTTTTGCAGCATCTGGAATGTTTCGGTTGCATTTTTTCCAAGACTCACGCAAAATTTTATGGCGTATCGTTGTTCAAGCGAACGCTCTTTCGCGCTATGTTACAAAAGTTGAAAACACACTTCAAGCGGAGGCATGTATCTCCCCTCACACTGCTCGAACTCAACTGACGACCGGATGGATTGAAAGGGCATATCCCTCCACCACATTTCCCACGGTTTTACCGTGCTGCCATCTATCGTCGCGTCACAATAACATTATGCTCATTACTTTCATAATGGACCCTGTATATCGGGATTCAGACAATAACTCTGAAAGGTATTTGATACACAGTGATCTTTATTGAAAACAAACGAGATAACCAAGTGTAAACAAAATTTCCTCTGTCTCCTTAAAAAAAAAAAAAAAAAAAGACGGCCGGCGACATCAAAAACTTTTCACCTCCTTAAGTATATATTGTCTATGAGTGTATACATCAGATAAAGCCTAGAGCGAGAAGAATGAATGTTGATGCTTTGAGTAGAGCTCCCCATGAAAATACAAATCAAGAAACGCTAGAGCGAGCTGAACTATTTCTTATAGAGGCAAATGAAGTCTCTCCAGAATAGAGGCAGAAGAGGTACCACAGGAAGACTCAACTCTTGAAAAAACTTTACAATGGACCCTGAAAGAATGGCCATCCATCTTCCCAGCAGAATAAAATTTAGATCTAACTTCATTAAGAGAAATGAACTATTCCTACACAGAGATTACCTCTTGTGGGGAAATAAGATAGTACACTCATGGACAAAACTTAAAGAAGTGGAAAGTCTTTGGTGTCTTTGGTCGTCTTTTCATTTTAAGGAGACAGAGGCAATTTTGTTCACATTTGGTTATCTCGTGTGTCTTCAATAAAAGTCACTGTGTATCAAATATCTTTCAGAGTTATTGTTTGAATCCCGATATACAATTGTACATGCTAAAAGGTACAAGTTCCTTTTGTTCATGAGTGTAATGCCACCAGTTCTATTCATAGATAAACAATGGAACTCACTTTGGTGTTGTATAAATGAAGGCAGTTTCAAGAAGCCATCTTTGGTGACCAGAAATGGATAAATAATAGATCAACAGTTCAAAAGCTGTAAAAGCTGCCAATTAATGCGAAATAATAAAAATATAAAGTTAAGTGCCAGGAGAAAATGTTTTTTATTAATCGAATACACGAGCTTTTAGTTTTAGGAAAGCTCGTGTATTCGATTAATAAAAAACATTTTCTCCTGGCACTTAACTTTATATTTTTAATATCCCAAGGAGAAAGTTTCTACGATTAAATAATGCGAAATAATCTTGAACAAAGCACATTTCATCTTTGAATACCACCAAATAAACCATGGTCACGAATTCATACATAGACTTTGCAGTTCTATTCCAGGGAAAACTTTCCTAATAGTTGTTGATGCGCTATAGTGTGCGTGGACTGTGGACTGAAGTCACCACCATCATGGACAACTGTACTACAAAAGCCACAGCGCAAGTCTTTAGAAACCTCTTTGCTGTTCATGGTCAGCCTGACAAAATGGTTTCAGATAATCTTCACGTGTTTATAGGTCAGGTATTTCAAGAATTCACAAAGAGGAAAATGAGATAAACATATAAAATCAGCTCCCTACCATCCACAGACAAATGGAAAAGTTGCCAACTACTTCCCAAACCCTGTACCACGTGTACTAGGGATAATCAAAAAAACCTCAAATATTCATAAATATCCGAGTATGCAATTATTTGTCAATTTAATCATATTAGGCGCCTTTTAAAAGTTCAATCTCTTTAATATAATCCGTGTATATAAATTGATGTCAATTAAAATAGAATTTTATCTAGAGAGGTGTTTTGTACTATCTTCATATAAACTGGTAACCTTCTTTGTACCGACGTGGTGTGTCTGACAGGACTCAAGCCGAGTAAGTCCAGCTCGGAGAGGAAGGGCCACTGGATCCTGGCGGAGTTGACCTTTGTGATCCTCGCTTCTTACGTTGCAATCTAGAAGTCCCGCGTCAACTGTTCCCAGTGCCTTCTACAAGTTCCTCGATTCAAGGTGACATCCCTGAGCCCAAAATTGTATTCTTAGATTTTTGTCTACTATCATTTCGGGAAGCAACTCCAAAATTTGTATTATGTTGATTGAAGTTACGAGACATATACTGAAAAATCATATTTCGAAAATTTATAAATTTCATTAGAATTATTCATTGTAATCCTCCCTATACTACATTTCCCAGACTTAAATCACCACAATATTTGATGGTTTTTATATTTTATAGTAAAATTCGATATCAGTTTTAGATGTGATTTACCAAAATGATGTTTACCCATTATAGTTCACTCTTTTTTTTCCTCACTTGTGTGAATATTGGAAGAGATGAAACATTTTTTCGAGCGGTCGAGTGTGGCGATGCTATGTTGTTGTTATTGTTGCTTATTCCTCAAGTCGTTTAAACGATCTCCATCAGGTTCCATTGTCTCAGCTTTTCTATTATAGTCCTGGGGTTTTCCCAGAGGTTTTTTTTAGAGGATTTGATACAATTCAATAGATGTTCAGGACTGGCTGGTTGGGAATCGCATTTGGGGCATTTCGGGAATGTTTTGATTTTTTCCATTAAATTTTACATTCATACATTTGAACATTCCATACATTTGAGCATAAGATGTCCTGTTCGTAATCTTGAAATCGCCGTTTGTTCTTCTCTGGTAAGGGTGTGGAAAGAAGATTCGTTAGGAATGGGGGTGTAACAGGGGTGGTTTAGGGTGGATTTCCAGAGAGAGACTATTTTTTGTTTGTGGATGGAAGAAATTTCCGAATAGGTGAGTTGTGAGTTTTCAGGCTGGCCCTTACAGCCTGCTTTAGCCAACAGGTCAGCCATCTCGTTGCCGTCCATGTTAACGTGAGAGGGGATCCATTGGAACGTGATCTGGTTTTCCTGTGAGATTTTTTAAAGGATTTTGATTATTTTTGTTGTTGTTTTGTCTTTGGCAGAATCCATATCTTTTATGTGTTGTATAGCACTGAGGCTGTCAGAGAGAATCCAGATGTTTTTGTTGGAGTTTTTACATTCTGTTAGGCATTTTTGAATTGCTAGTAATTCTCCTCGAAAATTAGAGCAGTTATTGGGGTTCCTGAATTTCATTTTTTTCTTTTTTGATTCATTGACGATGAAGACTCCGTTTGCGCAGGATCTATCATCAAATCTGCTTCCATCTGTATAAATTTTGATGGTGTTAGGAGGGATTGTACTCATAATTTAGAGGCTAAGTTGTAAGAGAATATGTGGGTTTTCTTGTTTCTGGTTATTGGTTGACCTAGAGAAGTTTGAAAGGTGATGTTGGGTAATTGAGGTTGGTTTGGATTTTGTTTCTGAGATAATATCTTTCTATACTATGATAAACCCTATTCTTTTTGAAAGCGTAGAATAGGGGAGGGGATTCATGTTTTAATCTTTGGTTACTTTTCCAATTGTTTGTATAATTTCCTGTTCTGTGATCAGATCCATAGCTACAAATTCTATTTAAGTATTTTTTCATTAATATATCTCTTCTAAGGTTCAGCGGCAGAGGTTCTGCTTCACGTTGTACTGTGTCGTTATTGCAAGAATGTTTGTTGCCTGTTATAATTTTTGCTGCTGCCGTCTGAATGCTATCATGGCGCGCAAGGTTTGTGGTAGATGAATTGGTGAATACCTGTAGGCCATATTCTAGGAAGTCGAATAAGAGTTTGGTATGTAATTTTTAAGGTTTCGAGATCTGCTCCCCAAGTTCTTCTGCCGATATATTTTAGAATGTTAAGTCCTGAACGGGCTTTTTGTAAAAGAATATCTATATGTTTGTTACATCTAATTTCTGGATCTAGTGTTATGCCTAAGTATTTGGGGTTTTTACTTACTGGGAGAAGATTATCATTGAGGTATATGTTTGGTTTGTAGTTTTGAAGTTTTCTATTAGTTGTGAAGTGACTGGTTTCTGTTTGAAGGATATTTACAACAAGTTTATGTTTTTTAACGAATTTTGCTATGTTGTTCATAGATCTGTTTAGATGATCTTCAATTATTTGGATTTCATGATGACTGCTCAAAACTATTATGTCATCTGCAAACATTCCAAAATTTTATTTTTGATCGATAACGTTTCCTATTCCTGCTATGTAGAGTGTAACAATAGGGGACTGAGAACTGACCCCTGGACGACTCCCTGTCGAATTTTATACTGATTTAAGAAAGTGTTGTTAATTTTGACCTTATATGAGAGATTTTTGATCAGATTATTCATCCAGCAGAGCATGTGTCCATCTATTTTAAATTTTCAAAAGAGTTTTACTATGCGTTTATTGGGCCAGACAAGATCAAATGCCTGTGAAAGATCCTGGAAGGCAGCGATGGTACCATTAGTTGGGGATTTATTTTGATTGTCTAAACTTTTCTGAGTGAAGTAGAGAATTTGATCGATTGTTGAGTGTCCTGGGCGGAAACCCCTTTGCTCTTGAGGTATTAGCTCTTCTTGTGGTAGGTAGTACAAGAGTCTTTTGTGTAATATTTTTTCTAGTAATTTGCTTGCAGTGGAAGTAAGAGCGATTAGCCTGTAGCTTGAAGGGTATTGTCTGTCTTTGTTGGGTTTTAGAAGAGGGATAACTGTGGTTGACTTCCATTCCTCTGAAAGTTTTCCTTTTTTTCAGAATAAGTTAAAGATTTCAAGGAGCCTGTCTTTGCCTTTTGGGCTAAGGTTTATCAAAAAGTGACCATGAATTAGATCAGGACCTGGAGAGCTATTTGAATGTGGCGATGTTATTGTAGATATGAAGGGCAACCATGAAATAAATATGCGGTTTGCTTTTTTCAAAATTGAAATATAGGTCCTGAATATGAGGAATATTGTTGAAATCCAATACACACACCATGTGATTATAAATTAATATCTATTTTATAAAAAATATATGTAATAATTATTACGTATGTATATATTTTATTTATTTAATATTTAAAAATGAATAGTTCTGCACATATATTAATTTTCATCTGACGTTTAGCTTTAAATTCAATACCGAGTGAACAACTTTATAGGGTGATAAATTCTATCTTATTTTTCTAATCAACCGATATGACCAATTTTACATTGCCGAAAAAACAAGGAAAATATACAGACTTTATACAAATGTGTCTGTGTAAATATATATTTTCAGCCTTTAAATATGCCACATATTCTAGAGAACGTCACTTCTTTCTATAATCACTTGGATGTATTTTACCAGTATTTGTAAAATACCTTTTGTGTTTTCATAATGTAGCCACCCTTATTAATGTGGAGGTCTGTGTGTTGTCACAATAAGTCGTGTGGTTCTAGAATGTATAAACTGCTCCCATTTATAACACACTTTATAGGGTATAAATATAATGGATTCAGTGAATTGTCACAAAACTTCTTGTATTTTTTTTTTTGGCAAATTCTACTGATTTCCTAAACCTTCTCATAGGATTCTATGAAACTACCCTTGTACTGATTAAGGCCATAGCCCGAAGCCATGGTATAAAGGTTGACCTTTGTCTGAATTTGCTAAAACTGGTGTTGTAGCACATTAATAATCATCACTATATCGTTCTCTACTGGGGTGATGAATCAAAAGGCATTGTTTTTTGATGCACTTTTAAAGGGAGAGATGCCTCTTTTGGTACTTTAACACCATCTTCTCCCGACATTAAGCTATAATATATAACTATTTTTTACGTTAGCACTATAATGAAGCAAGAAAATTGTCACTATTTGTCGTGTGTTCCAGAATGTCGCCGCTGCTCTCATCCCGCTTGGTTCTGCCCCGGTGTTGCCTCCCCTCCCGCTAACATTTCAGTTGTCTCCTTCACTCGGTGTACATACACTTCTCTGGTTTCTCTCCTTTACATTTGTATATTGGTCATTCTTCAATAAAGGTAGAAAATCGTTTTTCAATGTTCTACACCATGATAACTATAAACTAAAATACCTAAGTTCTATAGATATCTTTTAATGCCTATTTTATTTAAATTATCACAGTTGAAGGTGAATTTTCTTGTTAATTTGTCTTTAAAAGCCATTCAAAAATATTATTAAAAGTTTTAAGTAAAATGTAAATAATTCAGGAGAGGAATTATTAAAGTACGGGAGAAATATAGTTTTTCTTCCAATAAAAAATGCAGCAGAAGTGCGCATTTTCTCAATCTCTACGCGTACCCCAACCACATAAATTTAAACAATAAATTTTCACAGCACTAGTTTCTAGTAATTCGAACCAAAAACCAACCTATATATAATGATTTCGGATAAATGCCCTCATTTGTACAGAGCCGACTTCGATTTCCTGATGTCCTAAAGGAAGCGTTATGTAATTGGCTGAAACGACCTAAAAGCGGTTTCAGCTGGTGAAGTGATAAGGCCGATCTTAGTCAGAATACATGTATGTGACGTGTATTTTACACCGAGCTTTCTGCTCCTATTAAGATATGTGCGTCATTGGTTTGAACCCTAAAACAGTGCTTACACATGACATTCTGGGCTCACTAAACCTTGCTCTATGCTTATTTATCGGTTAGAGATCATATCAATAGTGAGAAGGTCAAAATATTCCATTTATTTAGGTTTCTTTTTTAGTTAAACTTTAAATTTGTTAATTTTGATTTATATTTCTTGAATATGATAGAGAAGAAAGAGCATTATCACACACACAAAGCTTTATTAAGACCACCGGTCTTATACGGATTCACCACAGGAAGAAATAATAGATGGAGCTCCTATACTCCAGGCAGCGCAGCACCCAACAACAGCCTCTAGGTCCGACGTATGTCCAATGGCCACACGTTCCTTTATGCATACGTCATGGTTAGCGAATCACTGAACAGGCTAGTGTGGAATCAGCCGCGTTCTAATCTTCGCTTTCCTCGTTATTATCAATTATATATATGATATATATGTCAAGAATCCAATTTTATCCCTCCATCGCTTGAATAAAAGATCCCGTCAGGAATACCTTTTCTAAGACATTTATAAATGGCCTTTACTCGAGGTTGCTTAGATCTCCTACCAATCGAATGGAATTCAATAATTGGATTATTGAGGAAAATGCCAGAGAGAAGGAATAATTGGTATTTTATTACTTATTATATCCCAAGCAACTAGATGCATAGATTATTGATCACAGCGGCCATCAAACAAAGAAGACATATTTTATAAATATGATAAGAAGTTTAGGTACTGGTTCATAAATATTCTTCCCCTATAAGAGAAAATCATCTTCCTTATTCAACTCGTCAACTTTACCCCTTTCGCAAGCCTAAAAACATTTGATGAACAAGGGCTTGAATTTCCGCATCCCAACCCCGACAGATCCATATATTGCAGTTACCGAATTTGAGGCAGTTATTTCTTTTATGAGCACATCCCTAAAGGATATGAACAAAACCTATCAACAAAAGTAAAGAGCCACTACTCAATACATAATATGTCCACTAAGAAAGATATAATTGTCATTAACGAATTGAAAAAGAAACGACTATAGTGATAAGAAAATTTGCTAAAGGTTTATCTAAAGTTATTTTATATATATAATACCGTCAGGAAATCCTTGAAATTGTTAGAGAACAAGACATATTTGAAAACTTTACAAATGAAGACAGCACCCAAGCCATTAAGCAATACAAGAATATCTTGACTACCTTTAAGAAAGATAAATGAGTAGCTATTTAGAATGTTCACAAAGTGTTGTAATATATGGCATTCTATTTATATGGTCTTAATATACCATAATACACCATCTGAACCTCTGAGATCTATTATAGCCAACAGTCGCCTGCAATCCAGATATATTTAACAACTTACCTAGCACAATATCTGGCCTCCCAGTCTTTATTACAGACATTAGAAACTCAAAACTAAATCTAGAATACTAAATGTGTTCATTCGACATTAAATTACTTTTTCTTTCCCTACCGCATGATCTAATGATGAATAATTTGAGGGAATTGCTCGTTATTAAAATCATCATTATTTCGTATATCAATGGATTGATTTCTATGTTTAAAGCTTGCATAAAAATGTTCATCTTTATTCATGATAAAATTGTGAAAAAGTATTAAAATTACAATTATATTCTCACAATAAGTATCTTTTTTATTTAAAAAACGCTAGCTTTCAAGCGTTATTCGCTCTTCAACGGGCTTACAATAATATCGACTTGATCCCACCAGAAATATTAACAAAAAACAAACGCGCGCCGCGTGGATATTTATAACTGAAAATTTTGAATTGGTTTGTAATTTAACTATTTTAACTATTTTATGGAATATATCTATTTTAATTTTTAGGGCATCCAGAACTTATAAAATTGATCTATTGATTTCTTCTTAGATATCGGTATTGTGATGGTAAATCTATTTTTCTGTTTATGCTGTTATATTCATTGGAAACAAGAGATTCTAATAGTAACCGTTGCCTTTGCAGGGCGACCTTTTAGCAAATATGTGGCTCGCCTATTGGTAGCCTTTTGTCACTTGCAGCTGAAATTGTCCCTCATGTAAGAAAATGAGATAAATGATATAAATAATCAAAGAGAGTCACCTTAGGATTCAAATGCCTCATTAAGACTTCTCCAAAATATTTCATACCCATTGTTATTTACCTGCATTCAAAAATCTCGAAAAAAAGGACAATATCTTCCGAAACCATAAAATAAAAGATTAACCGTCAAACTTATCAATGAACTTTTTTTTAAAAAGCCAACATTCATAATACAAAGTTTTTTTAATTCCGTATTCTAATCATGAAGAGAAGTTGCACATACCCAATGAAAACTAGGAATCAAAATATTTTTCGACATTGTACAAATGTGATATTGCACTGGGATAAGAGGTGCATAATTATGAAAAAAGGCATCTCCTTATCGTGCAACTGAAAGTTGCTGATGGCTTGCGCCATCTATCGGAATAAATATTCACTATTCTCGTTGATTTTTAATTATTCCAGAATTGGCCAAATACCTACCCGTTTGATGATTTTTCAGGACGCCTTGAATGACCAGTTTTTTGGTCGTTGTGGTACAGCTTGCACCACGCTGATGAGGGTCAACAGCCCGAAACGCGTCCGTGGTTAGCTTTTCTTGATTAATCAAGAATGGGTATTTGGCCAATTCTGGAATAATTAAAAATCAACGAGAATAGTGGATATTTATTCCGATAGATGGCGCAAGCCATCAGCAACTTTCAGTTGCACGATAAGGAGATGCCTTTTTCATAATTTGGCAAAGCGTTAAAAATATTTTTTTTACAGAGGACAAAAGATTTTTGTTGAAAGGTCGAGATAATAAAAAGATTTACTGGCCGAAGTATATTTAGTTTTGAGAACTACAATAGCATTAGCAAGTTCTAAGTCATTAGAAACAAATAAATTCCTTTACTACATCAGTTATCCCTGCTTCCGCGCTAATGTAATTTATCCGAAATTTTCAATATATAAATATATCACATCCAATTTTTAAATTATATAATAATATTTCTCAAAATTTTAAATACACAATATAATGAGAAATTCAATATCTTTTAATGCTTTGTTTTTAAATTATCACAATGAAAACCTGCGCGATGTGCAAGTAAACATTTGATTTTTTATAAATAGTCTGTATTTCTTCTCAGAGATTTTATAAAACAGTATATAAGAATAATTCCACAAAAGCTCGTTTTTTACAATAAAAATACTCATTTTCCACCTTTATTAATTCTGAAAATATTTTTAAAAAATATTTTTATTGAATAGAAAGTGTAAAAAGGTTAATTTTGAAATGAAGACCATATATTTTAATATATCTAGACATTTTTCTTCCCCTGTAAAAATGGATGCAAAGGCTATTGACCATCTCTGCAAAATAGGTGATTTTCGTCGGTGATAAAGCCAAAAAGCCAGCTTTGCAACAGCTGAACGCCTCTTTGGAACATTTTGGAGACTTCATGTAGGTCTTGTGGATATCATTTATATGTAGAAAGACAAAATCAAAATGATATGTAAAGCCAGAAACAAAATATATCTATAATGTCAAAAGTAATAAACAGTTTATATTTATGAAATTGTAAAGCATTCATGATGGGGCATCTGGGCTTTATGAAAAAAAAGCGATGTATTTTAACAATAAACTTCAAAACTATTATAGACGCGTATGATTCTTTTTTAAAAAGAACAATTTCTACTGTCCTTACTGCAATGGAAAAATAAATGGGAGGGCCTAGCTCATCAGTGGTGGACCTTCCCAGCGGTTTCGAAAGTTTCCATTGCAGTAAGGGCAGTAGAAATTGTTCATTTTAAAAAAGAATCATACGCGTCTATAATAGTTTCGAATTTTGATAACAGATAGCGCGCTAGTACATCATAATAAATAAACTGAAAATGGTCGGAGCTAATAAACAATGTAATAAAGCTAATAAACAAGCAAATAAACAATGTAATATGTACATGCAAGTCCAGGTTTGTAGATATGTGAAGTTTGATGTGTTTGTTAAGTCTGATTAGTCGACGCACAATGCCAGGTTTTTATGAAAACTTTATTGAATCATATATATGAGAGGCGAAGCAAAAAAATTAATTCTGTTCATATATATATACACACACTTTAAGCTACATGTAAGCGCATTGGAATATAAAATTGAAACTAATTTTTATAAACTAATTGAGACAATAAAGTGTGGGTTTAAAAATCAAAAAGGTTTTTATATGATGTGATAACACTTAGAAAATGCCATCTAGTGCATTGAGACACATTGAATTATAATGAAAACATTTGTCCCATTTCCATGCATTATAAGAAAAATCCCAATACCACATTATAACATCGGGCTATATTACAGTGGGAGGAATGATAGCAAACAACTTAAATGGAGGGCGGCCTTTTATAAAGGCAAAATGAAATGTTTGAAATTCTTAGGAAGTTCGTCCATGAAAATGTACAAATTCTTTATGTGCGATCTCTTCTCCCTCATTCCGCAATCGTCGATCTACCAAAGAATTTCAATGTGAATGTTCATAGGAATGGGGGAGCAAAGTTGTCATTGGTAAAATAGGAAAAACATTTAAAATATTTGGTTTAATATATACACATAATGGGTGAGATTATTTTCCATAATGGAGAATGTAGGACAAACAAGTCATTCGCGAACATGGATTCTAGCTACATTTGGTTTCAAAAGGAAAAATGAGTTGAAAAGAATAGAGGAAATGATATTTGGGGATAAAGGACAAAATCAAACCGTTACACCTTTCATTGAACATACCATCTACAAGGAGCTTCTCTGATATTAAATACAATTGATTGCAGGTTTCCATAACAATTGATGTATATATAATATATATAGATATATCTTTATAAATATATTGGTTATAAGGAAGTGTTAAACATTGATATATATATATAGTCTATACAAAGAAAATTAATTGGTCCATTTTATTGTTTTTCTCTAATTTTTATAATTTTAAAGAATAAAATAATGATTAATTTTTGTATATTTACAAATCATAAATTAAAATAAATAATTTTGCCTCTTAGAATATATTTTTAAATATATTTTAATAATTGTTTTTAAGAAATAAATTTTGAAATCCTCTATATGTTCTAAACACACGTGATTTAACAACTACATAGCAAGGTCAATATATTCCTCAGCTCAGTCACGTGACGTGAGGAAGGAATACTTTGACCTTCATCTATATAGATAGACCTTTTTCCATCAATAACACCCTCACACTTTGAGAACATTCAGTCCAGAATTTACTTTCTAATCAATAGGATTTTGCAACAATAATAAAATAAACCTAAAAAATAAAATATATAAATAATTTTTAATTTTTAAAAATAGGTACAAATGTAATTTTTATTCATTTATAGGAACACAGCAATATATATCACAAGCAAGAAATCATTAAAACCAGGATATATAATGAAGATAAATGTAATGTTACAATGCTTATAGATCGCACATTTTTGGCACGTGTATATATAGTGAATTTTATACCTCCACCCTCAGTCAAAGGAAAATAACTCTAAGAGAATACAACGGAAGATGTATAGATCTATAGAAAATACGCGGATTGTCTTTTCACCATTTTCTCGTTAATGTTCCTCACAATATGGGCTCGTATTGCATCACTGGATCTCAATCTGGTACTCAAATTAGAAGGGTGTGTGCATGTAAATAAGGTTTTATTCTCTGGTTTAGGTGTTTCATTAAACCTTCAAGTATTTCCAAGAGTATCTCTTACATTGGTGAATGTAAGGTTTTCAAATTATGTAGAAGAGAGGTTAAATTATACATACATTTATATACTCTTTTAGTTGTTAACAAGTTTTAGAATTTTGTGATAATCACAGTTAAAGAGATGATAAAATATGCATTTCATATATTTTTATGAGAGAATTCACACAAATATTATAGTCATATAAATTCCCTTTTTAATTTAAAATATATAAAGTTAAAAAATAATAAATAACCAATTTTTTATGTTAAGGATTTTATTTAAATGAATAAAAATGAAAAAGAATTAAAGAATAATAAAATAAAATTTGTACTAAAAGGGCCGTGATAATGCATTTTTAAAGGAAATGCCGAGGCCTTCATATGACTAGGTAAAGCTTATTGCTCCCTGGATATGTAGAGATTTATATACATCAACAAGCACTCTCGAGTGCTTTGGGGGCTTGCGCTTTCTTTTGAAACTGGAGGAATTCAACCTTGAGGGCTGCGCATCGGGCTGCGGTACTGACATTCTTGCAGGTGTTGGGTTTTGGCTTGAGGTTGTATTTGGAGTAGAGTTCGCTGTCACTCATTCCCCGTTCAGCGACTCGAGGTGGGCTAACGGCGTCAAACTCGTAATTTTCGTCGACAGAAGCGTCTCGGTGAGTTGAAGGGAAACTTGGTTCCGAGTGGGGCGAGTCGCGGCGGGGGCTGCCGTGTCCGGAGCTGCTGACGCTGCTTTGAGGCCGAAGAAGTGCCCCGCTGCGCACTTTTTCTACGGCACCAATGAGTCGATCCCTTGTATAAGCACCACCCGAGTCGCTGTGGGGCGGACTACTTGTCGCAAGCGGATTTTCGCTGGCCAACTGGGGAGGAGGCCTTTCAGGTATAGTTAAAGGCCTCAACCATGGCAACGATCGCGAAAAATGGCTTGGACCTGGATAGTGTACATGCCTTTCTTCTCCCAAATACGAAGCCTGATGTATTCTGAACCTAACCTGGGGGCGAAGAAGGCCATGGGGCTTAGAATGAACAAGAGGAGTGGGATGAATTTCAGCTTGAACTCTCTGAATAGGTCGAAAGTTCTGGCCCCGGTCTTGATTACTGAATGGAAGCTCGAGGGACGATGGAGAAGGATGGTTGCTTAAGCTAGCAAAATGACTAGAGACAGTACTAGGGAAGGATTTCTCTGCTGAAGAAGGGTATTTAACAGAACTAATATCTTTCCACAAGAGACGGGACGAAGAAGTGCCGGGGCTGCTACTTCGAAAACGCGAGTTCATCGGGGCATTTGAAGGTGTGCTGGACGGAGGAGTGCCGCCATCTGTAAGCACGAACTTGCCCTCAGGTGTTCTAGAAATCCAACCAAGAGGTTTGGTATACTCCATCTGAACATTGTAGCACCGCCCCGAGTGGCCTGAGACCTTTGACTCAGTTCTTGAAAAATGGCTTCCGGACTTTAAAAGGGGAGCAACTTTGTCAGATATACAATGGAGTCCAGGAAACTTTATACTTGGTATTCGGCTTTGAGTATGTCGACTGCAAAACACACATCTTTTATCATATATATCATATCGTTATTCACAGCTCCCAGTTATGGTATGCACACATATTAGAAAGGATGAGGATATTAAAAAGAGAATGTTATAAATAGTGAAATAAAAACAATACACAAGCTTTGTGCTGATTAATAAGCAATAAGTGCACACAATTTGACACACAACCCAAGCATTTTCATACTACTCCTGGAATCACGGATTTATGGAAACTAAACTATATAGTATTAGGTGCTTAACACTTTAAAGCAAACCTACCTGTGTTTTGGCCTTCATCATGGCCTGCGTTAGCACCACACAAAGCCACTCATTATCCCAGGTCCATTTTAGAACTATGACATTCTACTAACTCAATATTAAAACTACTTTTCACCTGTAAAGGTTTATACTTCATGAGTGCATAAAAGAATAACTAAAGTTCTTAAACTGTTTTGGAATTAATTTGAGCTCTTTTTATAACATAACGAAATACTATGTAAATACAAATATAAACAATTGCCTTAAAATAGAAAGTATAAAATGTATACACTTAGACTTCTTAAATACTATTATATAATGATCACATTAATTGCTTCGCAGCATGAGATGATCAATTTATTAAATTTATCTAAGAGAAGCTGAGTGGTGTCTTATTTACTTGGGATTATTATAAATATTATGAATACCTATGGAGTGAGAGAGAGACATTTTTATCAATAAATCTTAACGACAGCCTATATTCATGGAAACTCTTTACCGATAGTATATTGCGCGATCTATAAAAAGAAAGGTCATCTCTCCCATAAAGCAGACGCTAAAATTATAAGCGCCATCTATGACGGTCTTTGCAAACTTTGTCACCGACACGAGTCGGCTAGTTTAGAAGACAGTTAATAGATTTCGCTTAATTTTAGCGTTTATTTTGAAGTGAAATATTACTTTCCATTTTATGCAAATATATAGAAGAAGAATTCAATATATATATAATATACGACAAATATATATAATTATACGTGTATATGCATATATAAACAAAAGAAAATCTCTATATATTATTTGAATAACTCTGTAGCCGATAGCATTTTCTAAAAGAATTCAAAGAACGATAGAGATTGATTGTATAAAGGGTAGAAAGTCTTGGTAATTATCACACTATATTGTTGTTTGCAATTGTTAAAAACGATTACACACTTTTTTAAACATCTTTCCTTGATATGTAAGAGGTTTTCTCTCACAATAATTAGATAATTAATGTAATAATAAAAATTATAGGAGAGGCTTATATGTTTTTATATAAATTTGAAAGAAACGCACATATTTTCGCAAACTATACTAAAGGATGTCTATACAATTTTCTTTTACAATACATAGTCAGTTTTATAAATCATTTAGCAACAATCAGGCACGATAAGGACTATAGACACCAATTGTTATAATTTACTGTACACATGACAAGGGTTACTTACTCTTTTTTCTTCTTATCCATCAAAGGAAAGCACATACAAACAGACCCATCTCATAATCCAAATAAAGCAACATAGTGGGGCACTATTTGAAAAGATAAATAACGGTTTGCTATAAATTTGTTTATTCAGGTTGTATAAAGGCAGAGACAGAAGGCTGGGTAAGAACTCGTGTATTGATTTGAAAACACCAGATTTAGACAATTCTATTAAAAAGGTCAAATGTTATTATAAAGATTTTCACCTATAGAGATGTTATAATGATAAAGATAGAGATCATGATGATATTTGATATGTTGTCTCACAGATATGATATTGATATCATATTGATATTAATTTGATATTTTGCGGAGGAGACTTGCTCGTTGAATTCAATTCTTAATTTAGATATATATTTCTACAAAACTAGAAGTTTATGGTCCCCTAGTATCTTAAACATGTTTACCCTGTACTCCTCAATAAATAAATGCAGTCTATATTAGATAATTAAACTAATACAAAATTAGAACGGACTAGAAATTAAACTGATGAACCGCTGGGAGGGTTCACCATTGATAAACTATCCTGCCAATCTCATTTATAAATCATTGTAGTATATAAGGTGTACACATATAGTTTTGATTTATAAAATAATACCGCTAAAATGTGTCTCATATTTGAAAAAAAAAAAGTATTTTTAAAATTATATATAGAATGCGCAGTCCATATTATATATATTTGATTATCATACAAAGAGATTCCTATCAGTTATTTCGATCAGCAAGTCGCCAATGTTCTTCAGTAATTGTTTTTAGCGTTGTTTTTTTTTTCGATAACGCGTCTTCAACTTTTGGTCATATGCCCATCGAAATGTTGGACATTGAAATTTATATATTGACCAAAATATAATTTTAATTTTTGGTTGAATCTCCTTATTTTTAATTAAAATCATAAAGAATGTGTGTGTGTGTGTGACAATTGACAATTGAAAATAGTTTATTGTCTTCTAGACAATGTTACATCTCAACCAGGAGGGTGAAAAAGAAATATTTACATTGACAGTTGTCAGGAATCAAGGCATCGCCGCCTAAGACTGGCCAAATCGGAGCTAACATCGGGATGGTTGCCCCGAGCCGGTTCTATGGCCGCGCTGAGGAACTCAGCGAGGACTCCCCTCATCGCAGGTGTCAGTCTCGCCATGAGGGACTCTCTTTCATCGATGAAGAGAATGGCATCCTTGATGTCATCCGGTTGGATCCCTGATTGATATAAGGGCCTTAGGCAGGTTAAGTGCTTCAGTTTCTTGAAGATATCAATAACCATACACTCCTCCCTCATGATCGGCGTCATCTCCTCCTCGTCGGGAGCAGGTGGTATCGGCCCGGCAGGCTGAGGCGCGGGCAGTGGGGGTGTTGGAGGCACTGCGGCTGGCGAGGTCTTGAGCGCCGCCCTAGATGTCGATGTCTCCTCGATTGACATCTCAACGTCCAGTGTAGGGACTGCAGGCCCGTGACTCCCAGGAGCCCGCAGGGACGGAGCAGGGGCGACAGGTGGAGGGGCAGGAGGCGCCATCTCCATAGGTACGGCCGAGGCCACTGGTGTAGATGGCCGAGGTGCTGCAGATGGGGTCACAGCTCGGGCCGCGTGAGAAGCGCCGGGGATCTCCATGGCTGTACTGGAGGGCGCCGGTGCAGGAGGCTGGGCCGCTGACCGCTGAGGTGGGGCAGAGGTGGTCGTTGATGGGACGCCAGCAGGAGAGGTTGGTGGGGCCAATCTGTAGTTGTTGGCTCGCCCTGCAAGCAGGGGGCAGTTGGCCCTGCGATGTCCTTGGCCGTGGCACCTGGAGCACTTGATGCCCGAGGACAAATATGCGGGCCAGGCCTCGCCTTTAATAGGGATCTCAAGGCGGGTGGGGAGCCTCTCAGTTGTCATTCCCTCGCGGAGGACAATGAAAGCCTCGCGGCGGCCGTCGTTGTAGGTGTATGGGCCGGCCTTCATCAGTTTGGGCGCAATTGATGTAACGCGCCCATAAGGTTTTAGGGCGCTGATGATGGCGGAGTCCTCCACGAAGAAGGGGAGGTTGCCGACTGTAATCCTCTCCGCTCTTTTGCGGAAAGGAAAGGCCCTGAGGAGTGTGCCCTCAACCTCGAGGCCCTCGTTTATGAGGCGCTCGGCCAGGCCTCTGTTCGCCAGTCCCAGGAGTTGGTGGCCGTTCACCTTGGAGACTTGGATAACTCCGGCGGTTCCCCCGAGCATCCTGTCTAGTGCCCTCAGGTAGTGGAAGGGCTGTAGCTCGGGGCCGTGCTCCAGGTAGATGCAGTGGTCCTCAGAAGAGGATGCCTGCCGCGCCCGGGCCTCTGTGATGTGGGCCCTGGTTGTTCTTACTTCCTGTGCCCGGGGCACAGATCCTGCCGAAGATTGCGGTCGGCGACTGGTTCTTGCACTCCCGATGTTGGAGGAAGGTGCAGCCGCTGTAGGCGAGTTCGCAGATTCGCGGCGCCTCTTTTTGGTCCTCACGACGGTAAAGTCGTCGTCCGCTCCAGGGCCTTGATCTTCAGGGCAGTCCGCCCAGTTTCTCAGGGCACGGGCAGCGCCATTGAAGGACGTACCGGCCGGCAAGCCGAGCGTGACGTCACGCGCGGCGGCCAGATTTACATCTTTAACGCCTGCCGGCGGATTTGCATGATTGCGATTTTCAGAAGTTTCTAAGATTGTCTTCTGAATCCCGTCCTTCTGTAATTTCCTTTCACCAGTTGGAGATGGGATGCTGGGCCTTCCAGGCTCTATTCCAGCAGATCCCGAGGTCCCTGGCGATGCCGAACTCGGCATGCTTAGATGCATTTCACCGCTCGCCAGAGGCGAAAAACACGGAGCTCGCGCGACGCGTGGCCGCACGGCCGAGTGTGTGTGTGTGTGTGGGATTGTTTTTTTTTTCAGCGCATGCTTACGCATTTCAAATGCCATTCGAAATTGCTCTATAATCAAGGATATTATCATCATTTGATTAACATGTTTTAGGAGGGTAAAAACGCTTCCTGACTTTGAAATCATTATTCAATTGTCCACACACACACACACAAAATGTCTAAAGATAAATTTGCTTTAAAATAAATTATCTATTTATGACAGACGAGAGATATATTCCTCGATGATATGTAACGCTCAAATGCAAAGACTGAGAGGAAGCGGTTTTTTTTTATTCAGTAAACATTCGCTGCAAGGTTTCGGACAGGCCCGTTATTCAACAGGTACATACGGCTGTTTGAGGAGAGACACATCTTCGGAAGCCTGTCATGATAACTACTAAATAAAATAAACAGCTCCACTTTGTCTTCTCGTTTCAGCGTTAAGCAATGTATAACCTATGCCGCGGTACATTCTCTTCAGGTTTATAAGTTAGACAAAAGGTTTGTCCATATTTCTCCGGATTTCTTTGTTTTTATTCTGATATGTAACAAGTTATTTTAATGAAAAGCAATAATTAAATAAATTCATCTCTTGCGTCTTTTTTATTTTTTCGAATACTTTAGAATTCATTTACAATAAACTAATCTTAATTGTTTTTATATATTGGAATATTGTAAATGGTTTCTCGACAGTAGTGATTATTAATTTAGATGCTTCTCTCTAGAAATTTAGATAGCTGCTGTGTTGCTCCGGGAGTTGTAGACTAATAATTAT
The DNA here is from genome assembly GCA_030710605.1 of Cordylochernes scorpioides. Classification (NCBI taxonomy): domain Eukaryota; kingdom Metazoa; phylum Arthropoda; class Arachnida; order Pseudoscorpiones; family Chernetidae; genus Cordylochernes; species Cordylochernes scorpioides. The sequence continues at coordinate 134,240,346 of CP092886.1, read as the reverse complement.
ATTTTTCCCTAAAATTTAATTTAATTTATATTAATAACTTATGTTATATGTAAAATTATACACACCTATGTAGGAAAGCATAAATAAATAATAATTTTAGGATTTAGAGGCATAGTTTTTTATTTACAAGGTATATTTTGAAAACTCACTTTTTGAATGGAACAGGACTGCCTCCATGGGAATGACTGCCGTTTCTGGCGTCGGTCATGGGGCAGGCAACCATCATGTAGGCTGAAACACGCGGTCGGTCAGCAAGCATCCTCAACTCTGGAATATTGTGACTCACCTTTCTCGGCCTTTCTCCGCTTGCGCTTGTTGCAGATCTTGACCGCACAGATGGAGAGAACGATGGCTGCGATGAAGAAGAGGACTCCACCCACCACGCTGGCGGTGATGGCCTTGCTGCGGTTGTGCTCGCTCCCCTCCACTGCGGCATCAAATTTGCACTTTGGAAACTTATAGGTGTCTTTTGAGTCAATGTCTATCTCCGGTCAGTTTAGGATGCTCTCCTTTGATATTTGAAACCTAGAAGTAAAATTGAAATATTCACAACACATACGTTTCGATATTATTTACAACGGTTTAATATTTGTCGTCATCGCTCTAGCACACAAACTTGAATAACCGACACGTTTTCGACCGCGTTTTGTCTTAATACAATTCCGCACTTCCTTGGGGTCAACGAGCAACCGCTTGACATGCTTGGCAAAAATGTGTTTTGATAAACTTTGAACCGCAGATTTATTCCGAGAGAGTTTTTTTTTTCTTCTCTTCAACCTATCGGTTGGAGTGTAACTTGCAGACAAATTCTGGTCCTTGGCTGAGCCAATTAACGCCTCCACTGGCTGCAACATATGTCATCACATCGAATACAGAAATTTAACAGTTGCTCTAAAAGTTTTAAATTTCTTTTATTTAGATATCCCTGCTCTGAGAACCTAAGCCACATATAGCTCTCTTAGGACTTATACCATTATATAGATACTTTAATTATTTCCTTCTCTTTGGGAAAAATAATTTAAAAAAAAAACAAATTTTATTTACAATTACCTATTCAATTGATTTAAATATCTTGGAAATTAAATAAATAATTACCTATTATAAAAATAAATAATTCCTAAGTTAACTTACCTATTAAATTTATTATATTAAATTTATCTCTGGCTATATAATTTCTAAACCCTAATTGCTCTATTCAAAGTTCATTATATATCACTGGATAAAATCTTTATTTCATTATCTCTCTCTCCTAATTCAAATTAGATATAAATATTACCCAAATATAGATATTCAAAATCTCAAATAAATTAACGAAAGAATGCTATATCATTTTGCTGAAAGGTAAACATACACTCTACTTTCACAAATATATGAAAATACTACATCCTATTTCAATATATCCTATATCAAATTTTAGTTTCACGAACAGGAAATGCCATGCTCTTAAAATATCAATCTGATCCCAGTACAATTTAACTTTTATACTGTTTTTTTTTTTTCAATTTAATGAGGAGATAACAAATGAAAATTAGAGAAAGAAATTAGTATTCAGTTAAATATTTTAATAAAATATCATTATAAAAAGGTTATACCTTCTAGTTTATAAAGATGGTCTGATTCCATATAATCATTATCCTATAAAATATCATATACCCGAGTAATGACATAATTGCAGCTCGTTCTTCAGGTTCTGCTTTTTATGTAAGCATTTACAGAGGCACTCAACTTCCCTTTTTATGTCAAGGTTTCAATTAATCATCATTTTCCTTCAGAAGCCATATTCATGTTGATGTGGGATTTTATCAATTGAATAATAAATACATTTGAAAACATAAAAAAACACATTTAGATATATGTAGCTTAATAAATTCTTATTCATTGTAAAATATACAAACAATATTTTATGTTAAGAATAGTATGCATTTTATGTATTTCTTGAATATATTTTAATAGTAAATGTAATATGAGATTTATGTCTCATTGAAAGAAAGGCTCAGCCAATTTTTCAAATACACAGTGGTCATCTTGCCGGCTTCGTTCGAATGCTTATTTTCTGATGCTGGGATTTCTTCGACCACCGTCTTTGACGAGAGCTTCCTTTGTAAAGAAATTTCTTTACAGTTTGGTGCCGTTTCAGCAACGTTTCTTTATGACCCTAAAGTAAATCACGGGATGTTGCTCGTTGTGAACTTGCCCCGTGATTCTTGTGTGCGGTAATCTTGTTGCTTATATATTTTACCATAGCCTAGAGTAGTGTGCAATGTTATAGGAATTTTACTAATTTTACTAGTATATAGAAACGCAAGAGGTGTTTATAAATTATTTATGTGTCACATTATGTCACATATGTTGCATTTCAATATGTTTTGTATTATAAATGTTGTATTATATGCTCTGAATATATCGATGCAATATTTGAAAATATAAATTATGTTTTTATTTGAATTATATATATATTTTTTTTAAGTGTCGGTGAAATTTACCATGGTTAATTAACGATACATTTTCATGTTTATATATAAGAAATTTGAACTATGCGTCATATTTATATATGTTGACTTTTTAGGTGAACTATAAGACGACTGGGACGCATGTGTGAACGGTGGAGTGTGATCACATGAGATGGAAAATGGCGAAAGACGTACCTGGGAGGTAGAAGGCCATCTCAGGGCTCGGAGAACCCACCGACATTATGGAGTAGGCAAAGACCCTGAAGAAGTAGGTGTGACCTCCAGCTAACTTAACTGGAAATCACCAATATTCAGCGTTAGCAACTTCCCTTCAGGAATCAGGAGACATTATAGATTTTATGTTTAAAATAGATCAATCCATTCAAATACATTAAATATACATGAAAAGTTCATCTTGGATTATCATTTCAAACGTCCAATATTTCAACACGACAGGTCGCCCATCTTCTTCTGTGATTTGTTCATAAAATTTGAATTTCAGAAGAAGATAGGCGAACTGCTTCGTCGAAACATAGGACATTTGTAATAAATAATATTGATCTATGATAAGCTTTTGCATTATCTAATTATTAAAATTTATGACATAGAGCTGCGATATTTATTCATTTACCAAAAGTGGCACCTCTCGCTTTAAACATGAATTAAAACAATGCATTTTAGGTTATCAGCGTATTTCAAAACGTAGAGTTGGTGATAATAAATGAGACACAAGATCAGTATTGGAAAATTCAAATAAAAAGATAATCTGTATACCTGAAATGGATTGTTTTAATGCGATTTTGGTTCCATAAATTCATTCTCGCACAAATCTATGTTAAATATACAATTAGATAATACAAAAGACTCATCTTGAATCAATAATATTTATTCCAAATCTCCAATATTCGACGAAGCAGTTCGCCTATCTTCTTCTGGAATTCAAATTTTGCAAACAAATCCCAGAAGAAGATGGGCAAATTGTCTTGTCAAAATATTGAACATCTCTAAAAATAGTATTAATTCAAGAAAAAAAAAAACTTATCATATTTGTGATATATATTTGTATATGAAAAAATAGTACAAATGTAACATTGTACTGGGATAAGGTGCATAAATTAAGAAAAAGGCATCTCCTTATCGTGCAACTGAAAGTTGCTGATGGCTGGCGCCATCTATCGGAATAAATATCAACTATTCTCGTTGATTTTTAATTATTCCAGAATTGGCCAGATACCCATTCTTGATTAATCAAGAAAAGCTAACCACGGACGCGTTTCGGGCTGTTGGCCCTCATCAGCGTGGTGCAAGCTGTACCTCAACGACCAAAAAATTGGTCATTAAGGCATCCTGAACGAGAATAGTTGATATTTATTCCGATAGATGGCGCCAGCCATCAGCAACTTTCAGTTGCACGATAAGGAGATGCCTTTTTCTTAATTTATGCACCTTATCCCAGTACAATGTTACATTTGTACTATTTTTTCACATTGTGTAGCGTCCTCACGCAATTCTGGCCTTAACTACCCGTTTCATGATTTTTCAGGATGCCTTAATGACCAATTTTTTGGTCGTTGAGGTACAGCTTGCACCACGCTGATGAGGGCCAACAGCCCGAAACGCGTCCGTGGTTAGCTTTTCTTGATTAATCAAGAATGGGTATCTGGCCAATTCTGGAATAATTAAAAATCAACGAGAATAGTTGATATTTATTCCGATAGATGGCGCCAGCCATCAGCAACTTTCAGTTGCACGATAAGGAGATGCCTTTTTCTTAATTTATGCACCTTATCCCAGTACAATGTTACATTTGTACTATTTTTTCACATTGTGTAGCGTCCTCACGCAATTCTGGCCTTAACTACCCGTTTCATGATTTTTCAGGATGCCTTAATGACCAATTTTTTGGTCGTTGAGGTACAGCTTGCACCACGCTGATGAGGGCCAACAGCCCGAAACGCGTCCGTGGTTAGCTTTTCTTGATTAATCAAGAATGGGTATCTGGCCAATTCTGGAATAATTAAAAATCAACGAGAATAGTTGATATTTATTCCGATAGATGGCGCCAGCCATCAGCAACTTTCAGTTGCACGATAAGGAGATGCCTTTTTCTTAATATTTGTATATATTAAATTAATACATTTCATAGTTGCACCGTTTTCATTACACAGTTCATACACACATGCACACATATAATATCCTCATTATGTAAGATTTATGTAGATGTAGATACATATATTCACATATCTGCATGCAGACACATATAGTTATATATCTACATGTAGACACATATAGTCATAAATCTACATGTAGACACATATAGTCATATAGATACATAGTCATATATCTATGTGTAGATACATATAGTCATAAATCTACATGTAGACACATATAGTCATAAATCTACATGTAGACACATATAGTCATAAATCTACATGTAGACACATATAGTCATATAGATACATAGTCATATATCTATGTGTAGATACATATAGTCATAAATCTACATGTAGACACATATAGTCATAAATCTACATGTAGACACATATAGTCATAAATCTACATGTAGACACATATAGTCATATAGATACATAGTCATATATCTATGTGTAGATACATATAGTCATAAATCTACATGTAGACACATATAGTCATATAGATACATAGTCATATATCTATGTGTAGATACATATAGTCATAAATCTACATGTAGACACATATAGTCATAAATCTACATGTAGACACATATAGTCATAAATCTACATGTAGACACATATAGTCATATAGATACATAGTCATATATCTATGTGTAGATACATATCGTCATATAGATACATAGTGTATATCTGCATGTAGACACATATAGTCATATATCTACATGTAGACACATATAGTCATATAGATGCATATTCAAATATGTCTTGACAAAGGGATTTGCGCTCAGCCAACCGGATGAATGCCATCTGTGTCTCCGGTGTTGGAAAGCTAGGCGGGTGAGGAGATGGTTCTCACGGTCAATATACAATATAATAATGCATTTTGGATCTCTATATAACTTCTGCCAACTCGTCTTACACTGAAATACTGGCTAGTTTAAGAGCTCTAGCTTGAAAGATTGCCCTTCTTTTATAGATCCGAAAAACAAGAAACTTATTTTCGCGGTTTTTCAATAGTATTTATATTAGCACATTCTCGCAAATAGAATTCAAAATATATTTAAAAGAATACACAACCTTTCCACACACACGCTAAATATACATACTGCAATCCACTGACAAAAATGGTTTTCTCTCAATGTTAATTTTACAATGAATCAGTAATATCATCAGTTTGTGAACTTTAATGTTTAGCTAGATAGAGCTTCACATTTTTGTCACATACACAACCTCTAAATATCATATATTTATATAAATGTTTATATCGTTCTCGGATAACTGATGATTTATTTGAATCGATTACTAGAAGGAAGTGGTCAAAGAAAGGTAGTTTACTGACAAAAGATGGTTGAACAATTATTTTGTTCGCTATTCCTATCTATGTCGTCTTGAATTGGAAACAAAGTCTTTAGCTTAACGAAACACAAGAAGACTTATTATTGTACCTTTTCCTATGTAGAAAATTTATAGAATACTTTGAAAAAGAATAATCTATCTAATTGAGATACTATAATCTTTTTTTGACTGGAAAGTTTTATATATATATTTTTCCTTTAAAATAATTTATCTCTTTCTATACAAGGGAGGGAGTGGGTTCAAAAACATACTTCAAATGGAAAAGTTTATTGTACTGCACAAAATAAATAGAAAGCTCACTTTTGGAATAATTTAATCTTCTCTGTATATAATAAAACTGCTTTCGCGTACCCACGAATTCTTATACATCCGGACTTTACCGATTGAAAAAAAAAAGTAAGTTTATATACCATGTTAGTGCAAAGTAAACCACTTCTTAATTACAAATGTAGTGCATTTAAAGTAAACCCAAACGCAACCGCTTAGCTACCAGGATTATCTTAGTCTTTTACTTGATTGATGAGAACTTGTGTAAGTTAAGTAAACAATCACATGGAACTTTTTATTTTTACTTTGCGCTAAGTAAGATAAGAAGCAATCTATATCGAAGGATAGACTTCCTGATAACACGTTTGATAGATACAGTTGAAACTGAGATTTTCGAGACATTTGAAGGTATTTGTGAAATATAGATCACACTGAATGCTATAACAAGAATCGACATTTCTCTAACAATTAATGACCAAATTCTGAGAATCTCAGTGAAGGGAAGGCTGGATCAACGAGTCAATCCTGAAGATATATGTCTACATATTCAAGAGGCGCATCCATCATTGGTACCACATCACGAAGTGCCTCTAGTAATTCTTTTATGCATCATTGTCTTATTGTCTATGCAAAACTCTGTCAAATGTTGAACTTGTAACCTGTATTTCACGTGCAGCAATATAAATAATTTTATGTGAGAGTTATCATACTTGTTGACTTCTCAATACAATTCGTAAGCTTGCTCACATATATATGGACACAGCATAATGTATACGAGCAATGCCTATAAAACACATGTATACCCCTGGTCTCTAATGGAGGTGATCTATTATTGAAGGTTGGGGGTTATTTAGAAACATTTTGTTTTTTATTTATATCACGCAGACGCGTGAAGGCGATCGTTTAGGGAGACGGTTGCTCATCAAAAGTGTTTCTTTGGTAGGTTTCGAATTGTTTTCATTCAAATTGCGCATTTCACGTTTATAAAATGGACGGATATTATAAAATATCAGCAATTTAATACACGTTTAAAAGCAAAATATTTTTTCAAATAAAATTTACATGGCTAACTTCCGGATTGAAAGGCCATCAACCAATCTTCAAACAAAGCACATAATTCTACAAAAGTCGTTGTTTTGTGTATTTTAAGTAAGTTATTTTATCACTTCCATTGTTTTAAGCCCGCTGAGGGCTTTTAGACACCTATAGCAAACCCCAAGAAAAATTTAAATAAAGAAACATATCATTTTCAAACCTTCATCAATTCGTTGATTTTTTTATAAATTTTGTCCATTTGATGATAGGTTGCACTGTCCATAAATGATGATAGAGATGTAAATGTGAACCCTTTGTTGGCTGGAATTGTGATCAGGGTGCACGGACCGATCTGCTCCATGGACAAGACACCCCCACCAGAGATGTAAATAAGCAAACAACGCAATGCGCGGGATGTACCCAGGTAGGAAGTGTGGTCTTTGACCGGCTCCCCGCGCTGCCAGGCCTGGTCGCCCGTGCGGTACTCGACGTAGTAGAAGGCGATGGGCACGCTGCGGTTGAGCGGCGGCATCCACTGGATGTGCAGGCCCTGCGGCGTCTTGTTCACCGTCACGTTGCGGGGCGGCCAGGGCTTGGGACCTGACACCCGACACTGCTTAGACCACGTAATGCCATTTGTCACATAATACAACAACAACAACAATATTTATAAAGACATTTTGGTCGTATACAGATTCTCCAAGCAGAAATGTAGGGTACGTGCAGGACTAACGGTAATAGGACAGTATATATACATATATATAACCAGCAATATTATTTTTCAAAGCTAATCATATTTAATGGTAATAATTAAATTTATATATATATAAATTTAATTATTACCATTAAATGTAATTAGCTTTAATATATATGAAAACTTAATTAAGACAACAACAAGTTAATAAATAAGATTAGTGTTGTTAAATTCTAGGAAAATAAATTTCTTATACATGGTTTTACCACGGAGTCTCTGCAAATAAAAAATAAGTAAAAGCTAATCTCATTTAATATTAATAATGAAATTTATATACAGGAAACATAATTAAGACAATCAAGCTTATAAACAGATTAGGCAACATAATAAACATTTTTTAAAATTTTTTTATATAATTTTAAAAAATGAATTGAAATACCATATCACGATATATTTTCAAGCCAAGATCTATTCCAATATATACGTTTTAAAATTTTAAAAACTTGACTAGTAATGAAATTACACCACCTTTCATCCCACATAAATAGACATGGATAAACACAGCATATAAATATGGGAGCTTTATAAAGCGTCTGCTTGATTTCTCTATTTATGTTTTTGTTTTTCATATTTTATAATCTCTATAAATAAAAGTTACGATAAAAATCAATTATAAGTTTCGTTTTATAAAAGGAAACTCATTGTTAATGTTTATTTGTAAGGTTTTATAAACATTTGTCAATTTTTCTCCTAAAATTATATCTATATATCAACACACACATAGATATATATCTCACACAATTTGGATACATTTATTTCAAAACATAAAACTTGTTTTTCGCCTTGCATTTTTTTAATAATTACATTTCAGAAACCTGTAACTATTAATGATTATCCAATATATTCAGAACTTATGTCTTTCTATCCGGTTTTGCCTAGTTCTGACTTATTTCATCTGATATATAACTATATAACAAAATACATTGTTTTAATGCATTTTAAAGGGAGAGGAACCTCTTTTGGACCATGAATATTATCCTCCCGCCACTTCAGGTTATATATCTATCATTGTTGATAAGGGCCATAGGCCAAAACACCATGGTATGGAGGCTAGCATTTTTCTGAATATTTCCAAACTAGTGTTGTGGAACATTCTTTATCACCAACATTAGGTTCTATATATTGTGATATAAGCCAAAATGCATTGTTTTAAAAGGATAAGTGCCTCTCTTGTTACATGAATACCCTTCCCACACAATCTTATGGTGTATTCTGGCCTCCTGAGATCGGCTGTGCTAATTATATAGCCTGAACACCTTTTTGACAAATTCGACCGACTTTATAACTCCTTTCTTTGATGAAGTCGATGCCGCCTTTCAACTGATGAGAAACATAACTCGATGGCATACAGGTCGGCTTTAGTCTGAATTTCTGAATTCAATTGCCATTTATTGATAAAATTTGTAACAAATAAATTTACTGGCAATATATTCCTTTTAAAATAGCATCAAATATCATCTCTACAGACCTTACTACAGTAAGCCACAAAACCAGTTTTTATGGCAAATTTTAGTCTCATATCGCCAAAACTGATTTTGTGGCACATTCTCTATCACCGTCAATACGTTCTGTACGTTGGTGATAAGCCAAAATGCATTAATTCAATGTATTTTATAGGGAGAGGTGCATCTTTTGGTGTATATATATATTCGAATTTAAAATAAATCATGACCAGGCAAAATCTCGGAGAGGATGACACAAATTCTAAAGGGGGAACATCCTTAAAAGAAAAAAAAAGCCATTTACCAAATTAATATTGAAAATATGCTCTTGTTTAGATTTTAGAGATAAGGTATGGCGTAAGGACATTTGTTTAGCTCAGGAAAAATATTGCAAGCTACGCAAATTATATATCATACACGTTTTTTAGATTGATATAATTATGGCAAATAATATTTTATAATTCTAAATTGGCATCTTTAAAAAATGAAGCAAATGATGAAATTATAGTTTCTTTTTGTATCATATTATTAAACAAAAAGCTTCTGAAATATATTACTCAACAATATAGACAAATGATATATATTATATTCACAAACACCTGCATTCTTGAATCCAATACTGCCAAAAAATACCACATGTCCAGTACGTTGAGATTTTTAAAAAGTTGAAACTAATAATTGATAACGCAGTCGATATTTTATAGAATTCTTCTTCAAATATGAAAACATAGAGAATAAGGACCATATCGTTTATCATAACACCAGATGAAGATCAAAGCAACCTTGAATGACCACACAGCTATTAATCAATTAAATATATTGTTAATGAGCAATGTTAGAGCTTGATTTAATATTAGTCTATAAAATGTTCTACAAAATATTATATAAAACAAACCAAATTGTTCAAATAAACGCCAATTTTCTTAATTCGCCGATTCAAGCGAGAGAGAGAGTTGTAGAATAAAAGTTAAAGAGAGTACAACAAATTTATTGAACATAAAAGAAAGTTCAAGTGAAAAGTCAAGGTCAAAGTGAAGTTTGACCGCTCTCCATACCCGAGGGTTTCTGAACTGTGGGGATGTAGGTCGCTCCGTAGGCGTCAGTCGGGTACACGCCGCCGAGGTAATTCCAAGCTGCGCAGAGAGGTTAGGGGTTTGCCGTGGGGACCGACACGGGAACAGCGGACCTTTGGTCTTGGCCCGCACGATTGGGCTGGCCCAGCCGTCGCCCAGGATGTTGCGGGACAGAACCTGGAAGTCGTACTCGGTGTCGGACTGGAGGTTATAGAGGGTGAAGGTCGTTGCTCCGTCCTTGTTGACGCGGATCGTGCGCCAGTCGCTCTCTCCTTGCTCAGCCAGCCGGTACCTGCCGCCAGCCAGTCAAGCTTTACCCATCTCACACCAACATATTGAGGCACTGAATAAATAACATGGAAGCATATAGATAGAATTATACAATTTCAAGGCAAAAGTTCGTCATCTGTATTTAGAAATAGGAATTAAATATAGAGCTATTTTTTTTTTTTGCAAATAAAACAATATTTCCTACTGTCCTCACTGCAATGAAAACATTTTACCATTGCAGAAAGGGCAGTGAAAATGTTTCATTTGAAAAAGAATCGATCGCGATTAACAGCTCATATAAAAATATATTCATCTGAATGCCAGAAAATGTGCGTTATCTTGGATTGTTTAATTTTCGAATGAAATAACTATATTGGAGCATTTACTGTTATATAGATTTTTAACTTTTAATTCGACAATTTTAATTTATATTTAGACATTTTTCATTTTAATTTAGGCACATGGACTTTTCTATAAAAAGTCCATGTGTCTAAATTAAAATGAAAAATGTCTAAATTGAAATGAAAAATGTCAAATTAAAATTCAAAATGTCTAAATAAAAATGAAAAATGCCTAAATATAAATTAAAATTGTCTAAATAAAAGTTAAAAACCTATAAGTGAATTAATCAATGGAATTTTCAAATTGAAGATTATCTTGCTAGGAAGAGCTTGACATTCTTTTATGAAAAAAAAAAACCTTCAAAGCTATCGAAGAAAGTGTATATTTTTATGAAGGTATTTATTAATAAAAATTATTGAAAAAAAAAAGATATTTAAAATTCCAATTATCGTTAATTCCACTTCTCATTAAACATTCACATTGAAAAACGTAATTTCAATATTAAAATATATATTTATATGATTAATTGATAATTTACTTTGGAACAAGAGTATTTGTTATATTTCATATACGCTCATCAAAATTATTTCAAATAAGATCAAAGATTTATAAAACACTCTTTTGCAAAAAAGTATTTTCCATATTCATTAAACAATAAAAGATTATGTGAAATTAACTAATAAAAAGGATAATTTCATAAATAGATCAGATTAAAAGGCTGGTATTATATTATTGGTGTGTTTGTGTAATAGAAAAAAAATGGTACACACAGAACACATATTTTGCTTTCTCAAAATTTCCACAGCTCTAGATGATGGCAAGTTGATAGGAGAATTTCTGTGCAGGGTTTGGAATTAAAATCAAGTTCCCAACATGTCTATATAATGATCTTCTTTAATCAGTTCCTCCACGGCCTGTCACCGCTGTGTTTGACTCCAGAGATGTGTGCGGACCGCTATTGACATCCGGCAAGATGACATGGCTAAAATGAAGTTCAAACTTCATGCGTCTCTTTCACAATTTCTGTTTTGAAAACAGATTTAATGACCACAACAATATATTTACATCACAGATATATGCCGTTTTTATTTAAATGATTATCTTAATTTTTGCTTACAAGAGAAAAGTAATTTCATTGGCATTGAGAATAATTCTACTAACCGTAATTAAACCTCAAATGTAAATATTCCACTGTGAATTTCTCTTTACAGCACACTCTGTGTGAAAAAAAAAATACCTAAAAGTTTTACACTAAATAATATTATTAGTGTTTTAATATAAATATATAAAAAGTATAATATAATCTCCTTTTATATAAGATAATATGTATTACATTATTTAACGATTTCGTTTTTAAAATTATTTGAGAAAAATAAGAATATATTAATTATGAAAATGTCGATTTTTAAAAATGCCATCACCTCATTTATGTTTTTTTCTGATAACGTTTCTTTTTTTATTAAACATTCATATGAAAAGGCAAATTGTCTTTAGTTCTAAATATTTTCTTCTTGCTTCTCTCTATTTCATCAAGTCTTCATGTTCAAATATAAATGTTTACCGAAGGATATTTATCTATAAAATGTTTATCACCTCTCATATAAATATATCATTTAAGGTGGTGCTAATATAGAAAAGATAAAGAAAAAAAAGCAAACAAAGAAGAATGGAATGTTGTAGGCAAACAACCTTCAAGATTCCTGTAAACAGTTTGAAGAAGCTGGGGGAGATAAGGGGGAGTGGAATCGCCGACGTGCAACAGAATTACCTGTCGACTTGGGCATCTTGAATTAAAATTACATTGAAGCTTTTCCTACAAAACACTTTCACAACTTTTACCCCATATATTAAGTCTATACAGTACAACGCCTTATTTAAAACTGCTCTTGGGAAATAATACAAGAAAATAAGACCTAATCCAAATAATTTTATTTAATCCTAATAAATTATTTGGATTAGGTCTTATTTTCTTGTATTATAATCTATAATCCAAATTGTGCTTTATCATGCTCTTGGGAAAGAAAAATAATGTTCTTTAATGAAGCAATAAATATTAATGTGATTATCTCATGGTTATTCACAATGCTCATCAGCAATTTACAAATTACAATAAATTATCGTTACTTGGTATCTAATAATAAAATATTGGTCTTTAATGAGGCATGGCGTTTTTTAATAATAAAAATTGATTATGTAATTATCTAATGGGAATAAACAATACTCATCAGCAATTTGCCATTCTAAAATCTAATTAGGTTGCTTGTTCTGGTAATAATGTTATTATTATAAAATATTGGGCCTTAATGAGGCGGGATATTTTAACGAGGTAATAATTAATTATGTGATTATCTAAAGACAATTCACAATATGATTTCCAAAAATTCACAATACTCATCAGCAATTAACCATTCAGCTACATCTTTTACATTGCTACATGTTTTAATTTGCAATTAAATAATCATTGATATAAAGCGAGATAAATTTGTTTCTATTTAGGATTATTTATAAAATAAATTGTAACTTTGAAAACCAATTCCAGTGGTCGTAGCCAGATTTGATGCGTTGGTCGTTATTTGGGACATTTTTGTAAAGGCAAGCATTTGAGGTGTTGGTGGTTATTTAAGACATTTTGGTTGAAGTGACAATTTGAGACGTTGGTCGTTATTAGGGATATCATTGTAAAAGTAAAAATTTGAAACCGTGGTCGTTATTTGGGACATTATGTTAAAAGTAAGAATTTAAAGCGTTGGTCGTTATTTGGGACATAATGATAAAAGCGTGATCTCGCGCGGGTTTAGAGAAAAAATTATATACACACGTTCTATAAATGAATAAATTATCGATTCTACTAATTTTTTGACAAATTCAATAGCCAGATGGAAAATTTTGATTTCTAAACAAGATTAATAAATAAAGTATAAACATCGTTGTAAACAAGAGAGAGATGAGAATACGGAGAGAGAGAAGCAGGTCATTGTATTCAGCTTGGAGGAGAAAAAATATAATAAGGGAGAAAGAACACAATAAACGTTTATATATATATATACAGGTTTATTCTAAATTGAATAAAATCTTTTTTGACTTGTTTAAAAACACTTTTTAGGCATTTATTTCAGTTTGAAAAAATAAAGATATGACATTATATTCTTTATAGCATTTTCCCCAAGGAATTACTTCGATTTAGAAAGATTTATTTATAAGAACTATAAATGGGGGGGGCGCGTCTATAATATATTGTCTCTCACATATATAACTTGTGACAGAATTCCTAGAAAGAAACTTTTAAAAGTTCTCAGAAATTTGTTCTTTTATTTTAGCAGAAGAAAGCTTTGACATTCCGAGCCTTAAGATAAATATTATAAAAAGGTTAATTATATACGTATATATATATCATGTTATTTGAATATAAGTTTTTTAGTTAGCTTTTCCGTTTATTTTATCTCGGAGCCGTATCTTATGGCTAAACTCTATTAAATAAAAACAACATTATTGTTTCTTGGATATTTGGAACCGTTTATTTTATTAAATTAAGAAAAAGGCTTCTTCTTATCGAGCAACTGAAAGTTGCTGATGGCTTGCGCCATCTATCGGAATAAATATCAACTATTCTCGTTGATTTTTAATTATTCCAGAATTGGCCAAATACCCATTCTTGATTAATCAAGAAAAGCTAACCACGGACGCGTTTCGGGCTGTTGGCCCTCATCAGCGTGGTGCAAGCTGTACCTCAACGAGTTAGTTGAGAATCCGGGCTAATTGGCCTACAAAAATGGGTCTTCTAGCCCTACTATGGCTGCAGAACGCGAACTGGTGGCAAGGGATCCTAGGATCTGGCAGTGGAGGTGTCATCGCAGGGGGGGGGTGGGGGGGGGGGGGGGGAGAAGCTGGAGAGGTCAGGGAACAGCGCCTTGATGGGTGAGAAGCCAGGATGGAGGCCAGTTGAGGAGGCAGGAGGTCCTGGAAGCCTAGAATTTGAGGGCTCTAAGCTTCAAGGTGGGGCAGCTTGAGGCTCTCGCCTCGTGCTTGTCTGCAAGGCCCTTGGCACAGCAGTTGGTGCACTTGGAAGTGTGCCGGTCAGCAACAGAGGGGCAGAGACGGCCTTCATGACCGCCTTCACCGCAGTGGAAGCACTTGGGATCTCTGGTGCATTGGGCAGAGTTGTGCCCGAAGCCACAACAGCGGAAGCAGATTCGTGCGCGGATGGACTCCTCGAAGTTGAGGATCACTCCATCCACCACGATCCTTCCGCGGTTGCCCAGAGCTCTGAAGGTGTTGAGGTCCACCTCGATGAAGGCGGTGCAAGTCCCGTTTCTGGGTGCAGAACGGTGCGCAACGCGCACCACCTTGTCCCCAGGTAGTTGGCTGACAGCAGGAGTTCCCAGCAGCGTCTCTTCAATGGTGGAGTTGGATGTTTCCTCATCCACTTTGAAGAGGCAGATGCGAGGCAGGATCACCTTCTGTTGGCGGACCTTCATTCCCGTTAGCTTGCTGGCCAGGGAGGTTGTTACCTCAGGGATGATGTCGGGATTGCTGGAGTGGAGGACCAGCTTCCCCTTGGTGCGGAGAGAGACCCAAACACCTTTGGGGAAAGTGTGGGCAGCGCGGACAGCCTTGTAAATCTCCCTTGGGTCGGCCTGTGGGTCATCAGAGACGACCACTGTGTGGGCCGCCGATTTTTCCCCATGGAGGACCACTTGGGCGGCCGCAGGCTTGGGTACGCGGGAGGGCATAGGTTTTGAGAAGGACCTTTCAAGTTGGTCCTCTTTGCCGGCGGGTAGGGAGCCTCAGGGTGCTTCCTCTTGGTTGGAGCGGGGGTGGCGGGCCTGGTGGGGTCAGTCTGGGAGCTGGTTTCCTTTAAGCAGGGAGCAGGGCTGGTTTGGGTGCTGTGGCAGGCAGTCAGGGGCTTGTTGGCATCTTCGTCCAGCTCCTTAAAGGACGCGAGGGTGCCAGAGAGGCTCTCCACCTCAGCAAGGAGGGCATTGATCTGCCCGAACCGCAACTTGATGAAGCCGGCCATGTGGGCGCGCAATTCCCACACGGCAGCAGGATCAGAGGACGTTGAGGGATTGAAGGGTAGCATCGCCTCCGCGTTCTCCTTTTCCAGTTGGGCGAGGGTAACGAGGGGCTTCGCGGCATTCTCGGCCTCCTTCTTCTTCTTCCTAGAGGGAGCCATGGCAGGAGCAAGAGTAAGAGAGCAAAGATGTGCACAGGTAGAGAGCTAGCTGCGAACTCGAAAAAAATTTCAGAATGGGGAGAACCAAAAAAAGCTGTACCTCAACGACCAAAAAAATTGGTCCTTAAGGCATCCTGAAAAATCATGAAACGGGTAGTTAAGGCCAGAATTGCGTGAGAACGCTACACAATGTGAAAAAATAGTACAAATGTAATATTGTACTGGGATAAGGTGCATAAATTAAGAAAAAGGCTTCTTCTTATCGAGCAACTGAAAGTTGCTGATGGCTTGCGCCATCTATCGGAATAAATATCAACTATTCTCGTTGATTTTTAATTATTCCAGAATTGGCCAAATACCCATTCTTGATTAATCAAGAAAAGCTAACCACGGACGCGTTTCGGGCTGTTGGCCCTCATCAGCGTGGTGCAAGCTGTACCTCAACGACCAAAAAATTGGTCCTTAAGGCATCCTGAAAAATCATGAAACGGGTAGTTAAGGCCAGAATTGCGTGAGAACGCTACACAATGTGAAAAAATAGTACATATGTAATATTGTACTGGGATAAGGTGCATAAATTAAGAAAAAGGCTTCTTCTTATTTTAGTAAAAATTTGAAAAGATTATCTGTTTGGCCTTTTTTATTTTATTTTCAGATCACCTTTAAGCATTGGTTGAATTATTAAGTTTCAAACCTCACTTAATTCTGGGGATTTTTCCCAGGAGGATGATATTGAATTATGCATTTTAAAACAAATATATGAAGTACAAACGGAATTTGTAATGGAATCGATAGGAATAAACATAAACTAATCGATGATTTTAATTTTTCTGAATATTTGCATAAAAACCTTCCCTGATAAATCCAGAAAAACCACCATGTACGTGTTTATGGGTATTTGCCCTCGGCAGCGTGGTTCAAGCTGTACCTAAACGACCAAAAAAGCTTGTCCTTGAGACTTCCTGAGCAATCAAAAGGGCGTTAACCATCAGAAGCTTTCAGTCGCGCGATACGGAGATGTTTTTTTCTTAATATATGTTATATTATATATGTTCTTCAAACTTCACCCTATTTTAGTTTTGGAAAAGATTTAATTTGGTATAGAAAGCTAGAATATTTAGCGCGCGCTATATATGTGTTTATAAGAATAAATTTATTTACATATTAACAAAAATCACACACAATAATACACTATATATGAAACCAACATGAAATAGTATAGAATGAATATGAATATACTGGTATATTAGAATGATATAAATTCTTTATATAAGCAATATTAAACTGAGCACCACGTGTTCGTATGAAATAAAATCAATTGTGTTCAGACGAATTTCAACAATCACTAAAGAGAAGAGGATGCAGATTAGGAATATCTGGCTCCTTACTGGTTGCAGCAGTTGTCTAAACAGGCTATTATGTTTATATTTATCTTCTCTTTAAACTTATATTTTTACTGAAAATAAACAAAAATGTTAGTAATTACAAGAGGTTATTGCCATAGTTTCTCTATAACGCCATCACCGAGAATAAACCTTCAAATGCTGAACTTTGTGAGCAGAATATACAATCCATTTGTTGTAGTGGTCTGGTAGAACAAAATGGCGAAAGAGTCAGGTGGGTTCATCTCTAATGGCCATACTCTGAATGTTCGTGTCCTTTCTGCTTACTCAGGGTAGAAATCATAATATACGAATTGAAAATTAGAGCAATATTCATATTGTATTATACAACTGATCTTGATAACACATACATACAACAACAACAACACACATACAAACAACAACACACATACACACAACAACAACAACAACACATACACACAACATCAACACACACCTAACGCAGTATAAATACATCGGGACTTACCAGATGGCGTAGGTCTGGGCGTAGCCGCCGTCGTACGCTGGCAGCCAGGTGATGGTGGCCGCGAAGGAACTGGTGTTGACCGAGACGTTGGTGGGGGCGTGCGGGGTCGTGCCTAGACACGTCAATCAGCGACACATCCTTAATATACACGTTGACAATTAAAATAATTTTATTGACATCTTGTCAATACATGCAAAATTTCACAGTGCACTATTTTAAAAAGATAATTATACGCATAAAACTATGTACAATGAACATGGCGCCTCTGCCAGCGCTGCAGAGTTTGGTGGAGTATCGCCAGTGGGTCTCCAGCGACACCACGCATATAAACTCTTTAGAAAAGAAGGATTTGAAACATTCTGGAGATATTGTGACATTTCTATTCGTCCAGAGGTTAAACTGCTCTTTATGAGAATTATTTAGCATGATTAGTAAAAAAAAGCTTTACGATTTACATTACTTGTATAATGTGAAAAGGGCACACATCATCTCTCTCATATAATAATAGACAATTATATATAATAAAACATTTTCTCATTTCTTCTCCAGGCTTGGCACACGTAACTAAACGTGCATAATTTAGTGCTGAACACAAAGCTCCATTTATTATGGGGGTACATTTTAAAACTCAAAGTATTACGTAATTTCAAAAATATTTCACTCATCCTAGAGTTAAAATAGGTTTAATATTGTAAATTGCACATTAAAGTAATAATATTCTTGAGAAAATATATATGGTAGACACATATAGCATTTTTATTCGTTCAGTCAATCATAGTCGTTCCACACACATGTGAAACTTGATTGAAATGGATATTAATTGGAAGGTTCTGCGCATAAATAGGGAACAGAAAGGAAATATTTTTCATATATTGTTCAAATAATATAGTATTAGCGATTGAAAAATTAAATATGCGCAATTATTCTTTGAATAGGTTTATGCCTGATATCGTTCATTTTCATTCCTGCTGAGAATAGACCCAATGTTCAACGAAATACCGATGAAAATAATCATTTTATCCCAGACGAGTTGTCAAGTTTATTGATACACATTCTAGAGCTGGTCATGTGATTTTAATTATATTTTGATACTTTTGCATTATAAACTTAAAGTCATTGATGAGTCAAAAACATGTTGAATACAATGCCTGCCATTGTGCACACCTTATTAGAAGCATTTTATAGATGAAACAATCGATATTAAATAAACACGGCTTGACATTTATATTAGCCCTACAAGCAAAGCAACAAATATCAGAGTTGAAAGTTAGTATATATATATTTATGATGATAATGTTTCTGAAAATTAGAAATACGTATTTTAAGCGCTGTTTTTAACATATATTTTTAAATATTTATTTCTACAGCCCTTATACTGCAATGATTAAAAATTGAAAGAGGGAAGGCATGACTCATCAGTAGTGAACCCTATCTAGCGGTTTCGCCATTTTATTCTCCAGACCGCTTCAATATTGTATTAGACTAACTTGCTATATACCTTGCATATGATATTGAATACAGTATATTGGTGCTTAGAAAGAACTATGAAAACATGCTTCTTCAGGACTGCAGAAATGTACACATGTATATATCTAAATTAAATGGTATATTTAGTGATAGGAAGATCGGGAATATTGAACTATAGGCGATTTTCTGAGATATGAAGCTTCAAATTTATATTAAAAGTGACCAAATAACTTTAGATAAAAGAAAAATCATCAAACTCGGAATAATATTTGGTGTGATATATAAATAATAAATTCGCAGTAATTGAAAATAAGACACTTGTTGCCAACAAATAAGCCTTCTCTATTAGCTTCATACAGGAACGTTTAGCCTGTCCCCCCTGCGCAAGAATGACATGAAAATCAGTTCCATTTTCAACTTAAGAAGCTATTTCACGAGGCTATTTGTCCACGGTCTTGTGGAATTCCAAGGCCAATCAAGTACCTTTTCATTCTCATCTCGAATAATCACGGTTTGTATATTCAAGTTGGGAGACCTGAGGTAAATATTGATACCAACCTACCCAGTGGGGATGTTTTATGTTTGTTCTACCGCAGGATGGGACGCACGAGGAGGAACAGTTTGAAGGATGAAATAAGAAACTTACCAACTTGTGCCATCGGCAACAGAGATCACCACAGACAGTCTTCTCTTATGCATAGAAGTCACCAGGGATGACTTGTATAATATCTCACAAGTACATGGACTATTTTTGTCTTCACATATCTTAGTGTGATAGCATTTTTATAAATAAACTTGATAATTCAATTGTAAAACACTTACTCTCGGTTGAGAGTAACTGTTACTAGAACCATTCAAAATTCTAGGAATTATATATTCTTAAAATTTTGCTTAATTTACGGCTATATCATACTTGCGTTTTTAATGTCTTTTTCCATATTTATACTGCAGTAATTCTCAGTATCCTGGGACTTAAAATAGTTATCTCTCAGGGTTTAAAAAACAATATTGAGCCTTATATTGCTATATAATCTAATATAATCTAATCGTTTTAAGGAGAGAAAAGACGAATTAGTTTTAATGTTTACTTTCGACGAGCAGAAGAGTGCTGGTGACTAGGGTGGCGATCTCGTTCTCCAGGACACACTCCAGACGGCCGTGGTCCTCCTTCCGCAGTCCAGTAATGGTCAGGTTGCCCCCACGCTGGATGGAGCGGTCACGGGGCAGCTTCTCGCCATCAGCCTGCACAGAGAGGTCAGCAACTGCAGACCTCGCCAGCGACAAGCAACGCACCCGTCGCCAGGTCACCGTCGGCTTGGGCTGGCCTGTGCCGTCACACGGTAGATGGACCTCACTGGTCACCGGCCGCTGGTAGCGCTCCTCCGGCTTCACAGTGAACATAGGCGGGTCTGGACACGGCATACAGTCTCAGCCGGAACACTTCTCGCAGTAGATTAAATATATGAGAGTACATTTTTATAACGCAGACTCATTATCATCCTACTATTGACAAAAATTGCTGATTTATTTTTCAAATATTCACATGCGTTAATTTCAAGTAGCTGTAGTAATATTCACACACAGGGGTAAACAGCCCACTTGTATAATATTATGTTAACAACCAAAGTTATAAAGTAATTTCAAGATGATTAAATTTGAATTAGTCCAGAAATTTATGCAAGTTCTAGCTGCATAACGCTAAGTTCAGTAGTTTAATAATATATTATATAACACAGATAGTATAATGTAGACTCTTGTAGATTGTGTGATATACTGACCTGAACATTGCAATACGGTAAGAAGTTCGGGAGTTTTATCAGATTATATGGACTATGGTATAATGTGGATTATGATATGATTGTTTACTATACTGAACATTGCAATACGATAAGTTCATTCAATGAGATTATATGGTAGACGGTATATATAATGGGGACTCTGGTTGGACTCATATATATATATGAAAAAATAATTTTTAAAAAAAGGTCAGGTGTTAATATTTTTAAAAAAAGGCATATCCTGACCGCGTTCACATGAACATTTCTAGATGGCAGAGCGCCATCCAGTGGAACAAAAATAAACGTTTATTTAACTTGTTCCGTGATATTTATTTTCGTTATTTTTTCACATGAAAAGCGTATTTGCGCAAACCTGGCCTTAAATACCCATTTCTTGATTTCTCAGGATGCCTCTGGGACCAAATTTTGGTCGTAGAGGTACAGTCTGCGCAGTCAGCACCACGCTGACGAGGGCCAACAGCCCGAAACGCGTTCGAGGCTGACTTTTCTTGATTTATCAAGAAATTGGGTTGGTCAAATATCAGGGAACAGGCTAAATAAACGTTTAGTTAATTTTTGTTCCACTAGATGGCGCTCTGCCATCTAGAAATGTTCATGTGAACGCGGTCAAGATATGCCTTTTATTGTTTTTAATATATATATCTTAATACAGAACTGAAACGACTACATATTAATGAATTTACCACTATTTAAATAATTCCATAACAATTTTTATTTAATAAGATTTAATAATATATATTTATAAGTATCTCTGTTTGTGTGAATAACGCAAAAAAGTGAAAAACACAAGCAACTTAGATAATTAGCAATATAGAAAGAAGCTTCAATTAAAAATGCAACTATAGATCAAACATTCAGATAATTTATGATGTGCCTAATTATAAATTCAGCATAATTATCGCATAAAATCTACTCGGCTAAATGCAAATTTAGTTCAATTTTAAGAGGTGGTTTATATCTGGGTGGGAAGAAACGTTTTCATTTTACAATCGTTTTAATCTCAAATTTGAAAAGAAAATATTTTTGAACTACACACTGTTGGTTGCCATATCGCTCTCAATCTGTAGAACTTGTGAGCTGCAGTTTCAATATTTATAATTTAGATATTAATTTACTCGGATTTACCCAGACTAATCTATTTATTAGCTTGATTGCTTTAATTATGTTTTCCTGTATATATATGTTATATTAAAATATTTTATTTAAAATTATGTTATATTAAAGTATTTTTTTATTTAAAATTATATTTCATAGATCCAAATACTCTTTTAAATCGACCGCCAGAGGTCGTGCTTCCCCTATAAAAACTCATTGTTGTTTTATACCCGTTGGCCGGCTCAAAACTTTTGTACATTATGTAAATAATCTTTTGTTTTCCTTATTCTACTCGCCTTAAGCCAGGCATTACTTTTATCAAATTATGTTCTTTTATATATTCCTTTAGTTCAATTAAATTACTGATTAAAACTATTTTTCATTATCATACTTTAAAGGTTTCAACCACGACTGCATTTCCATACCATAATCTTTAACATGATCTAAATTCAAGCAGGAAATCTCTATTCATTTTTATTTATAACATATATATATATTCCATATTACTCTTAAATATGATTAGCTTTAAAAAATAATAATAACATTGCTTATTACTGGTACTATTGCTATCATTTTTGTATATACCCTATATTTCTGTGTGTGCTCGGAGAATCTGTATAAGGCTAAAAGGTCTTAATAAAGATTTTTGTTATTGTATTTTGATATTAATAGTGTTTAATAAGTTTCGAAAAAAAAATCTTTAAAATGAATCCGTTAGAAAATAATATCTTCCCTTAACTGACTAAAGAACATAGCAGCAATAAAAGCAAATTTGTTTTTATGTTATCGATCTGAACATAACAGAATAATCCAATCTTTCGTCATAAAACAATAACACCCCCGATTTTTATAAAATTAATTATATGTAGATTTTGAACGTTATCTAAGGTTTTTTATTATTATTATTTAAAAAGAGTAGATTTAACGTTTAACTCATTCTAAACCAAAAAAAAAAAAAAAAAAAAACGTCGAAATCGATGCAAACATGTTTTATATAATAAAACAACAATCGGTTGAAGTTTTATAGAGATTCAGAGATTTTTTACTTTGGAGTGTTTATGATCTAAGGTAGAACTGTTTATCCTGAAAAATTGTATGTTTTCTACAACCTGTCGAACATATTTGGCATTCTAGTGTTAGTGCCCTCCCCTGTCACTACAGTCAAGGTGACGTGAGTGATGGCTCTAAGATTAAGGAAGTGTCAACAAGGAAGATCTGCAGCTTTCCCCGATCGGGATTGGACTGTGGCATGAATGAGGAAAGCGAACTCCTGGTCGCATGCGTCGATCGGCAGTGACGGCGGCGCAGCCTTCACGTCGCCCAGGCAGGGACTGGCCAGAGCGGGACTTCGAGGGAGTGACATCCTCGGTGACTGGAGAGAAGCAGGGATTTATTCCTATATACCTCCAGGCTAGTCCATTCGGCAATGGACTAACCTGGAGGTATGAAAGGCAGCGCCAAGATAACCGAAACAACCAAAACGTTGGCGACGGAAGTTGGAGGCAAACCCCCTTTATTATGGTTATTCCATTCAGTACCTCTTGGAATAAAGCGAAAGCGCTAGCTGCATCCTATTCGAACTCGCGTGTCTAGTTATTTAGTCTGCCCACATTTTGGAGAACGAAAACGGCGCCTGGATCTAGGCAACAATTACATTATGACGAAACTATGGTTAAGGTTTAGAAGGAATATTTCTCTCTGTACATGTATGTATGGAAATTGTAAAATGGAAGCGTACCCTTCACAATATGCAATTATAAACCATAGACTTTGACACTAAAAGAGTGAAAGAATACCACAATGAGAAATGTATGTATAAAGTAGAAATATCAAAATGTAAAAAAAAAAAACGACTATATATAGATTGAGATGAAATATATACAGTGGTATTGGAAAATGGAAAATAACGCCAATATTGATTGATGTAAGTACAAGTTTTGGGAATAAAAGAGAGTAAGAATGACAAAAAAAATCGCCAATATATGGATTGAAATAAATATATATTGTGTGAGGTAATAATAATGTAATATATAATAGCCGAACACTTCAATATATTGATCAAAATAAATATATGCTGTGGTAATAATAAAGTTGTGTTCAGAGAGTATCTGAATATGTCAATTTATTGATTAAAATAAAAATATTTTGTGTGGCAATAAGAAAGTGATAGAATGGCCGTCAATATATGGATTAGAATAAATATGTGTTGTAACAATGATACATCATTAAAAAGGTTGAATTCATTAATATTTATATTGAAATTATGTTTTTGCAATAAGAATCAAAATGGATAAAATCGTCAATAAACTGATAGAAATAAATATATGTTGTGTGTATGTGTTATATTAAAAGGTTTAGGGATGTGTGTGTGGATGAATATATTAAAAATATAGACTCTGGTTAATCTAGAATGGAGTAATAGTAAAGTGTTATAATGAATAAACATATATTAGTCAATATATATCATTGTTATTAAAACAATTCTCAGAGATCCTTCCTCTTATTTTCCCACAATGTGAGATGTAGACAATTTGATCAAAAGATGACAATAAACCTGTATAAAGACAGGTTTGTTCATATTCAGTCAATATATATTATTGTTATGAAACCAATTCTCTGAGATCCTTTCTCTTATTTTATTACAATGTGAGATGTAGACAATATGCTCAAAAGGTGACAATAAACCTGTATAAAGACAGGTTTGTTCATATTCAGTCAATATATATTATTGTCATGAAACCAATTCTCTGAGATCCTTTCTCTTATTTTATTACAATGTGAGATGTAGACAATATGCTCAAAAGGTGACAATAAACCTGTATAAAGACAGGTTTGTTCATATTCAGTCAATATATATTATTGTTATGAAACCAATTCTGAGATCCTTTCTCTTATTTTCTTACAATGTGAGATGTGGACAATATGTTCAGAAGGTGACAATAAACCTGTCTAAAGAATGTCGCACACAGCACAGAGGATGGATAAGCAGAGCCATTAGATGGAGACTCCTGTAATCCAAGTCAGCGTGTGAGCTAATGAACAAGAAAGAAGACATTAGTATGAAACAAACTAAGTTTTAGAATACAAATAGGAGAAAGCCTAAAATGGACATTAGGAAAAACGGTAATTGTGCCGCCGCCATAGATTTCTTAATAGGAGGGGAGGGGGCCAGGAGAAGATTTAAATTGCTGTTTTTACGATGTCATTTATTTTTCAATTTTTAATACGTCCTTTATTTTTAATTAAAATTTTCCTAAAATAAGCTTACTTTTTAATTAGCTTGGAATTGTTTACTTTAATTTATATTTCCACAATATATGAATAAATTATGATATAGAAACAATTAATTTGCATTAATAAAGATAAAATCCTAATTATATTAAAAGAGAAATAGAAGTTTGACTTCCATATCAAGATTTTAATCCTTTCACCCCCCTCCCCTCTCGCAAAAAAAAAGTTGGGTAACTAGATATTAGGGTATAACAGAAATAATGGAAAAGTTCTTTATAATAACTATCTTTTTAAATATATATATATCCACACAGATTTATTTATCAAAGGAATCTCTAGATTTTGTTATTTTGTTTTAATAAGATGTGTATTTGTGTCACATAACTGATATTTTAATATGATATTTGCAATATAGTCAAATATTCTTACAATAAGGGTTATGTCTTGAGATCAAACTACATTTTTATTTATTGTTTTACACATATCTAGTAAATTTTTCTTATTGCAATTTTTTATAAAATCCCAAATATACGGATGCTTTAATGTGAACCATTTATTGAGAGACACTCTGTTTATAATATGTAAAACATTTTCATAACAATAAACAAAACGACACTTTGTACATCGCAAAGGGCTCAGTCTTGTGACCGGGGATTCCCCACTGGAAATCCTCAGCTACTTTCAATTATATACTATATTCGAAAATATAAAACTTGGTACATGTCTTTGGGTCACATAAATTTCTTCTATACCTCTAGCATTCTTCTTGTGTTGTTCCTGTATGTTTCTAAAATGTTACTTGTTTACTTCTTATATACTTTGTAGGTAGGTATTGTCTATACGACTATACTAGCACATATTCCCCGCCCCCTTTTTTGAAAAACTATATATACATTTATGATTCATATATTTATTTATTTATTTCAACACAAAAAAACGAGATATCCCGGCTAGGGATAATTGCATCGATTTACATTTTTTTTAAAAACAGAAACAGTTATAAACATATATTATACAAAAAAGTAATCAAAATATAAAGAGAAATAATAATATATATTAGGAACCTGAACCTTTCAGGATTGAAAGATAATCATAAATATATCTACAAAAATAGTTAAATCTATGATAATTCTCTTTGCTATTTACAAATTGATATAGATCTACAACATTATTTATTCTCTGTTGTCTAGCGGTGAAGAATGTTGATATTTATTATTTAAAATATTCATTTTCATTCTATGATTTAATTAATCTGTGATCTAATTTATTCTGTGGTGTTGTGTGTATATAAATATGTTTTTCTTTGAGTGTGTGTGGGAGATGGTATATGAGGAGACGTTCAGGTGTAAGAGTATTTAGTTTTATTATAATCATTGTTTTTTGTGCCTTCAATAAAGAAGTTTTAAGTTTTTAATAGAGAGTAATTTATTAAGATTCTCCCAACAAAGAAGAGTGGGCATTCCAGCAGTAGGTGTCTCGAGTCATATATAGTATTCTCAAAAGCTTCGTTTAGTTGAGCTATCATAGAATTAATTAAAAACAGACGAATGCATTAAATTTCACCTTAGTACATATTTATGTTATCTAATGTTCAAAATCCCTAAATTTGTAAAAATATAGATTGTTTTCTCTCCAAATATTCATTAAAGAAGTTAGTGTGTGTTGAAATTGAGATTTCAAAGAACATTTAAAATATATATTTTGCATTTTTAGCTAGTTATACTTAGGTTATACATATTTTGCATTGGAATTAATACTCACTCCATTTTATAGAGTTTTGAATTGCAATGTGCGTGTTAATAAAACTTTAAATAATATTATATACATGTAGATACATATTAGATAATAAAAGGGCATATTAGAAAGAAGGAATCATATATCGCCGCAACTCTTTTTATTATTATAGCGGTTAAGGAAGCTTTCGGGCAAGCCCTTCTTCAGCTAATTATATTGTACAATTAAAGAGAGATTATATGTCGTTTTTAATATAAATCAAAATAAACGAAAATAATTTTTTTTTTTTTTTTCTTTTCGTTTATTTTGATTTATATTAAAAACGATATATAATCTCTCTTTAATTGTACAATATAATTAGCTGAAGAAGGGCTTGCCCGAAAGCTTCCTTAACCGCTATAATAATAAAAAGAGTTGCGGCGATATATGATTCCTTCTTTCTAATTTGTCGAAATCCGCAAACCGTTTACCATGAAAAAAGGGCATATATTGGATTTAATAAAATATTTATTTGCCAATATTTCGGTTGGCTGAACGCCAAACCTTTATCAAGGCATTAACGTTTTTGTATAAACAAACTCATACATATTGAAGGTTAAAGACTCTTCCAGTAAGGTATATCAATTAAGAAGTTTCAGAAGATGAGTTTCTTTTAATTGTAAAAACGCTACAAGCTTTCGGGCAAAAGCCCTTCGACAGGCAAAATATAACTATACTATGAAAGATATCGATGGTTGTAGTGAATATATACACGTATTAATTTACATAAATACGTGTATATATTCACTACAACCATCGATATCTTTCATAGTGTAGTTATATTTTGCCTGTCGAAGGGCTTTTGCCCGAAAGCTTGTAGCGTTTTTACAATTAAAAGAAACTCATCTTCTGAAACTTCTTAATTGATAAACTCATACATATGTTAATATTATTTTTTTTTTAAATAATATTTCAAAATATAGTTTTTTTTGTGAAAAGTGTATTCTTTCTTTATAAACGAATGAAAAATAAGCTAGTCAACTATTATTGATTAATGTAAAATCTATATCGATATTTTTGAAAAAAATATTTGAAAATATTTTGAAAATGTTAATAATTTAATTTACAGATATCTCTCCTCCACAAAGAGAGAAAGAATAAATAAAATATAAATAATTTCCAATCCGGAGTATAACAGAGGAGTAACTCGAAATACAATGTAGGCCGCCTGGGCTGAAATTGAAGAAATTGATCTGGTACCCCGGTGCTCTTTGATTTATTATTTACCTCCGGCCAAATATAAATAAGGAACGAAACCAGCCACTTAATTTTTGCTAAAATATTAAAGTTCGCTTTAAAAATGCAACTTCAGGCATCAATGAACTTCACCACTAAACTCTTTCAAGTAAAACGTTATTTGGTTTAGAATTAAAGAATCTTCTCCAATTTGAGATTTTTCGAATACAATGTGTCATAATTATTTTCCAAACTTGTATTGATAAATTGAGGAAAGACTTTTTTTTTAAATTAAAGGTTTCTTTTGTTACGATTTAATAAGAATGTATTCAGATTCCTTTTTTCAAATAATGCAAATTTAAAATTTTGTTAATAGGTGACGAATATTTAATTAAATATGTCAATCTTTTGCTGATTTTTACGATTTATCATTCAGAGGTATTCATTTATATGAGAATATTCAATTAAGAATTTTCAGGATAATGAAAAAAGATTATATCGCTATAAGAAAAAAAATCCATATGGACATGTTTCAATTGTATTTAAAATGTAAGAAAATGTAATTTTTTTGTATTTTCCTTTTTTTAAAAGAGTATTATCTATACTTACTAACAGGTGTGTTGTAGAGATCGAAGAACGGAACAAATCGATGTGAATAATACAGCAACGATTAAGGTTTACATACACATCGACACGACGACATAATTGTAACATGTGAAACAAAATAGGGTTTGACAGGAAAATAATGTCATTTTTAAAGAGACTATTTCTCTCCTCTTATACGATAAAATGAAACAAAGTAAAATGTTTGAAAGTTAAAATGTTTTCTAGTTTAAAATCTTTTATGTTATTTTTTCTGAGACAGCTATTGGTTACTTCTTTTGGCTTTATCAGGAAGTTAAAAAAGCTCCGTGATTTTAAAAAAGTTTTTAGAGAATTTTGTTTTTGTGACGAGAGAAGTTGATCAGGTTTTATTCGACGAATGTTGAAAATAACCAGCGCAGTTTGTCGTTCCAACCTACTCAACATTTGAGAGCACATTATTCTATACTGATAAATACCTTTTTTTCTAATAATATTTAATATATATGTGTAAATGAATATTAATATAAACACATTGGATGTAATAGTTTCTTTCTCTTTCACATATATTCACATAAATAAAAAATACACATGTTAAATTACATTTTTGAATAGCATTTATAATTCAATTTAATGAATGCTATATTTTTTAATATGTTTTTTTTTTTTAATTCTTGTGTGTTTATATGTTACTAGCCGAATGGCCCGGGCAACGCCCGGGTTTTACCCGATTAAATGCTTTTATTCAAATACTATTCGTTACAATTATAAATTGGCGCCGTGGATGTCATTCTTATATAATATATAAATAAGTTTTAAAAATTGTAAAAAAAAAAAAAATCGGCCGGGAATCGAACCCGGGGCGCCCGCGTGGCAGGCGAGCATTCTACCATTGAACCACCGATGGTTATGAGAAATGGCCATATTTGGGTATTTATTCCATTCACAAAAGCAAACGGTAACAGAATTGATTAAGAAGAATTGATTATGACGCTGATAACTGTATATAAATTAAATTATTTACTTTCATACATTTTTTTTAAATAATATACTTACGGGCTAGAAATGTGGGCACCAGAAATGAAACCTCGGATTGAAATAACTTTTTTTCCATTTACTCAACAATGGAAAACCAAACGCGTGATTAAATAATTAAGTTGCTACGAAAAGTAGAAGTTAATCTTTTTTATGTGCACCTTTCATTCGATAGTATGCCGGGCTGTCTTTTCCTTCGATGCATGTAGCAACCCGGTCAGGCAACGAATCAAAGAGCCATATGATGTCATGTGAAAGATCAATCCACATTTCTTGGACGGTGGTTTCTAAATCCGGAATATTGTGACGCTTCAGCAACTCGCGTTTCAGCTGGTCCTACACATGCTCAATGATTGACAGAGAGGAAGGGGAGAAAACGAGTCCGAAAGACACCATCCTCTTAGCGCTGTCCCGTATGTAGAATAACAAAGTAGATGATAGCCATCCATAACAATTGATAGCAAAATTGTGCCGATTTTTTGGGGGTCTCCGAATCCGGAGACAATAATCCTAACACAAATCCGCATTCATCACTTAAACCGCTGATCGCAATTCAGCGGTGTCCCAAGATTATCAAGCTTGGCATCATTGTAAATCAGAACGCCTATGTTGAGGTGGCAAGACACACAAAGATACCACATATTCGACTCCGCAAGGCGCCTTTATATGGTTCTTGACTACATCAGAGGCCCAACATCAGCTTGTATACTGGGCCATTGTGGGATCTGTACACGCGTGGCCCACGATCCTGGTATCCTCTCTACTTGTCATCCTTCTAGTGTGTCCTGAGCCGATGGCCGCGTGTAAGCGGCATCTCCATTCTTCCCAACACAGTTGGAAGGTGGATTAAAACCTATTCACGTGACCACAACATGGTGATTTGATCATCCTGTCGTTTTCAGACCGATGATGATTATGCATCTCTGAAAGTCGGTCAACTAGGAAGAATGTCTTCTGTTGCGTTTAATTGACCTTCGTTTTGCTCCGTACCTTTCACAACATGTTTGGTTCTGGTTGCTTTAATGGATCATCAAATATGACGCTCTATAACAACCAGAACCTGAAAACTTACTTCGTCTTTGAAGCATCATTATGCTCGCGAACGCGATATCCAATTAGTGACATTTAAAAAGGTTCTAGTTGCTTTCCTCATTAAAAAAAAATTGATTCAAAAGAATAATAAGAATAATTTAGTTTGGCATAATAGTTTCCGTTTCTCTTTGTAATTTGAAATAAATTCTCTCTCACTTATAATCCTATTATTTAATAATATATAATTATAAATTCATGTTGAATTTTTCTTATTAAATTAATAATGTGCTAGTGTGATGTTAGCAGTCAGATGTGATTGTACCACCAGTATTGAAACTTTCCGCAATTTGTGTCAGTTTTTTACATTAAACAATGCCATATGGGATTTTATCAATATAAGATATCCATTCACATTACCGACACATGTGTGTATTTATCGATTCTATCAAAATATTAATATTAATAACATATCTAACACCAATTAATTTTAAATGTATGACATCTGATATTATATCTGAATACCAAGTGTCTACACTAAAGTTAATAATTGCTGGCAAACACAGAGTTAGGAAGAAAAAATCAACTAATATTCTCTCAACATTTTATAAATATGATACATGTTATATAGTCGATTTTACGGAAGTAATTTGAAATAAATGTTAATATGTTGAAAACAAATTATTAATATTATTATTATTTTTATTCTGATCCCTAGTACACTTGGCACAGACCATGATGATCATGGTGGGTAGAGGTTAACGACTGCTTTTACTGTAAGTGCACCTCATGTCTACACATGTGAAAAGCAGTTCGACTTTGCACTTACAAATGTGCCAGAGCCCCGTTTGGTTACTTGTCCTCGCTGGTGGGGTTGGACTTTTGCAAGAATCGGGAGCCATTGAATAATTTTTTTTAAATCAGAAAAAAGTTCCCAATGCGGGAATCGAACCCGGATCGTAGCGGTCGAAAACTAACGGTTTTGACCATCCTTCCACCGACCCCTTGAAAACAAATTACACATCCTATATATATATTATTTTATAAGTGTATTGCTGAGTTTTTTAGTGGTTTTTGTGTGTGTTCTGGAATATCGGCATGACTGAACAAATAAAATACTTGAATTGACATTTTAGACATTTATTATATGGCATTTAAACATAGATGTTATAAGAGACTTAAAAGCGCTACACAGTAGAATTTCAATATTAAAAAAAAAAAAACACGATCTTATGGTTATCTATCAAATTCTAGTCTGTAGAGGAAATTTTAGTTCCTGTTAGAACGTCAGAATATGATTTATATGTAATATAGGTTTATATAATATATATACCATTCTAAAATACTATAGTTTTTCTCACATTTCTTGTGCTCTTTCTCTCCCTGTTGAGAAACAAAAAACAAACCATAATTTTTTAATGAACATTTTATTGTATATTATTGTTATTCCCATATAAATATATCTATATTTAAAATGTGTTGGATCAATTAAATATATATTTTTTACATTTCCTAAAAGCTCTATTTACAAAATTTGTAATGGTCTCGTTTTTTTTTTGCTTCTAACGAGTGATCCACTCGATATAATTTCTCCACTTTATTTTAGAATTAAATATGTAAACAATGATGTCCCCAGAGTAAATGGATCCTTTTTAGCAAAGGGAAATCATGTAACGAAGCTGGAGATGGAAAAATGCCAAAGCGGCGTGTGTCATTAGGGAAAGTGAAAAAGAGAATACAATGCCCTGTATAAATTAGCTATATTTCATTACTGAATCATTTACCAAATCTCTTTCCAAAGCGATTAGTAATATTCACAACACATTTTATGATTCACAATATTTTTGAGTATTGATAAATGCCGCTGTCTAAGAATAATTAAATGTGATTAGACGGTAGTGATCTTTGTAAAACGAAAAGATTCAGATGAAATATTTTCTCACTTCCATCAAAAATTATTATATTTTACTGATAAGATTATAAAATCACACGGCAGGCTCTCAGTTCTTCAGACGGCTAGTTACAATACACGGCAGTTCTTATCGTGAGAATTTATAATCTTGTCAATAAACTAATATTTTTTATTCAAGTAACCATTAATTACCTTTAATCAAAGATCAGTCAAGTCATAAACTAAGACTAATTCAGAAGGTAGATGCGTTGGTTAAAAAATTACTTCTATAAAGTTGGTTCAATAGCAACGAATAGGTTAGGTGACAGGCCACTCACCCCGCACCAGCACCTCCATCTCGTTCGACGGCCCGGCCGTGCCGTGGTCGTTGTGCGGCTCGCAGCGGTACCGCCCCTGGTGCTCGTGGCTCACGCGCTGGAAGAGCAGCGAACCGTTGTTGAGAGTCACCACGCTAGGCGTGGAGTTGGGGTCAAATGGCCGCTGGTCCTTGGTCCAAGCAATCCTGGTGAATGGCGGACTCGCTTGGACGTAGCACCGCACAATGCCCGAGAGTCCCTGGGGGAGATACTGGATGGTGGGAGAGTACGTCACTCGGGCAGGATCTGAAAAGAGTGAATGTCAATGGCAGCACGCATTGATGCCTGATTTAAAGGGGAAATCTGTTCTTAAGCCCTCAGTCAGCAATTTTGTTTCTTGCTCAGAGAGAACAGTATCGAAGAGGTTGACGACAATAGAAAATTGGTTGTCTTTTTCATATATGGGAAGTTATATATCTTATCTACTTTATCTATACTAGTGCCGCAAATAATTTTAATGCCTGTAGTTTACAATTGAGTCTTGGGTTTTAACTGCCTCTGTAATTCATATCAACAGAAAAGTGAAATATATCGGAATTTTTCGAGAAAATAGCATTGCTTTCTTTGTTAGAAACCTAACGGATAACTAACTGCGATTAGTACGAGAACATACCAATACAGAGTTAACATCATTATCAACATGTAAGGGTTTATTCAGAAACATTTCAATGACACGGAAGTGCTCACACATGTAGAAATAAATAAAGTAAATACTACAAAATGACACCTATTTATATGCTGTAAATTTGTACTAGGGCAGAAATATATGCTGAGCAAATAATCACTGATAAGTAGTACCTTGTTCGGGAACCTAAGTTGTGCATAAGTGTATATTAGCATACATAAAACAGAGTAAATACCGTTTATAAGCGCTGGTTCAGAAGCCTAAATGATATCTATGTACAGGTGCGCCCATCGGGTTTATAAAACAATTAAGCAATTTACTCAATAATAACGGATCCTCGTGGCTTACTTATTGTAATGATCCTGATTCACTAAGGAATGCTATCCCAGGAATATTAAGAACTGCGATAGAGCAAACAATACAAAATGACTTAACAAGAATAACCCAATCAAAGTTATATTCCCACTATAGAGATATATATACAACGTTTACCACCGAAGAATATTTCTTAAGTGAACTCCCTTTTCCTGTCATCAGATTAATCGCACAATTTAGAACCCTTTCAATTTTTTTCAGAGAACACCATCTGATTTTATTGAGGCGTGAAGACCTGAAATGCACTTTCTGTGGATCAGGAATAACAACGGAGATGTTGCACTACTTATTTGACAGTGCTGCTCTGTCTGAGGAAAGACGAAAACTAAATGATAAAACGGGGCAACTATGTCCTTCATTTCCGGCACTAATTAATGAAATATCAAAAAAATAGGTATATAGCGATGGCGATATTTGGATTCCACAAGACTATATCCCGGAAAAAGGCCACACAGTGTTCTCCCCATCCATTGTGAACTGGCGAATCCTGTATAGGGCGAGAGGCCCTAAATAAAGGGTTTTTGTTGTTGTTGTTGATATCTATGCACGTGTAGTAGGATAGAAAAAAGTTATTATCAGTTATATACGCTGAAAAATAATGCCTATTTCTGAAACCTAGGCTCAAACGTTTATACGAATGTTAGGTGAGAACAGAAATCAAAGTAGAGCATAACATCGAAAATAACCTTCTTCATAAACTCGAGTGATGAGTAAGTGTGTAATCGTAGAAAGAAAAATGAGAAAATTTTGGTAATAAACTTTGGTAACCAGGCTAAGCAGTTTGTAAATGCGTATGAGCAGAAATGAATAAGAATAAAATTTGGTAACAGACTTTGGTACAAACCTAATTTTTGAAAAATATTATTTCCAGTTCACGTGTGTTATACTGGCCATTATAATCATGGCCTTTATTGCAAACGCACTACATGCATACACATGTAAAAAGCTGTTCGACCTTTGCATTTACTAGAGTGCCAGAACCCCGTTTGGTTATTTGTACTCAATTTTGGGGTTGGACTTTTGTAATAATCGGGGACCATTGGAGAAATTATTTTAATGGAAAAAAGGACCCAATATGGGATTCGATCCCAGGTCGAGGCTTAACTAACGGTTCATACAACTCGTCTGTATGTGACACTGTAAGTACAAAAATTAAAGAGAGTAAACATTTGGTGACAAATCTAGGCGATTCGTAAGTATGTAATAGCAATAATAAAATACATTTTGGTTATAAGACTCTTGGTGATTCTTAAATGTGTAGGCGCAGAAGTAAATTAGGAATATACCATAAACCAGGTATTCCTATTCGCCCTATCATAGCCTATCATATGTCTCCTATAGCCCCCTTAGCTAAGTTCCTAGCAAACTTCCTTATCCCCATTCTAAAAGATAATCCTACCACCACATCCATCACATCCATACCAAAATTTATAGAAAATATACACAGCCTCCCCCCTCTCC
The DNA here is from genome assembly GCA_030710605.1 of Cordylochernes scorpioides. Classification (NCBI taxonomy): domain Eukaryota; kingdom Metazoa; phylum Arthropoda; class Arachnida; order Pseudoscorpiones; family Chernetidae; genus Cordylochernes; species Cordylochernes scorpioides. The sequence goes on along the minus strand of CP092886.1, from coordinate 134,204,246 downwards.
TAACAGCACCATGATATCTTTTGACGTAGTTAATATGTACCCAAGCCTACCACACCGTCTAATAATAGATAACACAATAGAATTTTTAGCATTAAACAATATTCCTCCAGATACTTCTTCTAAAATTATTTCATTAGTTAAGCTCAGCCTACAATACAACATATTCTCCTTTAATAGTAATTTTTATAGACAAACCAAGGGCTCCCCCATGGGAAGTCCCCTCTCTTCACCTTTGGCAGAAATAGTAATGAGAAAAATAGATAAAACAATAACTAACCTTTTTCCCACAGATATCATCATCTGGCAGAGATACATAGACGACATCTTTTGTATAGCCAACTCTACCAAAATAGATACCATTTTTACCCAACTAAAGTCCATACATAATGATATTGATTTTACCATAGAAACAGAAAACAATAAGACCTTACCATTTCTAGATGTACTTATACTAAAAACACAAAACCAATATACAACAGAAATATACCATAAACCAAACTCCACTCCAGATTATATACACTTTTCCTCTTATTGCCCCCTCAGTCACAAGATCAACACTGTAAAAACCCTCTCAAAACGAATATATACACATTGTTCCACCCAACTCTCAAAAGATACAGAAACCCAATTTTTGATCAATAAACTCACTTCTTAGAAGGAAGAATCATATATCGCCGCAACTCTTTTTATTATTATAGCGGTTAAGGAAGCTTTCGGGCAAGCCCTTCTTCAGCTAATTTAATTGTACAAACAAAGAGAGATTATATATCGTTTTTAAAATAAATCAAAATAAACGAAAAGAAATTTACCACGCCCCTATCGCCCTCGTTTCAATAGCACCGCGTGGCCACGTTATGTCTGATCCTAACTTCAAATGTAATATGGTACAAAAATATCTTAAAAGAAAGTTACCTAATTGAATAAATATAAAGAATCAACTATAAACAGTTCAAAAAATTTTAGGATAGAAGGGGGACGTACTGTGATGGCAACTGTATACTTTTGTTTAATGGTTTAGGGTGCTTCATGGTTTCTATTGCTTCAAGAATGAGTCTTTGGGTTTTAGTTTTGGCATTTGTATGGAGGATTCTGGTATTATTGAAGTCTGGAGTGTGTCCGGTTTCTCTGACGTGGTCAACAATTAAGGAGTTTGGGTTTAGTTTGGAGATGTTTCTTTGGTGTTCTTTGATTCTGATTGAAAGATCTCTTGATGTCTCACCGATGTAGACACTATTGCAGTTGAGGCAGGGAATTTGGTAAACTAAATCTTTTTTCTGTTTCTGGTCGGTGCTTTTGGTGATTGGGTTTCTTAGAATCGAGCCCATGGAAGGTGAACCTCTGAGGATGGTTTTTATGCCAAAACTTTTGAGTTTGCGGGCTATTGTAATTGTAGATCCTGTATATGGTAAGTAACAGGTGGAGATGTATTGATTGGAGTTGTTTCTGGGAGTCCCTGGTTTATATCTATTTCTTTTAATGAAAGGAAGCGGGTATCCAGATTTAAGAAGCTGGTTTTCGATAGATTTAAGTTCCTTATTGTATTCTATTTTTGAAGAACAGTGGGTGAAAGCTCTTTTCGTAGATATAAACCAGGGACTCCCAGAAACAACTCCAATCAATACATCTCCACCTGTTACTTACCATATACAGGATCTACAATTACAATAGCCCGCAAACTCAAAAGTTTTGGCATAAAAACCATCTTCAGAGGTTCACCTTCCATGGGCTCGATTCTAAGAAACCCAATCACCAAAAGCACCGACCAGAAACAGAAAAAAGATTTAGTTTACCAAATTCCCTGCCTCAACTGCAATAGTGTCTACATCGGTGAGACATCAAGAGATCTTTCAATCAGAATCAAAGAACACCAAAGAAACATCTCCAAACTAAACCCAAACTCCTTAATTGTTGACCACGTCAGAGAAACCGGACACACTCCAGACTTCAATAATACCAGAATCCTCCATACAAATGCCAAAACTAAAACCCAAAGACTCATTCTTGAAGCAATAGAAACCATGAAGCACCCTAAACCATTAAACAAAAGTATACAGTTGCCATCACAGTACGTCCCCCTTCTATCCTAAAATTTTTTGAACTGTTTATAGTTGATTCTTTATATTTATTCAATTAGGTAACTTTCTTTTAAGATATTTTTGTACCATATTACATTTGAAGTTAGGATCAGACATAACGTGGCCACGCGGTGCTATTGAAACGAGGGCGATAGGGGCGTGGTAAATTTCTTTTCGTTTATTTTGATTTATTTTAAAAACGATATATAATCTCTCTTTGTTTGTACAATTAAATTAGCTGAAGAAGGGCTTGCCCGAAAGCTTCCTTAACCGCTATAATAATAAAAAGAGTTGCGGCGATATATGATTCTTCCTTCTAAATTGTCGAAATCCGCAAACCGTTTACCATGAAAACTCACTTCTATTGGTTATCCGAAAAACTTTATATTAAGACATTTCCATAATCCCTCTCTTATAAGAAATAACCATGTTTATAAATCAATATGTATATTTCCCTATTCCCATAGTAGTACCAATATAGCCAGAATTTTAAGCAAACACGGTATAAGAACATATTATGAAAGCAACCCGAGTATAGCAACCATAATAAGAAACCCCATTACAAGAAACAGTATTCCTATGACAAAACTATACAATAGCAAAGCCGTATATTCCATACCATGCAACCAATGTAATAATGTATATGTAGGTGAAACAGGTAGACATATAAAAGACAGAATAGACGAACATAGAAGAAATATTAAAAACAAAGACCCCAAATCTCTAATAGTACAACATATCAGAAACACAGATCACGATTTCAACCTAGCAAACCCTAATATTCATTATACAAACATAAATAGTAAATACAAAAGATTAATACTGAAAGCACTGATTTCATCAAAATATAATAGCATAAATAGACACATAGATATTCCAGAGACATATGATAGGCTGGTCCAAAAACTAAAATAGAATTATCCGATTTCTCTTAACCACACCACTTAACAATTTTGCATATAATAATATGAACCAATTGACTAATTTACAAAGCAATAATTTTTCTTAAATAATAAAATATAAAACTTCATAAATAATCCTAAATATGCAAAAAATAGCTTATATATATGTATAGATAAATATATGGCATATACTGGATATAAATTGTTAATCGGCTAGTATTTCTAGGGGCAACACGCCTCTCTTTATCAAGGCTTTTCTTTGATTTAAACTAAATCACGTGGGCATGTGATCCACTCACGCTATACAAGACCAAAGCGAGAAACCATTTAAATAAAATATATATAACTGTAAATACATGATTAATTGAAATTGTAACTATTATTCCTGTAGAAGGGCAGCTTGCGCCCGAAAGCTCGAATTAATTTTTCAAATAAAGAAACTCATCCTTTTTTAATCTATTCATTATTATAAATTAGGAAATATTGGTAACGAAACATGACAACAAACGTATGTGGGAGTAATTATGCGACGATAGAATTGAACCGAATAAATAGCATCAATAAAATATGTGATCACCTTTTTGTAAGCTAGGTGATAAATAAGCGCAGTTTTTTAATAATCTAGGCGATGCGTAAATAACGGTCGTTTCACGAGAGATTTAAAAAGGCCATTAGTATTTAAAGAGGTTAGGTTTGGAATTAATCACTTTCAACATCGGGAATAAAAATGGAAGAAGCTTGAAGTGGGGAGCAAAATATCCTGTTGCAGAGAAACTCCCGGCCGTCAAGTTAGTGATAAATAGTGGAGAAACTCTTCCTTACGTCTGTGGAAAGGAATCTCGTCAACAACTCTGAGGCACTAAATCAATGCAGCAGATAGAATAAAACGGTTCAATATTTATTAATATCGCTGTGGATATTCTGTTCATTGCGATAAGTATGAAAAATGCGTTCGCTATTCATATTGGGAACTAAATAACGACGCACATTTCAATGCAAATTATATATACATATATCTTTTTTATATATAAAATTGAAAATTATATATTATTTCTGCACACACATACATTAATGAACATAAAATTTCAAAAATAACAATTTATTCCGCCAGAATAAGCTTCTGATAACTAAACATTCATATATATATGGAATTCTTTAAACGAATTTGTCATCGAACCAGATTCAAGTTAGATCCAAGATTTTATATTTCTAAGGTAATTATATAGTGGGGGAGAGGTTGAAGTTAAAGGTTCCAGCCGTTTTTTAGCGTGTGGATTTTACTGGTGTTCATTTATATAAAGGTTCCTCGAATTTATTTTATTTATAGGTCACTAATGCAGGTTGAAGATTAAAAATATATTCCAACCTGAGACAAAGTAACAACTCACATTCAATGGAGAGGTAGGCCGAGGCGGTTTCCGGGGTGCCGATGCCGTTGGAGACCTCGCAGGAGTAGAGCCCCGAGTCCTCAGCGTGGGTGGGGTTGATGTAGAGGGAGCCGTCCTTCCGCACCATGGCCCTCTGGTCGAGCCACGAGAGCTGGGTGATCTCCACGCCATTGTGGAACCAGTGGTGCGTGATGTTGGCCGGCAGCGCCCGAGCCTCGCACACCAGCTCCGCCTGCTTGCCCTCCAGCTTGGTGAGGTTGTGGGGCGGCACGATGATGACGGCGGGCCCTGCGTCACACACATTCTTCAGACTCTTCTTCTCGGCTTTGATCTTCCAACCCGCTCTAAATATGGGGTTGATCAAGAGAGACCTGGTCTATTTCAAGCTCAAAGTGAACCTGTGTTTGCTCTGCATGCACAGATATAGTTGATTGATAGAACACTTACAACATATACTATACTAACCCAAAACTTTAGGGTGAAACTTCATTTAGATGTAAACAAACTGTACCTATAAATGTATCTTTAAAAACTTAAAACACCCTAAAGCCTGAACACTCACAAGAAAAACACAAACATAGCAAATTGATAATAGAAAAGATAGACTTCCAATATAAATGTCTAAATATAACAGTTGCGCTTCTCTATTTTTATATATTAATAAAATGCATATATAAAAAGGATACCTCTTACTCTGAGAAAAAGGAATTAAAAGAATGTTTTTATTTATTTTCTCTGTGGAGAGCGCGCAGAGTCTGCCAAGCTTTCCTAATAAGCCAAACATTAATCCTAGACTGGGCATATTTGAGAAAAAAATAAAAATAAGTGGGTCAGGTATTGATATTAAAAATAAAAAGGCATATCCTGACCAGGAGCACATGTGCTTTTCAGAAGGCAGAGCGCCATCTGGTGGAACAGAAATCAACTAAACATTGATTTAGCCCGTTCGTGGATGGGTTTTCCTGATTTATCAAGAAATTGAGTTGGCCAAATATCAGGGAACAGGCTAAATCAATGTTTAGTTGATTTCTGTGTCACCAGATGGCGCTCTGCCTTCTGAAAAGCACATGTGCTCCTGGTCAGGATATGCCTTTTTTATTTTTAATATGTAGATATACTCGTATATCGCTTTCGATCGTTTTGCACATTATATGCGCCCTTTCAGGCAAATTACAATTAAAATGTATGTACAGGACAAAATATTTCCCTTTTATTAAATAAGAACAGTTCATTTAAACGATCTTTCCGCGCAAATCGCACACATTTGGAAGCGATGAATTCAGGAAACCTTACCGTTTGTTTTGTTAGCCCCCAACAGTACGAGAGAAGTAAAATTTCATTTGATCCCACAATAGGAGTCATTAAAGCGTCAAAATTTTCTAAAAGCAGGCTTTAAAAAAAAAAGATTCTCATGGATGTTTAACATATTCCAGGGCAAAAGTATACTATAAGTAAGCAATACATAGCGAACTCTTTATATTGAGAAAATATGGAATAATTAAACTATATTTTTTAATATATAAGATTAAATATTATACAAAATTAGTAAATTGAAGATGAAAAGGATTTGGGAAGGCTTGACTTAGGAAAGCATTCTCAGCGATTTCGACATTTTAATCTACAAAATCGTTGCGACTATTGTAAGTTCATTCATATATAGTCTGCACATGGTGTTGGTGTTTAATTAAACCTGGAACTATGTCTTTCTGATTGCAAAAATCACAAAAAATTATGTCGCCGAGCACAGATCTTCAGCTTAAAAAAAACAAGACAACAAAAGCCTGTTTAGGCAATACAAGTTTCCAATCCTTATAAGTGAATAATATAGAGGTATATTTATAGGTGATATACACATCACAAAGTTATACTGAAAAATACTTATATGATAAAATAAAACAAGCTGCCATAATTCAATTATCAGAGCGCTGTGGTGTGGTTTGTGATAGTAAAACTCTTCAGGAGAGTTTTTTAATAGTTCTCCATCGGTCTCTGCTATCTATGCGCTTATATTAGAGTGCTCCCAAACAAAGTAGGCTGGGAGAGAAAATAATACTCACCGCTAACATAATTTATTCTGTCGCCTGAAACTTCTATTCTTTAGACTTCTTAGTTATCTTTTATGTATGAACCGGAATAACTAAAGCTCCTTGTTCCCCTATGTTCCTTCTATGGGCCCGAATGACGCGCGTGTAAGTTATTCCAATGATATTAACGCACTCCGTATAACGCGAAGTTATTTGGGAAAAATGATTTTTAGAATATTTTTATGAATTTTACTTATAATTTTTTTTTTAATAATACATTTATATAGTTTTCGATATCACATTTTTTCTAATATATCACTTTTATAATTATGTGGAAAATGTTTATATTATTTTGTTACTGGTTACTAATATATTAATAGATATTTGTATAATTATATTTCTCTTATTACTTTCATACTCCTTTGAGATGTGAAAAAATATTATTTTAAATTTAAAAATACTCGATTTGTTATTCTGATGTTTGTCTTGCCTCATCTATTTTCAATCTACAATGAAAATAAAACTAAAGATATATTTTTAATAATTTGTTTGTAACATTTAGACTTCACGAGGAGGATTTTAAAACCAAACGATTTTTTAAAAATATTTCGACAATTGGCATGCCTGTCTTTATCAATATATTGATGCTACTATGACAAAACTATTGGATATATATTTATATATATATAGTGCGGGGTTGAGGGGGGGGGGGTGTGGTATTAACACACCAAAAGAAGCACCCTTCCTTTCAAAAATGCATCAAAGTAATGAGTTTCGGGGTAATGAAAGAATATGCCAATACTTATATTGGAAAATGAATATTATCATCCCGTTATCTTGGATTGTATTCTGGAATAAGATCGACCTTCAAACACTTCACCAGCTGGAATATATTTTGGAATATTCGGCCGATTTTATAACTCTTTCCACAAGATGTTATGAAATCGAACCTTCCCCCCTATAGTAATGCTGGAAACCATTGTATACAGACCGGATTTTGTCAGAATTTGCTGTGCGTTCTGCACAGGCGGTGGTAAGAAAACATTGTTTTGATGCATTTTTATACATTTTTGTACATATATATATATATGACACACATTAAAATGTTATAATACCTTGATGAAGGTTGGCGTTCAGCAAACTCTAATATTGGTAAAATAAATTATTTTTTGATGAAATATATGCCTTTTTATTTAAATATGTATGTATATATAATTATATATAGATATATAATTGTATATTAAAAATAATGAAGGCATATCCTGACCAGGAGCACATGTGCTTTTTAGGTGGCAAGGCGCCATCTAGTGAAACAGAAATCAACTAAACATTGATTTAACCTGTTCCCTGATATTTGGCCACCCCATTTTCTTGATAAATCAAGAAAAGCCATCCACGAACGCGTTTTGCGCTGTTGGCGCTCGTCTTATATATACTTATATATATATGGCATGTGACATATAGATACTTTTTTCAACATTTACCTTTGTTTCAGTTTATCCCCGTTTCAACTAAATATCATTTCAGTAAATAAATTATTTAATATATCTTATATACTCCAAATGCTTCGAAACATCAAGCATGGATCTACCTCCACAACAATCTTAACCGGCCATGGTTACATTCAGGCAGACCTTGCAACGGTATCGAAAGAAGACCCAATTTGCCCCCACTGCCAAGATGAAGACCAAACCGTAGACCACCTCCTCTTCACTTGCCCAACCTTCCAATACCAAAGATTCCAGACAGCCACTCTTCTAGGTATCACCAACATATGTCCAGCATCCCTAGAAAATCTCCCAAGAAAGAAATCTGCCTGGCGACACCTCATTAATTGGACTTCCACTGGCATTGTATATAAATCCAAGAAGACTTAGGTCAGAAGGACATCCCGGGTAGTTGGCGACTTCTGTACGCTCCAGGAACCTGGGTTACTTAAATAAATAATAATAATAATAATATCTTATATATGTAATTTTAAAAGACATGTTAAAATATTTTCGAACTATTCTGAAACATTATTAATATCTTACTATTATACCAATAAAATTATATGAAGAAATAATTATTTATAATCATATATATCAAGAAATAAAGACTTTTAAAAATAATCTGATGATTTAAGTTAATTAAATATCAAATGTTATTTTCAAACTAATTTTAAAAGTAATTAAAGATTATGTTGTTTAATTAAAACAAGAGCGGCTCTTTGGCCTGTTATTATGTTGTAATTAGAAAAACTAACTAATAGGATTTAAACTATTGATTTCTTTATGCTGAAATCAATGAAATTAGAATCTAAATTAATTATTTAGTTTGAAGATTCCGGTTTCCTTTGTTAAGTTAAGAATATATCATTCAGTAGTTTTTTAAAAATCAATTACTTCTTTAGTGTTTTAAGTGGTTTATCAGGAATATTTCGAGTTTACGGGGCTTTATTAAGAGCATGTGTGGGTGGGTGTGTTTTTGTCGCTTGGAAAACTTCAAAAATATCCTTGTTATTATCGACTTATAACACTTTTCTTATTTCATCATTAGGACAGTTTATAAGACATTTCTATTAAATATTTATTTATTTATTATTATTTATTATCATTTACAAAGCACGCGATATCCGTCTTGGATATTTGCATGCATACACAAGTTTGGGAGCTTATTTACAGTAATTATTAATAGGAAATTAGTTATTATAATAGAAATTATTAACATATTTGTCAGTTAGTTAACGATTTAATTACCCTATAATGAATATTAGTGAACATCACATAAGAACAGAAATTTAGAGCTATTTACAGCATATAACTATATTACAGCCCAGGCTATCTATTACTAAAAAACATTCTACAAAATCTATTAAAATTTATATACATATATCTATTATTAACTATTTGATTTAGACAATTTATATTTATTTGATTTTTTACTCTCAAGTCCTCTACAAGTCGACAGTCCGTTAAAATATGTACAGGATTTTCTTCTTCTGCACCACATGAGCATTTAGGTGAATCCGTCTTTCTGACTTTGTACAAATATGATCTAAAGTTACCGTGTCCAGTAAAAAATTGGACATTGTAAAAGTTTGGCTTGACATATTTGGGTATTTGGGAATCAGTGAAGAAGGACTTGAAAATGGTATTAGTCTTCTCATAGTATTTCTGCAATTTTTCCCTTATGTAATTAGAAATTATATTCCTACTTGATGAGTCAAATCGGTTGTAATTTATTTCGGTTTTCAACATGTTAGATTCAATATAATCAGTAAGTTTGGGGACTTGTGCAAGTATGTGTGTACAATCCGATGATGTTGTACTGTATGCCTGTATACAATGTTTTAAAATACTATATTGAAGAGAATTAAGTTTGTCTTTAGACTTTTTGTTTATGAATGGATACCATATTGGATAACCATAAGTAATTGTACTTCGATATAATGTCTTATACAATATCAGTCTTCGTCTAAAGTCTAGACCCCATGCTTTCTTTGTCAGGCCAAATAGGTATCCACTAGCTCTAGTTACCCTTATGATCATTTCATTAACATGAGGCGTAAAGTCCAGTTTGCTTCTGACTCGGTGATTTTTAATAGTTACTCCTAGAATCTTAAGTTCTTTAACCGGTTTAATTAACTTGCTACCTGAGACTATTATATCGCTATTGCATTTATATAAATATAATATTTTTGTTTTTTCATCTGACAATTTTAATTTACGACTTTCACACCACTTATTGATTTTTCTTAATACATTATCTATTGTCTTTCTTAGTTGTTCAGGAGTTTTATTCCAACATATTAACGTGATATCATCTGCATATCCTATTGTTTCACAATTATCATCCAGATTATTATTCAGTATCTCATTAATAAGAATATTCCATAATGTGGGAGACAGTGGTCCTCCCTGTGGACATCCTTTACTTAGTTTCTTATTAATTTCAGTTGAGGAATATCTTAATCTTATTCTTCTATTATCAAAGTATGATTAAATATGCTTCATAGAGTTATTTGAACGAACCTTTTAGAATCATTTCATTGGATTGTTGAAATGGAGAGAGTGCGAGCCATCATACCTTATGAGTTGCCCGAAACCCAATTGGTTCATTGACTTATTTGTACATTTTTGCCACATTAAGCCTCACTGTCAGTAAATATTCATTTGCCTTTTTATATGATCATCATAATCACTGTCCATAAATAGTAATTAGGCTTTATAGTTGTGATAACCCCGATCTGATTCTCTATACAGACAAGCCAACTCAAACATAAATCTTTATACCTTGATATGAGCTTTCCAATCAGCTTTAGAACGTATACTGTTACTATGATGTTTCCTGATGATACTAGTTCCGCATTGTCAGTACTTCCCGAGAAATATTTTAAAAATTATTTTTACTTATCCCTAGTAAGTGAACCACATGTCTACACATGTGAAAAGCAGTTCGACTTTGCACTTACAATGATAATCATGGTGGGTAGAAGTAGGTGACTGCTTTTACTGTAAGTGAACCACATGTCTACACATGTGAAAAGCAGTTCGACTTTGCACTTACAAATGTACCATAGCCCCGTTTGGTTACTTGCGCTCGCTGGTGGGGTTGGACTTTTGCAAGAATCGGGGGCCGTTGGAGCATTTTTTTTTCAAATCAGAAAAAAAAAGTGCTTAATGCGGGAATTGAACCCGGGTCGTAGCGGTCGAAAACCAACGGTTTAGACCATCCTTCCGCCGTCCTCCTCCGAAAAATAGTACATTTGAAATATTTATTGAAGGTTGGACTTACATCTTTCTTTAATGACTTTAAAGATCTATATTAAACTAGCTAGAGCAATGTCCTTGATGACCTTCCAGTTGAAATATTTATTATGACAAGGTGATAACAGCACCACTATATGTGGCTCTGAAGGTGACTAAGCTATTTCGGACTATCCATAGTTAATGGAAATTTTTTAAATCACAGAAGGGGATAATATCCAAAATATCTACTTTTATACATGGATTATTAAATATAAAATCGGAAGATGTTTGAAGGTATTATCTTTACATATCATCACTTTCCTCTCGTAAGAAATCTGATGGTTTAGTTCCGAAGATCATTTTTTGGTTGGAAGTTGATTCAGAAACAATATAGCTACACACACATCAACCAATGACTTATAAGTAGATCTAGGATTCAAAATAATCATTCCCCTGAGGAGAGTAACAGCAGGTAACTAGAACGTCGGTAGTTAAATAAATCATTGGTTGATGTTTTCTGAATCTGATGGTTTAGTTCCGAAGATCATTTTTTGGTTGGAAGTTGATTCAGAAACAATATAGCACTCTCTTCAACCAATGATTTATAAGTGAGCCAGGATTCGAAATAATCATTCCCCTGAGGAGAATAACAGCAGGTAACTAGAACGTCGGGAGTTAAATAAATCATTGGTTGATGTTTTTCTGAATCTGATGGTTAAGTTGAAATCATTGCATTAATTAATCTAAATGTTTGTCATCGATGAAGAAACACTCTGCAAGAATGTTTAAGAAATCCTGAAATTACTGTTCAAAAGTGAAATTTATAAAACAAAAGCGTGAGAATTCAGCCTTTTTTTGAGGAATAATAAATACTTCAGGATAAAAATGCAGCTTACTATCTTAGAGGCCTTAATTTTGAATATGAAAAACTCTAGGTGTTGCCATATTTATCCGAAAAATATTGTTCTCTTTTGGTCACAAATTTCATCAAGAAAAATTGTCATAGCTAAATAAAAAATCCTATAAAATACTATTGGTTTCTAGGAATGGATAATGTGATTTTCTTTCCACAGATATTTACGTGCACTATACTCAAAAAGTAATAATTTAATTATTAAAATTTGCCTGTGTGTGTTTTAGAAGATAAATATTAACTTTTTAGTGATTCACAGGAGACAAAGAGATGAGGTCTGATTTGTTATAAAAATCTATATAAAGATCAACAAAAAAGGATGCGCTTATAAAATGTAAAGTAAACATACCACAAATCAAATGAAAAGTAAATATTTTTCTAGGAAATTAAATGAACTTCTTTCACAGTCTCTAATTATCATTTCACAAAAGCTTTACATTAAAATGAAGAAATAAGCTGGTTAAAAGACGCAGGATAAACCAGATTTTGGAAGAAGAATTAAATTTTACCTATAGTCATTGCCATTCCAAATCTTTAGCGACCAAGCGGATTTAATTATTCGGCTGCTTCTAAATTAGTTTATTCTTTTAAAAGCCTTCATCTTCGCAATTGAAATTAGTTTTAATAAAACTTCTAACAGGATTAAATATAATCAGATTAAATATATAGAGAGTTAAATACAATTTTGACACATTTTAAAAATATTATCGATAAAAGTATATCGATGTATTGAGTTAACTCATAAATATGGTAAATACCGATAATTGAATTATAGTAAAATAAAAGTAACTGACTCAGTATCCTCTGAAGAATAAGGTTGGCGGATTGCCAAGAACTTAAAGCCAGGAAGATGCTTATCATTAGGCAGAACTGATGGCTTGAAATAGATCCAATACGCATAAAATATGCAATATTAAGTTGGATTTATACACTTTACAGCGTGATTTGTAACTTATTCTATTTCGCACAAATACAGCCAATATACGACTTTAAAGGGATTAAATACACGGCTTTTAAAATAAAACTATATATTATGGTTTGTATATTATTACAAATGTATTCAAATATTCTTTTGATTTTATCTTACATAGAATATAGATTCAGACCATATACAGGTGGGCCTTTTATTGGAATATGCCAAAGACGGAGTTTGATTCTTTGATCGCAAATTGCTCCTTCTGTGTTATTAAAAGGAGAGTTGTCTCTCTTTATCGCATATATAATTTAATGAAAATATATCATTTATAAATGACTTGAAAATATTTTACAGATCACCTACACATCGACACATTTTTATCTGAAATATATTGCATATAATATATATTTAATATAATGTATATAAATAATATATTATAAATAAACTGTTAACGCTACTTCCTTTTTTAAATATACACAAATGGCGCTATATATATGAATATATTAAAAACAAAGAAGGCATATCCTGACCAGGAGCACATGTGCTTTTTAGATGGCAGAGCGCCATCTAGTGGAATAGAAATCAACTAAACGTTGATTTAGCCTGTTCCCTGATATTTGGCCAACCCATTTTCTTGATAAATCAAGAAAAGCCATCCATAAACGCGTTTCAGGCTTTTGGCCCTCGACAGCGTGGAGCTGGCTGTACCACTGCGACCAAAAATCTTTTGGTCCCAGAGGCTTCTTGAGAAACCAGTAAATGGGTATTTAAGGCCAAACATAGCGTAAATACGTTAACATATTAAAAAATAATATAAAATAAAAAGGTCAGGTGTTGATATTTAAAGCAAAGAAGGCATATACTGACCTTATTATTATTTTTTTTTCTATTATTTTTTAACATATGAATATATATGGCGCCAAATTGATGATGGTATTAACAATATTGCCTAACAGGCTTATTTTTAATTTTTCCAAAGGGATTTACTCGATGCAAAAAATATTTGTTTTATATATACTTTTCTACAATCCTAGAAGCATATATCCGTAGTTCAATAAACCTCAATTTACTGTATTTTCTAACAAATATGCCGGGGATATAAGAAAGGAGAATAATTAGAGTCTGTCATGGAATGCTCAGGATATTTACAGGAATAGACGACGAGATACTCACCCGCCACGATGACCTTGGCCGTGGCCGAGACCGAGCCTTCGCGGTTCCTAGCGACGCACATATAGTCGCCGATGTCGGCCTGGCGCACGGAGCCGATGCGGAGTTGGCTCGCGGCGTCCAGCGGCAGTCCGTTCTTGAACCAGGAGATCGTGGGGTTGGGTGAACCATCCGCCTCGCATGTGAGCGTGATGGACTCCCCGACCTTCACGTACTGGACATCTGGTGGCCGGGCGCGGAAGTGAGGTGGGGCTGCAACCCACTCGAGCTTAGTATCATTCTTGTGTGATCGTTCGTAGACTATAGTTTCTATTTTATTAAATTTATTTTATTGTAGTATATATATAATATTTTAAGGTAAAATAAATGATTTTTTGATCCAATATATGCCTTTTTAATTAAAGATAAATATTCTAAAAAGAAAATTATCATTGTGTTGAAAAACATGTCAATATATATAAATACAACATTGATATTTCGAATATCATATGTTCAGGTCCTTATGTTTATTTCCTGGCAATTCGGTCTTTCACTGTGTCAAAGCGTTATATTTAATAAAGTATTTAGGCATTTAAAATTATGAATTTCGGTATAGGAGAGGCTTTTAGTAAGAATGTTTTATACTTTATAATCTTAATGTCAGTGAGAGTGTTTGTGTGTAATTTGGTATTATTTGAAATATAATACTTTATAAAAATACGATATCGGGATGATAGCTCCTTTTAACGTGATATGTCCTTGATCAACGACAAACACGATTCCCAGCAAGATGTCCCCAGAGAAGAATCTCATGACGGTTAAACTCGCGAATTAGAAGGTTGGCCTTTGTCAGTGCTATGGGATCGTGTTTCTCTATTTAGGTGACATTGCTGATAAACCAATAGTGGGGTCATTTCTAACATTTCTTATGTTTTACCCTTTCTCAACTGTTTTAAGGAGTCAAATTTTAGCTAACAGGAGACGATAACGTCTATTTACATTACAGTTATTGTTGATTTGTGAAATGCAATTGTTCCGCTCTAGAGCGCAGACAGAAGTCGTTTACTTTTTTCAAGACTCTAATCCTCCAGCGAATAAGAGAAGTTTTGATAAGAAATATCTCCCCACAGAATAAACACTAGATGCAACTGATTAATAACGGTGGCTTCTCATTTATCGTTAAGTGCACTTTAGGAGTTGCACGTGGTATGTTTGATATTGGTCAATAGAGGGCTAGATAATCACTTCGTGAAGGTTCTAGAGGCCCTTGATTTACTCAGATTCCAGATTTATCGCTAAGTGGCGTTGGATAGTCGCCCATACTACGAAAACATTCGAATATATATATATATATATATATATATGGAAAATTTGCCGGGAGGAAATTAATCCATAGAAGCAATGGGCGCCTCTCCCGTCAAAATAAACGTCAAAACCTGACGCCATCTATTGACCGTCGCCGCAACTAGCGGCCTCGGGTCGGTGACAAAGCCACAACACCAGCTTTGGCAAACTGAGAAGCGTCCACCTAGAGACCATGGTTTCGGGCTAATGGCCCTCGTCAGTCTAGGGCGGACTTTATTCCATGAGATCCACACGGGATCTAATGGAATCTTCACAATCTACCAAAGAGGTGTTTTGCTGGCAATGTGGCTGGGCCAAATCTATGGCTAGAATATAGATGGAAAATTTGCCGGGAGGAAATTAATCCATAGAAGCAATGGGCGCCTCTCCCGTCAAAATAAACGTCAAAAACTGACGCCATCTATTGACCGTCGCCGCAACTAGCGGCCTCGGGTCGGTGACAAAGCCACAACACCAGCTTTGGCAAACTGAGAAGCGTCCACCTAGAGACCATGGTTTCGGGCTAATGGCCCTCGTCAGTCTAGGGCGGACTTTATTCCATGAGATCCACACGGGATCTAATGGAATCTTCACAATCTACCAAAGAGGTGTTTTGCTGGCAATGTGGCTGGGCCAAATCTATGGCTAGAATATAGATGGAAAATTTGCCGGGAGGAAATTAATCCATAGAAGCAATGGGCGCCTCTCCCGTCAAAATAAACGTCAAAAACTGACGCCATCTATTGACCGTCGCCGCAACTAGCGGCCTCGGGTCGGTGACAAAGCCACAACACCAGCTTTGGCAAACTGAGAAGCGTCCACCTAGAGACCATGGTTTCGGGCTAATGGCCCTCGTCAGTCTAGGGCGGACTTTATTCCATGAGATCCACACGGGATCTAATGGAATCTTCACAATCTACCAAAGAGGTGTTTTGCTGGCAATGTGGCTGGGCCAAATCTATGGCTAGAATATAGATGGAAAATTTGCCGGGAGGAAATTAATCCATAGAAGCAATGGGCGCCTCTCCCGTCAAAATAAACGTCAAAAACTGACGCCATCTATTGACCGTCGCCGCAACTAGCGGCCTCGGGTCGGTGACAAAGCCACAACACCAGCTTTGGCAAACTGAGAAGCGTCCACCTAGAGACCATGGTTTCGGGCTAATGGCCCTCGTCAGTCTAGGGCGGACTTTATTCCATGAGATCCACACGGGATCTAATGGAATCTTCACAATCTACCAAAGAGGTGTTTTGCTGGCAATGTGGCTGGGCCAAATCTATGGCTAGAATATAGATGGAAAATTTGCCGGGAGGAAATTAATCCATAGAAGCAATGGGCGCCTCTCCCGTCAAAATAAACGTCAAAAACTGACGCCATCTATTGACCGTCGCCGCAACTAGCGGCCTCGGGTCGGTGACAAAGCCACAACACCAGCTTTGGCAAACTGAGAAGCGTCCACCTAGAGACCATGGTTTCGGGCTAATGGCCCTCGTCAGTCTAGGGCGGACTTTATTCCATGAGATCCACACGGGATCTAATGGAATCTTCACAATCTACCAAAGAGGTGTTTTGCTGGCAATGTGGCTGGGCCAAATCTATGGCTAGAATATAGATGGAAAATTTGCCGGGAGGAAATTAATCCATAGAAGCAATGGGCGCCTCTCCCGTCAAAATAAACGTCAAAAACTGACGCCATCTATTGACCGTCGCCGCAACTAGCGGCCTCGGGTCGGTGACAAAGCCACAACACCAGCTTTGGCAAACTGAGAAGCGTCCACCTAGAGACCATGGTTTCGGGCTAATGGCCCTCGTCAGTCTAGGGCGGACTTTATTCCATGAGATCCACACGGGATCTAATGGAATCTTCACAATCTACCAAAGAGGTGTTTTGCTGGCAATGTGGCTGGGCCAAATCTATGGCTAGAATATAGATGGAAAATTTGCCGGGGGGAACTCATGGAATAAAGTCCGCCCTAGACTGACGAGAGCCATTAGCCCGAAACCATGGTCTCTAGGTGGACGCTTCTCAGTTTGCCAAAGCTGGTGTTGTGGCTTTGTCACCGACCCGAGGCCGCTAGTTGCGGCGACGGTCAATAGATGGCGTCAGTTTTTGACGTTTATTTTGACGGGAGAGGCGCCCATTGCTTCTATGGATTAATTTCCTCCCGGCAAATTTTCCATCTATATTCTAGCCATAGATTTGGCCCAGCCACATTGCCAGCAAAACACCTCTTTGGTAGATTGTGAAGATTCCATTAGATCCCGTGTGGATCTCATGGAATAAAGTCCGCCCTAGACTGACGAGGGCCATTAGCCCGAAACCATGGTCTCTAGGTGGACGCTTCTCAGTTTGCCAAAGCTGGTGTTGTGGCTTTGTCACCGACCCGAGGCCGCTAGTTGCGGCGACGGTCAATAGATGGCGTCAGTTTTTGACGTTTATTTTGACGGGAGAGGCGCCCATTGCTTCTATGGATTAATTTCCTCCCGGCAAATTTTCCATCTATATTCTAGCCATAGATTTGGCCTAGCCACATTGCCAGCAAAACACCTCTTTGGTAGATTGTGAAGATTCCATTAGATCCCGTGTGGATCTCATGGAATAAAGTCCGCCCTAGACTGACGAGGGCCATTAGCCCGAAACCATGGTCTCTAGGTGGACGCTTCTCAGTTTGCCAAAGCTGGTGTTGTGGCTTTGTCACCGACCCGAGGCCGCTAGTTGCGGCGACGGTCAATAGATGGCGTCAGTTTTTGACGTTTATTTTGACGGGAGAGGCGCCCATTGCTTCTATGGATTAATTTCCTCCCGGCAAATTTTCCATCTATATTCTAGCCATAGATTTGGCCCAGCCACATTGCCAGCAAAACACCTCTTTGGTAGATTGTGAAGATTCCATTAGATCCCGTGTGGATCTCATGGAATAAAGTCCGCCCTAGACTGACGAGGGCCATTAGCCCGAAACCATGGTCTCTAGGTGGACGCTTCTCAGTTTGCCAAAGCTGGTGTTGTGGCTTTGTCACCGACCCGAGGCCGCTAGTTGCGGCGACGGTCAATAGATGGCGTCAGTTTTTGACGTTTATTTTGACGGGAGAGGCGCCCATTGCTTCTATGGATTAATTTCCTCCCGGCAAATTTTCCATCTATATTCTAGCCATAGATTTGGCCCAGCCACATTGCCAGCAAAACACCTCTTTGGTAGATTGTGAAGATTCCATTAGATCCCGTGTGGATCTCATGGAATAAAGTCCGCCCTAGACTGACGAGGGCCATTAGCCCGAAACCATGGTCTCTAGGTGGACGCTTCTCAGTTTGCCAAAGCTGGTGTTGTGGCTTTGTCACCGACCCGAGGCCGCTAGTTGCGGCGACGGTCAATAGATGGCGTCAGTTTTTGACGTTTATTTTGACGGGAGAGGCGCCCATTGCTTCTATGGATTAATTTCCTCCCGGCAAATTTTCCATCTATATTCTAGCCATAGATTTGGCCCAGCCACATTGCCAGCAAAACACCTCTTTGG
Organism: Cordylochernes scorpioides; assembly: GCA_030710605.1. Lineage (NCBI taxonomy): Eukaryota > Metazoa > Arthropoda > Arachnida > Pseudoscorpiones > Chernetidae > Cordylochernes > Cordylochernes scorpioides. The sequence goes on along the minus strand of CP092886.1, from coordinate 134,185,291 downwards.
TAGATTGTGAAGATTCCATTAGATCCCGTGTGGATCTCATGGAATAAAGTCCGCCCTAGACTGACGAGGGCCATTAGCCCGAAACCATGGTCTCTAGGTGGACGCTTCTCAGTTTGCCAAAGCTGGTGTTGTGGCTTTGTCACCGACCCGAGGCCGCTAGTTGCGGCGACGGTCAATAGATGGCGTCAGTTTTTGACGTTTATTTTGACGGGAGAGGCGCCCTTTGCTTCTATATATATATATGTCATAATATATGCTCTTCCAGGATTAATAAAACAAACCAACAGCCAACGAGAGAGAGATGGGCAGCTAAAGCGAGACACTTTAGACAACTAACTTACGACCATTTTTGGCCACATCCTGAGGGGGCCGCCCGTCACCACCTGGCGACTATTCTGGTTAGCCCCCGGTTGTGTACACAGGGAAAACAGTCGTTCAGCGGACAGCGCTCTCGCTACCTTTTTCCTTCTCGGATGGCTTCCAGATTCCTCTTCCAACTCGTCGTGTGATTATTTCTCTCCTCACCACATTTACCACTATATTGTCACATAAATATATATTGTTATGAATATAGAGCAATCCATATATACACATTTAGATAACGCCAACCAAAATATTGGCAAATAAATATTTTATTCGATTCAATATATGACTTTTTATTATCAAAATATTTATATATATTCTTTTTTTCTCTTTTCGTATATATCACATATACTTCTTTGAATTCTTATTTTTAAAATTGAAAATAAAAACTATTCAAAAAGGCCGTTGGAAAATCGTCCACGAGGTTCAAAAATTGGAATCAGCTTTGTATGGGAGCTAATAATCGAATCGCATCATCAGCTTCTCTAAAACAGAAATAGCGGCGCCTATTACATTCATACAATTGTTTTGCCTTCTACATGCTTCGGATAAGCATTTTAAGGCATCACTCATGATTAGGTGTCTCCAAGCGCCCGCCGCAGTGGAGGGCCAAGGAGAGGGCTGGAGAGGCGCCGGCAGAGCCGTGGGCACCCCGGGGGATAGGAGGGCGAGTGCGCGCCGATTTTGAGGGAACCAAGGCAGCACCAAGCACAACTAAAGCACCGCAGGCTTCAAATATATTTAAGGGATCATTTCAGGGATCAAGATCAAGCGATCAAGACCCAGAGATCAGAAGGTCTGGCTTTTATCGTCTGGCTTTTATAGCAGCGCCTATTACAGCGATGCCTATTATATAACTGATAGTTTATTTAATTCTCCTGAGGAGAGCGACAGCGAGTCACAGAAACGTCGAGAAATAAATAAACCATTGGTTGATGTCGCCATGGTTTCTCCAAATCAACTTCCGACCAACAAACGATCTTCAGAACTATTATATGACTATCATTATACGAGATAATACATAGGTCTTATTAGTTATTATTATAAATACTTTTTGTACACATCTTCACAGAATAATAAAAAGGAATCTCTAACAGAACAATTGTAAATAAACCAGAATAGAGGATACAGCCGCTGGTGTAAGATTTGGAACTCGTCTGGAATAATTGACCGTGAGGAAGAAATATTGTAGATTTTATTACATTGGCTTCGAAGCCAATTTTTCTCATGGTATAATGGTCTATTTATCACTATATATTTTTTATTGTTTAAATGCCGAAGTCTTTGTGTGAACCTTGTTATAGCCTCTAGTTTATCTGAAAATATATAAACTATTTTTTATATATCTTTATATAATTATCTTAATATGTTTTATATATTTTTTAAATTTTATTATTTGTATTTTATACTCAAACACAACTTTTAGAACTCTAATTTCTTCTTTTCTATATGTATTCATAATTTCACAATTTATCGTTTTTCTGTTTAGTTTGCGATTGCTAAAAGCCTATTTTATTTACAAGTCAAATATAATTCATTTTAGTAATAAAACTATTAAACAAATCAAACTCTATCTATATATAGTATTTAGATAAAATATAAAAAAGTCTCTGTGTTATTTGACCATAATCCCCACGGATGTAAATGTTTAAACGAAAAGTAGGCCACGTGACCGAACCTATGGGGAAATAGTTTAACCGTAATCTTATAAGGTGCTTTGTTTGGATATAATTACAACAACAACAACAATAGCCTTTATTGGGCACACGTGCCATACAGGATTCTCCCGGTAGGACAAAATAAATAAATAACAGATTAGCATCATCTTCAACCCAAGCTTATTTGGAAGATCTAAGGCAGGAAAACAGGAAACAACACTATTCCAAAGAACAGAACCCCTGTAAAATCTCCTGATTTAGTTCCGATGGATTTTTGAGTTTTTGGATGCCTCAAAAGAGCACTTGGAAAGAGACACCCTAGGACAATTGAAGGTCTCTGGAAAGTGGTAAAGGAAAATTGGGATCTTTTGAGTATGACCATGATCAGAAAGTGTCTGCTATCGTGGAAAATCAGGTGCCGTTCTGTAAATAAACAAAAGGGCTTTCAAATAGAATATTTGAAAATTTTCAAATATGATGTTAATTTTTAATATTTTATAATAAAACTTGTTTCCTATAAGTGTGAACACCCTCGGTAGTTTTATAATGCATTAGCGCGCTATCCGTTATGAAAATTCGAAACTACAAGTATTATAGAAGCGTGTGATTCTTTTAGAAATCAAACAATTGCTTGGAAGACGCTCTCTTCAACTGGTTTACCCAAAAGCGTGCCAATAATATTATTATTACTGATGACCTCCTAAGAGAAAAGGAAAAAAACTTGGCGAGCAGTTGGACGTACCAGAAAATTTCGCGTACAGCAGTGGGTGGCTGCAGGCGATTTAAAGGGAGATTCCATATTTCGCAACGACGGCTCTGTGGGGAAGGCGCATCGATTTCTCCAGCTATCACTGATGAACACCTTACAAATTTGAACAGCATGCTGGCGAACTCCGGATATGACCCAGCCAACATATACAATGCAGACGAAACGGGATTATTTTTTCAGCTCATTCCTGACCGAAAACTTGCTCACAAAGACGAAAAATGCCGTGTTGTCAAAAGGATGAAGCAACGAATCACTGTTCTACTGTGCTGCAACTCTACTGGAACAGACAAACGGCGATTGCTGATTATTGAAAAATCGACAAAGCCTCGATGCTTCAGAAACTTTAGTCCACACTTCTACTGCACTTACACATCTAACATAAAAGCATGGATGACCTCTAGCATCTTTCAAGAATGGCTGCTGCAGTTCAACAAGCAGCTTGTCTCTGAAGGACGTCGTATCCTACTGTTGTTAGATAACGCTACGTTTCACTTCGTCCCTAATGATGGTCTCAGCAACATAAAGATACACTTCCTTCCACCAAATATGACTTGGCCAACTCAACTAGAAATTGTATTCGACTATACATTGTAACTGTGCTATACGTAGTAAGTGCACTATATATTGTAATTATTTTATACATTGTAAGTGCGGTATACATGGGAAATACACTATACATTGTAATTGAAATATACGTTGTAAGTGCACTATGCGCTTTAAAAGGACTCTATACGTTTTAAAGGTGTTCGACACAACTAACAATATGTTACTATTCGCTACATATTGTAGTCTAATAATATATTTTTCAATAAATATTTCTTTCATTCTTTTTTCTCTGATAAATAATTTTGAAAACTCACACTGGCTTTTTACAGACCACCTTTATTATATTCCCTTTTAAATATGTTCTTTATCCGAAACAATGATTATTTGTGAGATAGGTATTGAGAAAAATAAAGAGAGTTTCTGCTGGTAAAAGAAGTTTGGAGAGAGAAAGGAGGTAAAATGTAAGTCGTATTGATGACTTGGTTTGAGTTAATAGTTGTTGAATACCACAGGCTGGGTCTCCCCTGACAATATCCTGCTTCGTGGCCCATAACATGCTCGAAGAATTCGACCAAACTCTTGACTTTCTCAACTGGAAAATTAGTTTTCAAAGCAAACTCCAAACACAATAACTGTTGTCATTTTATTGTTTACTCAAACAAATATATGTTATAGATATGGTATAGTTATAGAGAGAGCAGGGTAACAATTTTAATGAAGCAATTTCCTATAAGAATAAATATTTTTATGTAAAAAGAACTCACTTTTTGATTTCAAAACCTTGTTTTCATCATTGGATAGTTTAAATGGGATACGAGATTCATTTTCTAAACTATTGCATTTTTTGTCTTTACCTAACGTATAATTTAGATATTTTTGTACAATTTAGAACATTTTACCTAATATAAGTAGGAATCAAGCAGGTTACTAAAATTGTGCCTAAGCAAATAACTTGTAACTATGCGGCTTCATTTGATGTCAAGCCAATCCAGAATCTATCCAGATATCTCATATTTATACCATTCCCAACTATAGAATAGATAATGGCGAAAATTCTATCCACATGCAACATAATCAATTCGCTGAATTTCCTTAAGGAAACGTGATTGGATTCTATCGATCACCAAGCTCAAAGAAGTCTAACAACATACTCTACGGCTTGTTAACCATTTTATATGTAAAGTTCAGCTTTTGTCTACATTTTGGATTGCTATCTACAACTCAGATTACATAGGGAATCAAGAATTATGAAATTATCGTAGAATAATTTATTATTGATTTTTACTATTATTTTGGATTAGAAACTCGTATAAACGTTTAAAAACTCCTCTTTGATTGTTTGTATATTGTATAATACTCTTCTTCATGATAAAAAAAACTAAATATTCTGGCTTAGCATTGCCCATTCTTCAATTTAATCGTAATGCAAAATCGCGCCATCTATATTTATAATTAGATACTATTTAGCGCGTTTGTTCATTTTATTTTAATAAAATGATTTCCTATTGCCTAAGAAAATATTAAAAAGGCACTGCTCATCAATGCTGGACCCTCTCAAAGGCTTCTCTAGTTTAATCTACTAGACCACGCTAAATCTTCAATTTATATCTTTTATAGTTTGATATTCTGAGTTTATAATATGTATTTACTCACATTGATTAGGTTCTAATTCAGCCAATATGAATAATACTTCTCATATCAACTCTCACATTGAAGGCTTACACCGCCGCAAAGCTTCAAACAGGAAATCTAAACTAGCAAGTGTCATCTTGTTTTTCAGTTCCGGCATTGAACAAATTTCTGGTTCAAGAAGAACAAGGAAGTGAACACTTGATTCACGCCAGACAAAGACCTGTCGAAGTATTGGCTGATCTATCAAATAAAATCTATTATTAGGATGAAAGAATCGAAACAATACTTTTGTCTCTTGAAAATGGAATGGGGAAGTTGGATCGAAGATTTAAACACCTCAAAACTGGCTGGCTGGTGCGATTAAATCTGTTTCTAGGAAAATTGAGATAATCATGGAAATGGAAGGCGTGTTTAATCCAAAGAAACGAACCAAAGATAACATGCCTATACCCGTTCAAATTGTACAGTATCTAGTTTTATTATAGAATTTGAGAAATATATAGCGCTAAGTATCATACCAGCTGCTTATATGGTCTCTTTATAAATAGTAAATATCTAAAAAAAGTTTGAGATGTGTGATAAAAATTCCACTACTGATGAGCCATAACTAGAAATCCAGATTTGAAATTATAATTTCAATGTAGAATATTCGAATAATATGAATAGCGATTTTATAGAAATTTTATTTGTATTTTTGGAGTCGATCACCACATAGAACTATGAAAAGCTTTTGCTAATAAATAGAGATATATGAACGTCGTAATGAAGAGTACTTTTTTACAATTAAAAATTTCGAAAAATCTTTCGAAATATTTATAGAAATATATCAATTTTCTTATATTGGAGAGTACTATGCAAAAATAATAATTTTCAAGAATACTGGGAACTCGAGATTGTGCTAAATGGCAGAGACTGTCTATATCGCGTCCTTTTTGATAAGAGATTAGTATTTTATTTTTAAGATAAATTTACTTACGGCAAAACTTCCTTTTATAAATATCTATACTAATTATAAAAACTATTTTTTAAATTCGTAGCAAAATTTAAAATGTTTTTGAGTGCGAAATTAAAAAAAAAAAACTTTTGACCTTTATTCCCTGTACAAATAAAAAAAATGATACATTTTGAATGATAGAAAGTAAATTTCCAGTTTAGCTTTGTCCATAGTTTCTCTCTCCCTCTCATTTCCTTAAATTCAATTTTATGTATGCAAATAAAACCAAAATCTCTAAATTCAATTGTACAATATAAATCTTTTAATATGTAAATTTTAAAGCAGTTAACATGTATGTAAATTTTGTTTTTGTATAAAAGATTTGGAAAATAAAGAGAGAGATGATTGAGGTGGAGACAGCCACAAACGACTGCTAATTTTTCACACATCCATAGTAGAATCATATATATATCATTATAGTTCAAATATATTCTCTTTGCGATACTGACAAAAAGCTTATTGTAAAACATATACTCATGGATAAAACTATAGGAAGGTGTACCTTTCAGCATGTATATCGGGATTCAGACAATAACAGTGAAAGATATTTGATACACAGTGACCTTTATAGAAGACATACAAGCTAATCAAGTGTGAACAAAATTTCCTCTGTCTCCTTAAAAAAAAAAAGACGACCGGAGACATGAAAGAACTCTCCACCTTCTGAAGTTATGTTAATGAGTGTACGTATATTTTATAGCAAACTTTTTAAATATTAATTTATGTATATTTCGTGTATTATTGTGGTTACAGATGATTGGAGATCTGCTGTACACACGTTGAGTTAGAATACAAACATTAAGAAGATATACCATTAAACCCATATATATATATATATATTAGATAGTAAAAAGACATATTGGATTGTATATATAAAATATATATTTGCCAATATTTCGGCTGGCTGAACGCCAACCTTTATCGAAGCATTATATTTTTGTATACACAAACAAAGCGCACCATAGTGTTAACACATAACACTATGCGGCGCTGAGTTTGTGTATACAAAAATGTAATGCCTCTATAAAGGTTGGCATTCAGCCAGCCGAAATATTGGCAAATAAATCTTTTATTCAATCCAATATGTCTTTTTACTATCTAATGATTTAAGTATGGATTGCTCTATTTTCAGAAATACATATATATGGTAATTTAAAACAACAACCTCATATTGTGTAGATAACTTATAACAAGATTGCCATGTTGTATATAGAAACACATCTATAAATAATTATGCGCATGATTAATCTGTGTCTTTACATCACCCTATGTAATGTTATTTGTACAAAGTGGATAAATAAATAAAATCTGTAATAGATTTAAAAGTTGAGCTAAAGCAGAGATCGAGCATAGTATTGCCAAAACAACAAAGTCTAAAGAGGGAAGTCATAAATCAGGTAGATTCACAGTTCCCACGACAGGCCACCCACACTGTCACATGTGGTGGAATGCAGAGACCCCTCTCACACCTGGACAGGTAAAGGCGCCCTTTCTCAAACGCCCCTGTCACATAAGGTCGCCCCGTCTTTAACCTATAAATCATCACCTTACAGTCTCTTGACAGCTCAGTTCAGTTCAGTTCAGTTTAGTTTAGTTCACCCTTAGTGCAAGCCGCGTCGGTCGTGTCATGTCGATCTTATCCATCATGTAGACGAGTCAGAACGTTTCTATCTCCATCTTTTCGCTCCTAGCTCAGCTTTTATCTGTTAACGGAACTTTCTTAGTGTAACTGTGTCTTCGTTTTTTGTGTGGATATCCCCAGCTTTCCACTCTGCCTCGACCACGACTGCCTGTATTTTGTGAGAACTTTTAAAGGTCTTCCAAGGTGCAGAGAGGTACTGGAAAACTCTACATCCTGACTGTTCCTCTCGGTCAACACAGTACAACAAGAGCTACCAGGACTTCAACTATTATTTCAGTAGTCGACATCAAACTCAACAAATCATTACAGTGAGTCGACAAGATCTTTTATTTCATATATATATATATTATAATTGTTTAATTTATATGTGGAAAGATTCAATTTAATATATATATTTCTATTTATAGAACTAAAAAGCACATGTGCTCGTGGTCAGGAGATGCCTTCTTTATTTTTAATATTTCTATTTATACAAAATATAAACAAATTTATTCTCCAAAAGTAATTTTTAATTTACAAATTTACACAATATTCCATTTAAAAAAAGTAAATAATGGGAATTTGAATAAATATCCATCCTACTGGAAAAATAAACACATAATATTAGCGATATAATAAAGATACGCAGCCCTTGATGCTTTGTTTTATTCATTTATAAATCGTACAGGGCTTTTTCAATTGATATATATATATATATTCAGCACATTTAAGATAAATAAAATAATATTTAATTTATAACTCGCACACATATATTAATTAACAATACATTTTAAAATTTATTTAAATAGAGAAAAGTAAGAGTTATATAATAGAATTTATCAACGGCTAGTGACTTAAATGAAAAATAAATTAGTAAAGTCTAAATATATTTATTTGAATGCTAGACTTGATAAAAAGAAATAAAAAATGGCAGAGTTAAAAGCATAATAGCCCACGACCGCCATTCCAATATTCCTCTCGACGTGTGAAGAGCCCAATGAGAGAAACAAATTTGCAATTAATTCCCGACTTTGTCTCCAGCCTAACGCAAACAAGTGCATTTCTTTTAAAATTAAAATTTCCCTTTCTTTACCAATACCTTTTTCTTTCCCAATCTTTTGTCCTTTCTCTGCGTTAATTTGAATTGCAAGCAAGCCTTCTTATTTAAAGAAAGTTTGCAGTTTTTCAATTTTATTTTTGTTTGAAATAAGCTGACTCTAAATATTTCAATCCTAACGAAATTTAAAGTTGAATTACCGAAATTTTAAAATTATTCAGAGAAAAAAATTTCTCCATATTTTTTTTAGATATTATTAAATAAAGCTTTATATATAAATAAAATTTTCTATCTTTTTTCGCTAATTTGCTATGCATGAAGCCGTTTTGAAATCGATATAAAAATGAAATTTTAAATTCTATTTGAAATATTAATGTTACTAGAATACTAAGAGACCAATTATATTTATATAAATAAGCATTGTGCTATATCATTTGTTATCAAGGATAAAGATCTCTTCGATTGGGATTACATCTAGGCCTAATAACTAATCTGCAGACATGGTGAATGACGTGATAAGAGATAGTTTTAGTAAGCACAATACTTGTAAATAACCGTCTCAGAGAGAGAGATAGACAGAGCGAAATGATAAACAAAAACATTATATTATAAAATAAATAAAGCTTCCAAGTCTTAGTTTCTTGTTCAACTTTTTATTTCCAAGCTTTCGGACTTGTCAGTTCTTCAACAGGAGTATCACGTTAATAAATTGATGATAAATACTATTTTTTATAGAAATTATTATTTACATATTTTAGATATTTATGATATTGAAAGGGAGGGAAAAACATTATAATTCAAAATGTATTGATCACCACATTCATTTATACATCTGATTTATTATTACGAATATTTCAAACATTTTCCTTATGTAAGTTTGATAAGAAACTAGTTAAGTATATTTGATAAGCTTATATAGTGATTATATAGTGATATATTTTTAAAGGTCATAAAAATGAAATCAAATAAACATTACTCTGTATCAAAATTCGAAACTATTATAGATGTGTATGATTCTTTTTAAGAATAAACAATTTCTACTGTCCTTACTGCAATGGAAAATTAATGGGAGGGCCTGGCTTAGAGTAGAAATTGTTTATTTTTAAAAAGAATCATACGCGTCTAAAATAGTTTCGAATTTTGATAACAGATGGCGCGCTAAATGCATCATAATTATTGTCTATATAAGCTTTTTTGCATTATGATTTGAACATATCTTAGGGTTGTATCGCGGTAAAAGTAGGCTAAGCTCGAAGTTGTATTTGGTTTTCCGAAGTGAAGATAAGTAATTCAGTTTTATCATGTAACATGAAGCTCATTTCCCAAATCAAAGTAGGAGCCTCATTTATATCTCACTTATTCAGTCTCAGTTTCAATATTCTAAGTTATTGCTTAGACAGCGCTTTTTCTCATTAGCAACTTTAATCATGTCCATTAAATAGAAGCTCATTGAAAATAACACATTGAATTGAAATATAAATTCATACAAAAAAAAAAGAATTTTATTACAGGGTATATAAGATGTTGGAGGCAATGTTTTTATAAGCCCATAACTCAACATTTTTAGTTGCTGTTTTTATATATTTTAAAAGTACCTTTGGTCAAATATATCATTTGCACAACAGACCGATATAAAAATATCGAAAATATCGGTTGTTGCCAAATCATTTATCCACAAGTGCTGAAGAAAATGGAGGCGACTGGCGGAAAAGCATCACCTCTGTCAAAGCGCAAACAGCGCTCTAAATCCGTGATAACATTTTTGTCATTGCAGCAGGGTCAAGAGATGATCTACTCTCGTCCTAGAACCTTCTTGAAAACCATTTCCAGTGATTTTGTAGTATCCGTTGACAAATACACAGGATGTGATTCATGAAAACTTACGGAAAGAGTCCTACATTATAAAAAGGAAAGTTTCGTGAGCGCAATCCCAGCAATAACACCTACCTCGCTGTAAACGCTTCTACGGCAAGACTCCATTAAAACGTACCATGTTTGGTTCATCCAGAATCAGAAGCTTAAGAATAGAAACTGTCAGCTAATTCTCTCCAACCTTAATTGCCTGGACGTGTGAGTTGTGCTTTGTCGTGTCCACATCGCTGAAAGCTGTCATTGTCGCTCAAATGTCCAATCTCAATAAACACTATTTAATTCGTGCCTGTCAAGGTTTCCGATCTCGTATTGAAGCCATTATTAAGACTGATAAAGAGGAGCTATTTCGAATAAACCTATTTCGTATATATACCTCCAACAATTATAATATAATTATTTATCGTATATTTTGGAATAATATATCCAATTTTAAAAGTTTATCCACGTGACTAATTTTAGAAAATGTCCCAAATTTGTCCAATTACCTATTTTATTGATTATTTTTTAATTTCTGAGAATAATTCTGCCTAATATTTTAAGAATTCACATAATATTTTGCTTAAATTGCGATATTAATTCATATTTGTATATAATTATATATGATACTATATATTTAATATGTTTTTTTTCTAACTACATATATGTTATGAATTTTTTGTTTTGTTGTTGAAAAAGAGAATTGAAGGTGCAGTCGTGAAAATAGGAAATAAATTATTTGCTTATCAAGTAGTTTTTATTTTGTATTACTTGAGAGAGAGAGAGAGAAGCAAATTATACATAATATTATTTGTCACAGTAATATAGAATTTATAAAATGAAATCTATATTCGTGGTTTAAAAAAAAGGTAGCTTAACTATACATATTTACAACAAATATCCAAAAAGTGGTAACTTCTAAATCTATGGTCAAAAATGTAGAACAGTCAATGAATGAAAATAAAATATGTTTTTTATTAAAATAAAATAATTGCATTTTAGATTATATAATATATATATATTTCAAACATATATATATATATATATATATATTAGATTTAATAAGTTATTAAAATTTAATCACACGGTTTATTTTTAAATTTCTTTTTTTTTTCTAAACATAAAAAATATTTTTGCTTAATCCTATAAAAACCCACTTTTTAAAGTGAGTTAGAAATTTTAGAGGGAAAAATATTTTCTTAAATTGTAAGAGTGTTCCTGAAGGAATTTAAAATATATATAGTCTCTATTATAGAATGGCCATTTAGTGGGATCCTAAAAGTTCTAAACAACCTGATTATATATATATGCTCCAGGATTGGGCCACTTTATAATATGGGAAATTCGCAGACGAGAGCAAAGAACCTAAGAGGCTTACGTTTTGAAGCCAACTTATTATAGGATAAGGAAATAGCGCTTGAATTCCCTCAACTTGTTATTCTAGCTTGTTTTATTTATTTTGTTTCCTTCTTTTTTTTTTCAGAATTTGAATCATTTGAAAACTTAATGATGCTATATATTTTACAATATTTTACTATTTTGCATCATATATATATATATATATATATATATATATAGTACACACAGAAATAAAAATCTGTATATCTGGAATCAAAATTTGAATCTTTTGTTGCACCTATTATACCAATTATTATATGAATATATAGGAGTTCAAAATAATTATATATATATTTATTGAAAATAGAGCAATCCATAAATAAATCTTTAATTAAAAAGGCATATATTGGATCAAAATATCATTTATTTACCAATATTTCAGTTGGCTGAACGCTAACCTTTATCAAGGTATTATAACATATTAATGTGTTATAATACCTTGATAAAGGTTGGCGTTCAGCCAACTAAAATATTGGTAAAATAAATGATATTTTGATCCAATATATGCCTTTTTAATTAAATATATATATATATTTCATATAAACATCTTCACAAATATATTCTTTCATAATATTACTACTTTAATAAATTATTTCCCCCGTGTGTGTGTGTGAAATAAATATACAAATATATATTATAGTATATAACCATCTATATACAATTTAATAAAAATGATTTACACTATTTTATAATTGTGTTTTGTTATCATTCAACACAATAGTGACATTCAGTAGAACACCATCTTATGTTTATCGATATTGATATTTCTTTCACTATATTAAATACATGTTCTTCTTCTTTATATTTTATAGAATTATCATGAACATGTTTACCTAACAGATAGTTTTGGGTATTACACTAATTGAAAATGGTTCCTATTCGATAATTTGATAATTCTTTCACTCTTTAAAGGAATTTTTAAAATGATTTTTAATATGAAAAATAGATGGTGAATAAAATTATATAGTTTCCATAAAGTTTATATCAATATTATATATATATATATATGTTATAAAAATAATGAGATTTTCTGCTTGAATTTTGATTAACTTGAGAATTATGCTATGGTAATGCAGTCGTGGCAAAAATCTTGATAGTATAATACTAAAAATAATTTTGATCAGAGATTTATTTAATTGAACTAAAGGAATATATAAAAGCATAATTTGATATGGGAAGTGTGACCTCTGGCGATCAATTTAACAGAGTATTTGAATCTATGAACTATAATTTTAAATAAAATAATATTTTTATATAACATATATATCGACATAATATTTATTATATTTATTATATTGTGAACATAACATACATATCTACTTATATAATTGCCTTATTCTGAAGCTCACGGATAGAATGCGCGCCCATTGGCTGCCGGCGAACACGTGTCCTCCCTGCCCCCCTCTAGACAACCCTGTTATCAGCTGTGTGATACATACACCTGTCTATAGCGGCCATTCTAGACAACCCTGTTATCAGCAGTGTGTTGCATCCACCTGTCTATACAGACCACCCTGTCTAAAGCGACCACTGACCACCCTGCCTATAGCGACCACTCTAGAGAACCCTGTTATCAGCTGTGAGATACATCCACCTGTCTTTACAGACCACCCTGTATATAGCGGCCATTCTAGATAACCCTGTTATCAGCTGTGTGATACATACACCTGTCTATAGCGGCCACTCTAGACAACCCTGTTATCAGCTGTGTGATACATCCACCTGTCTATACAGACCACCCTGTCTATAGCGGACACCTTAGGCAACCCTGTTATCAGCAGTGTGATACATCCACCTGTCTATACAAACCACCCTGTCTATAGCGACCACTATAGACAACCCTGTTATCAGCTGTGTGATACATCCACCTGTCTATACAGACCACCCTGTCTATAGCGGCCACTCTAGGCAACCCTGTTATCAGCTGTGTGATACATACACCTGTCTATAGCGGCCACTCTAGACAACCCTGTTATCAGCTGTGTGATACATCCACCTGTCTATACAAACCACCCTGTCTATACAAACCACCCTGTCTATAGCGACCACTCTAGACAACCCTGTTATCAGCTGTGTGATACATCCACCTGTCTATACAGACCGCCCTGTCTATAGCGGACACCTTAGGCAACCCTGTTATCAGCAGTGTGATACATACACCTGTCTATACAAACCACCCTGTCTATAGCGACCACTCTAGACAACCCTGTTATCAGCTGTGTGATACATCCACCTGTCTATACAGACCACCCTGTCTATAGCGGCCACTCTAGACAACCCTGTTATCGGCTGTGTGATACAAACACTTGTCTATACAGACCACCCTGTCTATAGCGACCACCCAAGACAACGTTTTTAAAATATATTCGCACACGGGTAAAACCCGGGCGTTGCCCGGGCCATTCGTCTAGTGACTATATGATCACTTAAAATATAATTTTATCACTCCTTCTTAGTATAAAGTATAATTTAATATGAAGATAGGCTTTCTTATATGCATATTTTCTTCACAGGAAATATCGCTCTAAATTTTCAATCAATAATTTTTTCTCAGATTTTTAGAAGGTAATTAGTTTTGTTAAAAATGATATTTAAGGAGCGCTTAAAAAATAATGATCGTAAGTATGAGCCTTAAAAAAAATGCGTATTGACACAAATTATCATAAAATGAATAACCCAGAACACATATAAGAGTTTCGCTATAACTCAAAATCTCATTATTTTTCTTCAGGTAGGTATATAGATGATGAATAACCCAATTAACAAAGTTTTTCCGATAATTAATGAGAAAAGTCACATTAACAGCTTTTAAAATGCTTTAAATTACAACATTAAATTACATAAAATATTCAAGAAACCCAAAGTATTCTAATAACCCGTCCTCCCCTTTGTTGTTAATAATTTGAGGGGCAACGATTTAGTAAATTGTTTTTTAAATCCGAGCTTTTGAGGTGGGAAGTTTATTTTTTCGAACGCTCTACTTGACAAACGAGAAAATTATTGCATCTACCTTTCCGACCTCTACGACCTGAAGAATATTCATGTTACATATGTGTTCTCGTTTTCTACTAATTCTTCTAGGTAACTGTGTAATAATGACCTTCTTATAATCACATGTGTGAATTGTTTTGGTTTTATTCAGCTCATCTCGAAACGAATGCGAAATTGTATTTGTTATTTTCCATTTAGAAAAGTTGTAATTTTTATTTAATTACTATCGGGGGATAAATATATATATATTATTTTTTAAATTCTGTTGATTTAAGAATATTATTGAGATAAAGAATAATTACTTGATTATGCTGATAATTTTTGGATAGATGAATATTATGATATATTGTTATGCAGTATATGAGTATTTTTATTGATTTTGGATACATTAGTTATTTGTAAAATTACAATCGTGATAATATTAATAAAAATAGTTTAAATAAGATTTAGTTTTAATTGAGCTCAAGGAATATTAAACACATAATTTGAGAAAGTACTACCTTACTTGAGGCTTGAGGTAGAAAATAAAAGATTACATATTTACATATGTACAAAAAGATTTGAGCCGACCAACGGGAAACAACATCAATGGGTTTATATAGGGAAAGCCGCAACATCTGGCGGTCGATTTTACAAATTAATTTGAATTCTATAACAATATAATTTTTAATTAAATAATTTTTATATAACATATATATATATAAATATGAGAGTAAGTAATTCGCTTAAAGTCACACGTGTGCATGTATTTTCACTTCTTCATAACCTATTTTAGTAGTTGTAGAATAAGAATGTTTTTCTCTGTCAGACGTTTGCATTGATATTGTTTCTTCATAAATTCCTAAAGGAATTCTCGAAGTACCTGTGTACATGTGCATTATGTGAATATAGGTTTTGATATTAAAATATAACCTCGGTACATGCAGAACCACCATTTAATACAGATATACATACATGTGTTCGCGTTCTTTTAATAGAACCCTTTCAATACATGCATGTGAGGATACGTCGTTATATAAAACATGTTCATGTATTTTCTATAGCATTATCATTCTATGTAATTGAGAAATTATAAACATTCTAACATCAAATATCTACATGTGTTTATTAATAATAAATTTATTTCAGGAACCTACGGAATAACTGTTTTCTCGCGGAAACTTGTCCTTATTCTTTGTGTACTTAAATTATCCTATTGGACTACCAACTACGGAAATCTCCTAATAACAAAAGATGTTAAAATTGCTATGATTTCTTCATCGATGCTGATCTGAAAAAGTATAGACCGTTTTACATCACTCTTGTGCTTTGGTCTGGTATCTTTATCAAGACTAATTGAGATTTGTTAAAATTAAGCAAATTAGTGATATCTAATTATTTTACATATAAACTCATGTGATAAATCACCTTTTCCACAATTTTTATTAAGATTCAAAAATGTTCACATATATAAATGTTTAAATAACAAGGCATATATTGGATCGAAATATAATTTATTTGACCAATATTTCAGTTGGCTGAACGCCAACCTTTATCAAGGTATTATAACATTTTAAAGTGTGTCAACAACAGTTGTTTAAAGATTTATTTATGGATTGCTCTATTTTCAAAATATATAAATGTTTCCGTTGAGATATGAAAATGTTATTTAACATTCTATTTTAATAAACAAATCACGGATCATATAAGAGATTAATTAAATAGGCATTTTACCGT
The DNA here is from genome assembly GCA_030710605.1 of Cordylochernes scorpioides. Classification (NCBI taxonomy): domain Eukaryota; kingdom Metazoa; phylum Arthropoda; class Arachnida; order Pseudoscorpiones; family Chernetidae; genus Cordylochernes; species Cordylochernes scorpioides. The sequence goes on along the minus strand of CP092886.1, from coordinate 134,168,698 downwards.
CTCAGTTAGATGACAGAGTCGCGTACTTGGGTGAATAATTTCACATCAAATTTTCTAACAAATTTATTCCCATTAAGTCAACAAGTTGTGATGTAAAATATTTATGCATTAAGAATGCAGGGATGTTTGCCTCTTCCCATTTTGTGTGTCATCATGCTACCTAAATAAACCTTAGGGTTTGATTTATGTACGCACACATTTACATGAGTGTTAATGTTACTAAATATTGCCTACATTAAATATTTACTTTTAGTAACTTACTTATCTGAATTAATATTTTACTACAAATAAATATATATAGCAAATTTATATATTAGTCACCACGTAAAAAATAGATTAAGTAATTTTCAATTTATATAGAAATTTAATAATTTCATCAAAAATAAAAATTTCAAGGCAAACTAATTATTATTTTTCTTACAAAAAATGTTCTCAAAGTTTTATAACATTCTTTAAAAAAATCAAATACAATTTTCTCTGCTTTTTTTCAGAAATTGCATCAAGTTTTCCTTTTTTTTTCTATATATATTTCAGAGGAAATTATTTTCCTAAATCTATTTCCAACTTCATATGCTTATTTAACCGGAGGAATTTATGGCGCTAGAGTGAGCGAGTTAAACAACTGACGGAGTATCCACCTCCGCTTTAATCAAATTCCCCGAGATATTATTGGCTGCGATAATGATAGAATATTCTATTTACTTGTGAACACATATACCATTTACACTATTTACTCTGAAGGTGAGTATTATTTACCGTTTATTTTATTAAGGTATATAGAGTCTCTTGCTTCAATTATATATAAATTACTCTAGAAAATATCCGTATGTGATTAGAGGATAAAGAATTTACTTATATTCACATATATTGATATCATTTTTCAAAATTTTATAATTTTAATAATACTTTGATAATAATAATTGAATAATAATTAAAAAAAACAAGTTCTAACGTTTGAGGCCAAAAAATTAATATGTACACTGTGTGACAGAGAAATTACTGAAGAACTCTCCCATTACCTGCTTAATTGTACGGCCCTTGATGCAGAGAGGAAGGCCCTATATCAACAAATTAAATGTACCAACATTTCACCCTACGTATTGCTTTCAAAAATATCAGCAAACAAATCTAAGGCAATAGCTTACTATAAAATTTTTAAATCATCATTATGTAAGGACCAGTCAACAAGTGAATGACTTTGAGACGAAGAGTAAAGCCAGTTCAATTTCTATGTAAATAACACAAGATGATAATTACCTTACCCAATTGTGAGAATCTGTATGAGGCAAGTCCCTAATAAAGGCTTTTGTGTGTGGGTATAATACTTAGAGTAAATATTACCTTCTACTGTATTTACTGCGATGAGAAATATTGGGAGGGCAGTAAGGACAGTAGAAAGTTTGCTTTATTAGGAAAGAAACAGTCGTTCTTTAATAGTTTTATTTCTTTAATACAGGCGCGTTATTGCTTTATAATTGGCTTATGTATCCGATACTGGAGAATATGTTCATAAAAGTCGGTGGGTAACACCCTCGATTCCCGACAGTCATGAACCGGGATTGAATCCCGCCATAACATTTTGTTTAATATGTGATAACCTTCACATATTAGTCATTGTTGCAATTATCATAAACTAGGTTGCTCTTTTCGAGCAGTATAAAGTGATTTTGGAACAGAACAGAATTTATTTATTCTAAAACACATTTTATATGAAATAATAGTACTGAGTGAATTTGTACTAGGAACGTGCAACTGAAAGTTACTGATGGTTTGCGCCATCTTTAGGAATAAATATCAAGTAATCGTTTATTTTTAATCGGATTATTGGCCAAATATCTAGCTCATGTTCTGATGCATTTAAAGATCAACGATTAGTTTTTATTTATTCTGATAGATGGCGCAAGTCATCAATACCTTTAATTATAGCACATTAAAGTGATGTTTTTCTCTTTTAACAGATTATTATTTAATTAAAAAGGCATATATTGGATCAAAAAATTATTTATTTTACCAATATTTCAGCTGGCTGAACGCCAACCTTTATCAAGGTGTTATAACATTTTAAAGTGTGTCAACAACAAACTCAGCGCCACATAACGTCAACAGCATTAAGTTTTTAAAATATTTTGTTATATTCAATGGGGAGAAAAAATTTGAAAAATATATTTATATTATGAACAAAATAATTTTTGTAAAATATGGGTGTGAATATTTTGAAAATTAACAATAACGCCTATTTTATATTTTAAAATTATTTGTACTATGTGTAAAAATATTTTTCGTATGAAAATAAATAAAAATAACAAAATATATATAAAAGAAAGGTTAAACTAAAATTAAAAAAAAAAAAAAAAAAAATTTAGTTTAACCTTTCTTTTATATATATTTTGTTATTTTTATTTATTTTCATACGAAAAATATTTTTACACATAGTACAAATAATTTTAAAATATAAAATAGGCGTTATTGTTAATTTTCAAAATATTCACACCCATATTTTACAAAAATTATTTTGTTCATAATATAAATATATTTTTCAAATTTTTCTCCCCATTGAATATAACAAAATATTTTAAAAACTTAATGCTGTTGACGTTATGTGGCGCTGAGTTTGTTGTTGACACACTTTAAAATGTTATAACACCTTGATAAAGGTTGGCGTTCAGCCAGCTGAAATATTGGTAAAATAAATAATTTTTTGATCCAATATATGCCTTTTTAATTAAAGATTTATCTATGGATTGCTCTATTTTCAAAACAGATTATTATGTTATTTACTTTAAACATAATCAATATTTATCGTTTATATCCATAAAGCTATATAGTTAGGCGTTGAAAGATAAAATAAATTGTTAACAACCATTTTAAATATTTATTTATAAAATAAATTTGTATTTTACGTACGTTTGATTCATAGAAGCCATATACCCTAATACCATCATATATAAAATACACATACCCCATAATTACTTTTTTTTTCTTCTTTTTTATCCCAAAAAGGAGTCGAAACCCAATGGCAGAGTGCCATCTAGTATAATAAAAATCAACTAAACGCTGATTCTGATTATTTCATAATATTTACTTCATTAATCAAGAAAAGCCAACCAAATACACGTTTCAGGCTGTTGGCCCTCTTCAGTGTAGTGCAAGCTGTACCTTAACGACCAAATAATCGATAATGATCGCTAAAATATATATATATATATAGTGTTCAATATAAATTCAGTTAGTGTTATTATTGGCTATTTTAATGCATTTATTTTTGTGCGAAACCCTTGTTATTGAATAGGTTCATTTTAAGAAAGAGAGATTTGAAGATAATATATATATATAACATTATGTATGTATGTATACAGGCATCTTCTGATCAGGCAACTTAAAGTTGCTGATGGCTTGCGCCATCTGTCGGAATTTCACCAACTTTTAGTTGCACGATCAGGAGATGCCTTTTTCTTAATTTATCCACCTGATCCTAGTACAATTTCACCTTTGTTCTATATTTATATATATATATATGTCATAATTTGTATAGTTAATGACAAGAGATATAATTTATTTTCGTCTAAATAAGTATGTAAATATGTTACGCTTGTGTAAAAATGTAAATATGTAAATTCATCCATGTATAAAAGCTGGACAAAAAAAAATAAAGGTGGCAGACATCGCGGGTGCGCTGTTCGCTTGGCATAACGGCTGCGCCTCTTCATTTAGCTACGGCATATATATATATATATATATATATATATTTTTATTTATATATCCGTTGTTAAAAAAAAATCTTGCCGTTAAACATTTTAAGTATTCATTGATACGTTCAGAATATCCATCTCAAAAATAATAATATACATTTTTTTACTCATTTTGCATCTATTTCATTCTTCATTATATATTTATTCAGTCTTAAAAAAAGGATATATTAATTGCATAAAATAAATATATATATATTAGAATTATATAGCTGGATATTAGAAAAACTTCTCAGAAAATAAACAACTAATAGATAAGAATTTATAGTTGGTATTTATTGTTTTATATTGTATTTTTTATATAATAAATTCAAGAGAAAGATGTGTGTATATTATTAAAAAGTCAAAATTTAAAATATCTTCATGAGAAAAGAAAAATAATTCTAATTAAAACTAACACAGAACAGTAAATGAATAATAAATTCGTCCTTGATTAAAAAATTATAAAAAGGCTTAATTACCTACGATAAAGGAAGGAAAAGAAAACTTTAGAAATTATCAATCAATTAAAATATAAAAATTAGGTCAAAAAATAAAGTTGGACATTAATTTACTGGCAATTTCTGAGCCAATATTAAACTTCTTAATTAGACTCCGAATTGTTTCTGGAGGCAATTTATTTTTTAAAAGGTGGCAAGAGTTCTCTATTCTAATAGCTATTCTTTAACCTCTTTTTGAATATTTAGAGACAAGTTCTGTCTTTATATAAAACTATATCCTCTAACTATTCCAATTATTTTTTTCATAGATTTTTTGTAATCTTCTATTATATATCTTAATTCTGTTCTCCTTTGTGTCTCTATATATGTATATGTTATAATATAAATTGGTAATTTACAGGTTAATATTGTTGTACCATTAGTGGCAAGGTACAAGAATAAATCCGACCATAAATGGATTATTACTAAATATTAATAATCCTTCATTCTAACTACAGTTAAACCTGTCTATAGCGCCCCCCCTCTAAATAACGCCTTCCTTTCTATATCGCCCGATTTTAAACATTAAAATGTAAACATTTTACATTAAAAGTGACCTGTCTATAGCACCCTATTTTGGTGAGTCCCAAGAAGGGGCGCTATAGACGGGTTCAACTATATATATAAATATGAGAGAGAACCAGAAGATCAAAATATATTAAAAAGTCGATGAGTTACTTTATTGTAAACTGGAAAGTTTCGGCCAAAAGATCATCGACGGGCCTGTAACAAGGCTCTAGAGTTTATAAACTGAGAAAAGAGACGCAGGGGCCCAGTGAGACGGCCTTTGCTAGTCCAGCACGGTCTGACCAGTGTTCAGCTCGACGACATCTCGTGTGGACGCACCGACCTACTACCTGACAACAACGATCTCAAACAGTCCTGCTGTAAACAACAAGTTTGTTCAGTGATGTTTGGCCAACCCAATTTCTTAAGATACGTAGTTGGGTTTTCTTGATTTCTCAGGAGATTGGGTAGGCCAAATATCACGGAACAAGTTTAATAAATGCTTAGTTTATTTTTGTTTCACTAGATGGCGCTCTACACTACTCTCTGTGTAGAGATTTCACTACTGTCACACACTGACCCTACAACAATCACTATTAATTAATTTTTTTGGAAGATTTAGCTGAATTCGCAATTCCTACGATATGATGTTGTGAACTCGAAGCCGCCCCTGTACTGATGAGGGCCATTGCCCGATACACTGGTATACAGCTTGGTATCTGTCTGAATTTTCCAAAATATGTCTTATGGTTATTCACAGATCTGAATTTTTATTATTTTTCAAGAGAATATCAAATAAATAACTCGTTATAATGCATTTATCATATATATTTATTAAAAAGGAGAAACGCTCTGTTTTTGTATGGATACTATTCTTCCGCACTTAGATAATAATGAATCGTCTGTTTCAAAATAATATTACTATCATTAAGTATGTTTTTATTGTGGAGGCACGTTGGTCAATTGAACGTTACAAGTATCGGGCGGTGAAGCCTGCCTGGGCTGAATGGTCACGTAGAGGCTCTGAATATTAGATGGCAATACAGCAGTCTTCTTTGTGCAACCTACCCATAGAATTAGTAAGAGGGGTTGGTTGCCTTCTTAGATAAAAACCTTCTTTAATTTTACTCCACCACACGCGCATTCTCTCACGCAAATGCCTTTATACACAAATACCTTTTGAATGTAGAACTTTTATTTCCACTCTTTTCTTCTTTGTGTTTTAAAATTGTGCAGACATCACACACGCGAGCTCTCTCTATACATAATTAATATAAGTACAGTGTGTGTGGAGTGTTTTTTTGTGGCATTTGATTATTGGAGAAACCTTACTAGATTTTGGTGGGATTCTCTTTAAAAACATATTTCTTTTCTTTTATAAAAAACATGTTTAATTCTATATTTATGCAATATTAAAAAAGCATGTTTTATTAATATGACATGATAAACTACTAAAGATATTGATTAATGGATGCATTTAAAACACCAGTTCAAGTAGACTTTCTCGTAATGATTTAGAGAACCAAGCGAAGAGAAACCAAGACAGCGCCCTACCACAAGTTCAAAGCTATGGAAAATTCATTTTGGAGGAGCTTGATTAAGATGGCACACCATTCTTGGAACTGTTTTACCTAAATAATAATATAATGGTGGAAAAACTTCATGGATGTATAAGACATAACCTTGTATTAAAGTTGAGGAGTTCTATTAGAAATGAAAATGAGAAGAAACAAGGAGAACTCAAACTTTTTGATGAAGTCATCCTTATACAAATAAATTGACCCACCGCCCAATAGTGTTATAGCCGCAGTTATCGGAGGGCAGCGCTCCCTCACGGTGTCAGCGAGGAAAATAAGTCATAGATAATTAAAGGGCGATCTATCAATTGGTCCATTCATTTTACTTCACTTTCCCCATTCCTTCACGTCGCCATCAAACTAATTACTTGGACCTCGCTATAGAAACGGTCATCGCGAACTTTAGCCTTTCCCCCCACCCTACCCCCTTTTTTACCATTTGAATATAGATCATTTGTTTGTTATATAGAGATTTTATTCTAATTCTTACCACCAGGTTATTTCTTCATGTGAATTTGAGACGATACACAATTCGATCCAAATTTAAAATATTGTGTCTTATGGTATTTTAGGGATTTTTGAAAGAATAACTTATAAAAATGGCTGTTTTGCGTGGTACTTTAGATGTGAAAATTTTAACATATGAAAAAGCTTGCTCTTTATTAGTATATATTAATATATACGAATATATATATATATATATATTTATTTATTTATATATCAATTTGTGTAAGTCTTTGTATTCAAAAGAAATATTGTCTCCAGCAGATATGTCATACCCATGCATCAGGGTGCATGGTATAGCACTTAGAAATGGTTCATAATTTAATGAACATATACGTTATATAATCTCATAAGACATATTGGGTTACAAACATTTTGTGTTAAAAATATTGTGTTTTCTCAATTAAGGATAAATGCAAAAAAAAAAATCAAGTAAATCACTAGCACTACTTTCAAAGAGAGTTTCTTTTATCTACCTAATACCTTAAGCTTTCAGGTGATAAGGCTTTATGAATTCAATGTTTTTGCGCAGAGTCCTATGATATATATAGAAGCATAACTAGTAGATTGATTAGTGTATGTAAGTATTTTATGGTATTTGAGAGAGGTAAATTTTTAGATTATTCTGACATTGTTATGTTTCTCTACTATATATATAGAGAGAGATTGAGATTGAAACTTATTTATTACATCGTAAATAATAGTTTAAAATAAATATATATGGAAAGAGAGATATATGTTTGTTATTTTATTGATGTTTTGTGCCTAACTTGTGAAGTTTTATTCCAGCATCAAAGACTATATCGCGACAGTTCCATTCCCAACATGAGTATTCCTGTGGTCACACTAGGATATGTGGAGAACCAGACATGAGTATTTCTGTGGTCACACACGGAGATGTGGAGAACCAGACATGAGTATTTCTGTGGTCACACATGGAGATGTGGAGAACCAGACATGAGTATTTCTGTGGTCACACATGGAGATGTGGAGAACCAGACATCAGTATTCCTGTGGTCACACATAGAGATGTGGAGAACCAGACATCAGTATTCCTGTGGTCACACATGGAGATGTGGAGAACCAGGAGGAGAGTAATTGGGCGCGTCGTAGAATCGTCGCTAATTATTCCCCTCAACTGAACCTTTATTCAAATATTGAACAATTTCGCGGAATCTGCCTAATCCCTCGCGGTATCGGATACCTCAGCTTAGAGGCAATTATATAGCCAAGTATGGTCGCAACATAGTTTTGTTGAGGTGGATTGTCAAATTATAAAATATAACCTAAATCACTTTTATTGTCTTTTAAAATAAAATTTAAAAGGTAATTTTCGTTCTTTACAACACTGAATAGAATATAAAATTTTAGTTGTGAACCAATTCATATATCCAGACTGCAAAATAGTTCATTGTTCATTCTGATTAGATAGACAACGTTTGGAACTACACTAGAACTTCTAATGAGAACTCGCTTGGAAACAAACAGATTCTTGGCCTCCTACAGATAGTCGCTCATTGGAGGATGACTTATATATATACGAGTAACTTGTATTTTACCCGGATGATCTCTCATTGGAATTTAACTTATAAATAACTTTTATTTTACCCTGGAAGGTCGCACATTGGAAGTTGACTTATATCTAACTTGTATTTTACCCGGATGATCTCTCATTGGAATTTGACTTATAAATAACTTGTATTTTACCCGGATGATTTCTCATTGGAATTTAACTTATAAATAACTTTTATTTTATCCTGGATGGTCGCACATTAGAAGTTGACTTATATATAACTTGTATTTTACCAGGATGATCGAACATTGGAAGTTGACTTATATCTAACTTGTATTTTACCAGGATGATCGAACATTGGAAGTTGACTTATATATAACTTGTATTTTACCCGGATAGTACACATTGGAAGTAGACTTATATATAACTTGTATTTTACCCGGAGGAGTCGTTCATCGGAGGTTTTAATCTACTAATATTCTCTTACAACATCAAAAAGAACTTGCTCACCTTCTTTGGTAAATTTAATCATCCATTTAATGCACCTAAAGAGGCCATGCGCTAGCAAGTTACAGTACAACTATATTCGCTCTTATTCGCAATTATACAGTAACCTCACTCCCTCTCCATTTAGCTTCCTTCAGCCAAATAAAAGAAAAATATAGTTTCACATTTATATTTCGAGAGAGAGAGAGACACGGAGAGATAAAATCATCATTACGTAGTGTTGACCACGCCCAACACAAGGTGCCATTGTTAAGAATGAGAACACGAAGGATTTAGTTTGGGAATTACGGGTCAGCAATGGATACCATTGCTAGGAAAGCGCAATAATTTAACACATGCCAGCTATAAGTATATCTCTCTTATACATGAAATTCTGATAATTATATTCTAAAACTCCCAACGTCACTGAGCGGCTAATAGGAAAACTGTCACAGTTTCAAGCCCGAATTGCAAATTATACTGAAAAAAGGTTTATTTGCAAAATTTATTTCTCTGCCTCATTTCCACAGTATTCGATCTATTCGGACGAAACTATGCAACGATATAGAGTTAGGTCGGGAAGAAATTAATGATATAATTTCAAACTCGAAATATGCCAATTGATCTATAGCAGGTGAATTTTAAACATTCCATCTGTTCTACTTAGGTTGCGACAATATTTGATCCAACGGATGAAACATGGATACGGCAAGGAACTAAGTTTGGAATAAATCACTGTCATAGTATCAACCACGGGATATGCAAATTAAACCGACATCATGTAATTTGTGTTTTCCGTTTTTTTTTTGCCAACAAAGGAAAAACCAGTTTATTTTCTTAGTTGAATATAAAAGTTTTATGTATAAATATTGATTCACTGGTCAACAAGATTTTTGCACAAGAGAACCTGATTATGTTTCTAGTGTAACTTTTCATGCTGAACTCAAAATCTAATCAGAAATTTCCCATCACGTATGGTTTTTGCGTGACGGTCTTTTTTTAGTATTGGGATAAATACAGTAAAAAATGCAAACAATGTCACGTAACTGGTTTATCAAAAAATATTTTTCTTTGTCCACAAAGAAATAGCATCTTATCTACATGTCCTGAATCCAAATATACCATTAGTTTTTTTCTATTACGCAATATTTCTGAGATACACCTACTTGAAATTTGGAAATCTTGTTAATATATAGGCATATATGAACGAAACATTTATTTATTGAAAAGCAGTGACAGTGGATTTTCTTCTATACTTTTCTTGTGGTAGATCCCTCTTGAGTGTCCAGCAGTAGTCGGCAAGCATAACGGGACTCCATTTACCTTGGTACCGCTTCTCCATGCTTGATATATCTTGATGAAACCTCTCACCATGCTCATCGCTAACTGCGCCAAGATTGTCTGGAAAGAAATCTAGATGTGAATGCAGGAAATGGATCTTGAGGGATATGTTACATCCCAGTGCCTTGTAGGAAAGCAACAGATCATTAACTATATCTCGGTAATTTTCAACCTTGACACTTCCTAAGAAGTTTTTGCAAACGTTTCTAAAGGAATTCCATGCTGCTGCTTCAACTTCATTCAAACTATTTTGAAAATTTCCATCCTGCTGCAATTCTCGAATCTGAGGTCCAACGAAAATGCCTTCTTTAATATTCGCTTCACTTATACTAGAAATTTTTTGTTTTAGGTAGGCAAATCCACTGGCATTTCGATCCATTGCCTTGACAAAGTTCTTCATTAATCCCAGTTTAATATGTAATGGTGGTAAGTAAATATTTTCTGAATCGATCAGGGGTAGATTTGAAATATTTTTATATCCTGGAGTAAAGATTTTACGGTTTTGCCAGATTTTTTTAATGTAATGCCTTTCCCTATCTCTGCTATCCCACTCACATAGAAAACAACAAAATTTTGTATATCCAAGCTGTAATCCACGCAAGAGAGCAACGACTTTCAAATCGCTGCATATTTTCCAACCGTATATTTCGTATTCTATCTTTTTCAAAAAATCATTTGATTAGATTTTTGAGTTCAGCATGAAAAGTTACACTAGAAACACCATCAGGTTCTCTTGTGCAAAAAAAAAAAGTTTTTTTTGTAGACCTGTGTATTTTTTAAAAATGCGTATATGAGCGGTTAGGATGTGCCAATTTTGTTCTTAATATATAAGTAACTTCTTATTAATCAAAAATATATTCCAAATAAATAAATTGTATATGTAATACATATTTACATATATTTCGGATGCAAGTTGAGAATTGGGAAGTTCATGTACGCCTTTATCACGCACATCTTAATAATTAAATAAATTTATTATTGACTTTCTGCTTCATTAACCAATCTCTAGATTTAATTGCAAAAAATATTGCGTTTTTTTTGTTCCAACTCTACATTTATTGTCTTAATTTAAAGGGTATTTTATGAATATTCATCTTTTAAATTAGTTTTTTGTTTCCTTTTTTTCTTCCTTGAACATTATAATCCATATTATAATATCTAATTGAATTTATTTCTTTAAAATATCAATATAGAACATTTCTATATTGAAAAAATAACGCCGAATAGGGAAATGAATATTTTTATTGAAATATTGGGGTTGTGTAATATACATATAATATATATAAATGTATAAACAACACATACAAATAAAATAAAATATTACATTCTCATTATATGTATAACATTTTGAAAAAAATGTAAGACATATATATATATAAATATATCTTAGGACATTTTGTGGCGCTGAGTTTGTTGTTGACACCCATTAAATATGTTATAACACCTTGATAAAGGTTGGCGTTCAGCCAACTGAAATATTGGTAAAATAAATGATATTTTGATCCAATATATGCCTTTTTAATTAAAAATAAATATATCTGCATATATACTTGGGTTTATATAATTTCTAATATGTCTATATAGTAAGACATGCATTAAAAACTGTTATTAGTTATGAAAAACCTTTTCACACTGTTATAAATGTTAACCTCGATAAAATATTACATTATAAATGAGTTTCGATAGGTATTTAAGAAAAAAACATGACAAAAAAATTGTAATATATATATTATTTGGCACACTTTTCCTGTCTTCCATATTGATCACTTTCTCTAACTTCTCAAATTTATCAAATCAATTCAGTCGAAATTCAGTTGAAATTGAGTTAAATCTATGTATAATTAACTCAACTATTTTTTTTAAATTCGCTAATATAGAATTAATTCATAAATTCTATATAACTGTGAAAAATGTTTTATTGTAATTTTCTTCACAAGTAATTTAAAATAAAACTACATTATAGTAAATAATTATTCTTCTGATTTTATTTCAAGATTACACTGGTACAAACAATGCAATTAAGTACTCATGTACTTAAAAGAACCAGCAATTAATTTCTCAACTCAACAAAATATCTTAATATAAAAGTAAGCCGACACAAATTTATTATAACATATATATAGTAAATATTGAAAATATATTCTGAAAAAGCCCAAGGTATGTAGCTAATACTTCTAAAGAGAAGCCCGTCTATAACGCAAGGATAGTGGAGAACAGAGAGCAGACGATAAGTAAGACTCTCCACTATATTTTATTTCCTCGGCTGATCGGAGGAATGAATGAATAGACACAAATGGCAGAGTGATTCCTATAGATCATACTTGGCCATTTGTCTATCCATTCTTGGAGCAGTGTGATTACGTAGTTTTTCAAATAAATGGCGGTCCAGGGATGGATTCCGCTCATAAAACTCCTCCGTGAAGTATGGAGCTGGAGTTTGCCGCCTTAATGGATGGACCATCGTTTTTTAATTAAGAGCACTATTAAAGAGCATTAAATGGAAATACCACAACCTCCGCATTGCAGTGATTATTTGATGGACATAGCACAACATCATATAAATTTTGAATAATTCACATATATCTATATTGGAATATACTAGAATACTACTTTATTATAAATAGTATATTTTAAAAGAAAAATTTAAAAAATGTTTTATGACCATAGTATACACCTTAAAGGGGTTACTCATATGAGATCTGTTTTATTATCCTTTAATTGGCTCTCTCTTTTTTCCAATCTCAATAAAGCATGAACAAATCATTTTCTTTCGCCACCGTTGTGTGCGAAGAGGCAAAGGAGGATGTTTCTCATAGACCCGGCCGTTTAGTTATCAGTTATTTTATAAAATGTCTTATATTTTTATTTAGTTTTGTAAATGTTGGGTGGCGAGAGACAATCCAAGTTTGGATATTCGCTATTGGTTACTCTCGAGTTTCTCCTTCGGCATTTTTAACAGCATTGTGCCAGAATCCAAGCTCCAATTATGTGAATCTTAATATTAAAGAGAACTTATAGTATTATTGTCTCTCTCTCTCAAAGAATTTGTTTCACCAACTTAACAAACACAAATTATGTAAATAAATTTGCCTTTATTTGAAAGTAAAGTAAGTTCTATTAATAAAGTTTGAGAGAGAGATAATATAAAATGATAATTTTTTCCAGCATTGTAGCGTTAAATATTTTTGAGCTAATTGCAAAATTTTACCCTTAAATATCATGCTATTTTGGAATATAAAAATAAATTTTTATTTAATTCTGATGACAATTTCGTCGGTTGATATATTCAATCACAATTAAAATCATTCATACAGAGGTAGGCTGATGTTAAATTATTTACAAAAGTTATTGTGCAACCATCATTATTTGACATTGTCCAAAGCTATTTATTTAGGAGTGGTTTTATTATTAAAAAACCGCCTGAAATATTTATATAATATAGATATATTTATTTTTGGTTAAATTTTAATTAGGCTATCCTGAATAATCTAAGAATATTTCATCTCAATGAAGTGTCAGTCGAAGTTGACATTATTAGAACCAATGCTTCATCTCGACGAGATTCCAAATAGCGAAGACGAAACTATGGCAACCGCTCCCTAGCGACCATTTGGTAGAAATATGCATCAATTCGCCAGCGAGCTCTATCTGGATGCTCATATTTAGGAACAGAGAGTGTTAAGGTCGTGTTATTTCGTCCTTGGCTGGACTGAGTTAAAGCCCTAGTTCCCTCATTATTTACTTCATGCTCTGGCTTCATCAGCACCATGTTAGTTCAATCTCTGGCTTTTCCCACGTGGTCAGTTAAATAACTGGCTCTATATCACCGGGTAAATTCAGTCTCTGGTTTAACTATCTCTCGGTTTTGGCTTCGCTACCGGATCAATTCAGGCTCTGGCTTCAGCGCTATGTTAGTTCAATATCTGGCTTTCCCCACGTGGACAGTTAAATAACTGGCTCTATATCACCGGGTAAATTCAGTCTCTGGTTTAACTATCTCTCGGTTCTGGCTTCACTACCGGATCAATTCATGATTTGGCTTTCCATTGGATCAGTTAAACCTATGACTTCTCTATCAGCTTAATTCAAGCTTGTGGGACGGCGGGTAATATTGACATCGATGGCTAGAATGCAAAGAAGAAATGATTGGACGCGCTTTATACTATTTTATTGATATATATGGTGTGTATTTAGATATATGTAAATATTACTCTCTCCATTATAATTGTTTTGAGAGTATCAGCGCCTATACAGTCTCTCGTAATATTGGTTAGACCGTCGAAGAAGCCTCTTGCTTTATTTTATGCCTAATCAAATAAACGCATCGCCTTTCTCAACGGAGTGTTTGAGATTCAAACCTATTGTAGAGATTCAAAGTTAATTTAATATATATATATAATAAAATTGTCGCCTTTACATCAGCATTTATTTGTAAGAGGAACTTAAAATCTTAAAAACTTAAAATAAAATCACGTGTGAACACCCTAAAAAATGGCAGGTAAGTTGAAATTATTACATCAAAATATGTAGATACACACAGAAATTGAGTTTAATTGTTGAAATTACTTGTTTATGTATATAAAAGAACATTAGTTGAATCTATTTATTTTCTCTTACAAATGTAATCTATAACTTTAGGATTTATCTTGGTAAATGATTTAGAGATAACTACGTGTTGACAAGGATATTGGAATTAATAAATGTGGAGGAGACGAAGGAAAAGTAAGTTCTTGCAGAAACAAGTTGCAGACGTCCCCATCTCATTACGTAGGAAAAAGCCTAATTTGACGACGGCCAAGTTTTGACGTCACCTGATTAGCCCGGAAGTGATGGATGGCCGCCATATTTGGCGCCAATTAAAGAAATAGTCGTCTGATCCAAGTAACCTCCTCACAACGCTCTGGTCAAAAAAATCTGT
Organism: Cordylochernes scorpioides; assembly: GCA_030710605.1. Classification (NCBI taxonomy): domain Eukaryota; kingdom Metazoa; phylum Arthropoda; class Arachnida; order Pseudoscorpiones; family Chernetidae; genus Cordylochernes; species Cordylochernes scorpioides. Next base: position 134,153,627 of record CP092886.1, on the reverse strand, counting down.
TTCTACCCATAATTTATTTATTTTTAAATATTTATCAAATAATTTCATCTAAAACACCTAATAAATAAAATCGGAAACTATCAACGACATATGACTTTATAGAATTTAGAATAATACAAAATGTATTGAAAGTCAAAATATTACACAATGAAATTTATACCAATTTTATACTTTTTAAATATAAAATTTCGATTTTATTTCTCTATTTATATATAAAATATCAATACACACAAAAAAATAAGTTAAATTGAGAGAATAGTCACAATGCTATTTATTTATTTATCTGAAGTGTGCGTGTGTTATATATAGATTATTTTATGCATCACTAATATACCGGGTTATATATATGCCACAAATCTTTTGTAATGAATTTGTATATATACTCCTGTAGGAGTGTTTGTGATACCCGAAAGCTTGAGATGAATATGAAATAAAACAAGAAACTGTTTCTCGAAAGCCGTTTTTATTATTATTAATATGAATAGCAGAGGATTTCACTTTTCTGTAATGAGTTTGTATGTTGTTATGATGCGACGTTTCTTTCTTATCTTTTAGAAAGAGTGTAAATCAACATTTCGAATAGTTTTAAGTGATGATATTTGTTTTATAACTTAACGGAAATATTGATGTAGGTTTATGCATTAAATGTTATGGAGGCGTGCTTTGGTTAATATAAAATTCATAATATCCTTATATCTATAAAAATGAAATCCAAAATCGATGTTTGTTATCGCATTGCGCAAAATATACAGAATCAATATTTATGAAATTTCGCAGGTAGGTAGCTGAAGATTTCGTTTAACATATAGGCTATTCAAAAAAACTATAACGGTTAATGTGCTTTAAAAAAAAATGTAAAACCGAAAAGCGTTAGTTCCAGCCTTTTACCGCTTGGCGCAGCACTGGTCGCGAAGATAAATGAATTTGATTGGTTAATAATTTTACACGTAGTTTGTTTACGCGATGAATGTTAGTTTGTTTACACGATGAATGTTTTTAAAAGGTAAGATTATCCAATCGCCGTGAAACTTTGGGAAGTTATTTACTATACTATTGGGAAGGTTTCTGGTTTTAATTTATATAAATATTAATAAATATTCGTTGCAATTTTATTTGCAAATTTTCTACTATTACTCGCAAGCAGCGCCTCTCGCGGTTTCTGGTCAAATTACATTTATAAATTGTAAAAATGCTAAAATGTGTTCTAAGTATAATAAATTTAATATTTAATTTGAGGATTTAATAATATTTTCCAATGACGTAAAAAAACTTGGCATTTCAATCCTTCCTTATATTATATCTATGAAAATGAAATCCAAATCGATGTTTGTTATCGCGTTGCGCAAAATCTACAGAATCAATAATTATGAAATTTCGCATGTAAGTAGCTGAAGAATTTGTTTAACATATAGGCTATTCAAAAAACTAAAAGCCAGGTCATCTCTATATATAAAATATCGTTTCTCGGCCTTTTGGCTAAGATCATGTAGTATATCTCTAGATATTTTAATTTATATATATATTTTTAAAAAATTATTTAGTAGAGAGAGTGGATATGTTTGCTCGAAAATATATTTTATATATTATATAAATATATAATGTGACGAATATTATTATCATAATATTCTGTGTGTTCCGGAATATTATCATCAATAATATTCGTTAGGCAAACTTTCACTCGGATAAAACCCGGTCGAAGCCGGGTACACATCCGCTAGTTATATATAAATATAATTATATATATATATTATAATAATTATTAAATATATATATATTTTATTAGAGTGGGTGTGGCGCGAATTTTATAAATTATATCGCTTATTGAATGAATACTTTAAATTTTAATTTAAATATTTACGAGTTTTACCAATTGCTAACGATATGGTATTGCTAACTTTTGGTTAGCAGCCCCGTAAATAAGGATATTTCCATCTAACGATATTAAATATATTTATATTGTGCGCATTTTAAAATTAATATAGATATTTTAAAATATATATCCTTATATTAAAAAACATATTATGTATATAAAAATTTTAATTATAATATTTATTTTTATCACATGATGCTACTTACAGAGGCATAAGCAAAAACATTTGTCAATTATAAATAAATTGATAATTAATTTCAATATTAGTATATTAATTGCTAAATTTCAATACGTTATTTATTTATAAATCTAAGGCAATATTTTATTAATATTCCTAAAAAATGTGAAAATTTAATATCATTATGTAATAAAAAACAAACTATTTTACATAAAAGATATTTGACATAAATACGTAGTGTTTAACAACTTGTAAATGGGGATATAAAACAATTCAGAAAGAGAAATATCTATTTAATATCTTGGCGCGCGCGGCCACACAATTTGGTTATCCATTTGTTATTGGTGCAGAGGGCAATATTAGGAGAACGTGAGGGGGCAATGGTATTGGCCGGTGAATATAATTATGGGCACACATACCTCACATGACCATATTACATAGGCAATTAAGTGGAAGCAATTGGATTCATAAATAGCTGGGACACTTCCTAGCAAGTATATATTGGCTCTATGTGTTACTGCTTTCATCTCTCTTCAGATTCGTATATTAAATATATGGAGTTCTATGGAACAGAGAGTTATTATAATAATCACTATTCTTTATTTTATTCAACTCTCTATTCAACCCTTAAAATAAAATAAAAATCATATGATTTTCTTTAAAATACTGTAGTGCAATTATTTATATAAATGATTGATAACATGTGAAATCATACATGCAAGAGAAGTAAATATATACACAAGATCACAGACACATTGGTGTTTGTAAAGTTGTGACTTCTCTATTATTGTAAATACCAGCAAGTGTGTACGTAATATTTTGTATATTTTTATTAATATGTTCAAATATATGTATTTTAAAAACACGTATACTATATGTAACATGTACAATATAAATAAAAAATGTAGTGTCAAATGAAAACTAAAACTTTCAATAAAATTTTAATAAGCAGGAATTATATAAATTTTATCTACGTGGTTTTGTCGATTCTTGATATCCTGAATATTTTTACGCGTTTGAACATATTCAGATAAATTATAGAAAAAATTGATGCAAGCCCAGCAGGCGATGCATCACCTTTTTATTACTTTACACTTGCTTCTTGATAAGCCTAACTTACCCGACGTAGATATAACCGAAATATTTTGATATGGTAAGAAGCTATAACACCATTCATTGCTAGAATGTTCGAATGCTCGAATCTTTGGTTACTGGTAGCGATATCACGTTTCAGCCACAGTGCTAGTTATTCATAAGATATGCTCTCAATCTGTTTCAATATATTTAAAGCTTTCCACACTGCATGACGCTTCCCTCCTCACTACCCTTAGCAATGTGTTACACATCTTGAAGAAGATTTATCGTATTGCATTTTAAAGTGACCAATATGGCGAGGTTATCCAAACATGTGAATGCTTAATTCAATACGTACAGATTATCCTCCATCGTTATTTGATGTGCTGTTATAGTTTCTCTGGCGGCGTTACTCGGTAGACCTGATTTAAGTGAGGAGAATATGTCGCATATATATTTTATAGAGAGTATAATCGTATATTTGTTGAAATGGCAGAGATATATAGAATAAAATTGAACTAAGGTACTCTTCCAATATACCAATAGGTTTATTCAATCATTACTCAAAAAGTAATAAAACCGATAATATTTTGCTCCTTGAAACTTGTAGCTAGCGTAAAGTCTATATTTAGAATGCTGCTTCCTCGTGATTCAACGCTTGATCCTCGTACCCTAAACAACCAGAAACTATGCTGATCCAACTATTGCAGTTTGATTTACCGCTCAATATTGGAGAGAAAGATCGTTGCAGTGTATACAGGATGTAATTTAAATGTGGAAGAAAAGAGGTTTCAGAACATGCAGTATAGATGAAATACGTTGTAGAACACGTGGTGTTGATCAGTGTTGTCGAGTATAATGAACTTGCAGAATATACAATTTAGAGTAGGAATGTAAAGCGCGCGCTCTAAAATGGAGTTGTAGAGTCTTTAACATAAGAGACATTGTAGAGCATGCGCTGTAGAGCATTCGATGTAGAACATGGAGGCGGTAAAGCATGCTCACTAGAAGAAGGATGTAGAGCTTACAACGTAAATTAGAGACATTTTCGAGTATCCGATGTAGAACAGGGAGGTGGTGAAGCATGGTCACTAGGAAGAAGTTGCAGAGCTTGCAACGTAAATGAGTGACTTTGTAGAGCATCCGATGTAGAACAGGGAGGGGTGAAGCATGTTCGCTAGAAAGAAGTTGTAGGGAGTTGTAGAGCTTACAACGTAAATGAGAGACATTTTAGAGTATCCGATGTAGAACAGGGAGGGGTGAAGCATGCTCATTAGAAGTGAGTCGTAGAGCTTAAAAAGTAAACGAAAGAAATTGAAGAGTATCCTACGTAGAACAGGGAGGCGGGGGAAGCATGCTCAGTAGAAAGAAGTTGTGGAGCTTACAACGTAAATGAAAGAATTTGCAGAGTATCCGATGTAGAACAGGGAGGCGGGGAAGCATGCTCAGTAGAAAGAAGTTGTGGAGCTTACAACGTAAATGAAAGAATTTGTAGAGTATCCGATGTAGAACAGGGAGGCGGGGAAGCATGCTCAGTAGAAAGAAGTTGTGGAGCTTACAACGTAAATGAAAGAATTTGCAGAGTATCCGATGTAGAACAGGGAGGCGGGGAAGCATGCTCAGTAGAAAGAAGTTGTGGAGCTTACAACGTAAATGAAAGAATTTGTAGAGTATCCTATGTAGAACAGGGAGGCGGGGAAGCATGCTCAGTAGAAAGAAGTTGCAGAGCTTACAACGTAAATGAAAGAATTTGTAAAGTATCCGATATGGAACAGGGAGCGGCGAAGCATGCTCACTAGAAAGCAGTTGTAGAGTTTATAACGTGAATGAGAGAAATAATAGAGCATGCGGGGGTAGCAGAATGCGAGCCTTGGGCGAGGGAAGCTTGGAGTGAAAGATGGCGACACCGGAATCGATGACAACAAATGGTGCGACTCCGCCCTCGCACGCGCCCTAATGACAACTTTAATTTTAAATATAGCAGACCGTATGTCCCACCCTGCTCTAGCGGCTACATTCTTGGTGGACGCTTCCAATCAATCTGCCTCACATACCATGGCGCTCAACCAATGGTTAGGAACCTTCAATGTATTTACATTGATCAATAAACTAAGTCCGTATGATATAATGAAAAAATATATTTGATAACAGGGTATTTATACACTTGTAATTTAAAATGTCATCGATAGGTTATAATTTGAGAGAACTTTACTCTCTCACATACACCTAAGAATATAATTTATAATAAATTTGTAAAGAATCCTATCAGAGAATAGCAATGAGATAGGTTTTTAATTGAACATATCAGGTTGTGTGGAATAAACGACCGAATAATGTTATTAAAAGCTACGTTGAAGAATTTTTAGACTTTTATGGAATTTGTTTTTAAAAGTAGCAATTAAATTTTATAGTACGAAATAATACAATTGTGTGTTTGCTAGGAAATATTCACGTAGAACTCAAAAGATTGACATGACTAGTAAGGTCAACTTTCATTATGCCATTTAACGTGGCAAATTTCGGGTAAAAAGATTCTCTTCGACGGACTTAGACACAAATATGAGCCACTAAGAAGAGACTTATGTACAATTTACAGGAATTATAAATAATATTTGTTATTAACCACACATGAAAAGTATATTAATTGTTCTGAATAAATATATGGTCTATATATGACGAATAGGATATATACTACACAAATATATCACAATTTAATTATAAAACTATATAAAACAAAGTTCGATCTCTTAGAGTAATTATGATATTTGTATAAATAAATGTGTGAAATTCTTTCGAATCGACACATTTCACATCTTTGAAACTCAGTAAATAAAGCGTTTATATAAAGGGGGAATAAATGTGAAGAGAATAACAACCAGCGCCTAACCAAGCCAAACCAACGACAGAATGGTAATGCAATGGTAGTAAGAGAGGTGAAACAATAGTGCCCTCAATTATACCAAATAGATGTCAGTAAGTGGCCCGGTGCTTACATTTGTTCTAATCTACACGGCGCGACCCTATAAAAAGAATGATGATAAAATCCCAATTTATGTTGTTCCGAGGCTGATGGCCCCGGCGGGAGCACCCGCGATCACTCCGCGGGGATTCAATTGTTAACAC
>CP092886.1:134017373-134147282 GCA_030710605.1 Cordylochernes scorpioides | reverse complement strand
TATGATAAGCTTATTTATATATCTATAGAGTGATGAATAGAGCAATTTATATGGAATACATTAATATGATAATCCATTTAGACATCTAAATAGTGGAATATAAAGCAGTCCACCATTTGGAATATATTCATATGATAAGCTTATTTATATATCTATAGAGTGATGAATAGAGCAATTTATATGGAATACATTAATATAATGATAACAATAATATAATGATAATATAATGATAATTCATTTAGACATCTAAATAGTGAAATATAAAGCAGTCCACCATTTGGAATACATTAATATGATAAGCTTATTTATAAATCTATATAGAGTGAAGAATAGAGCAATTTATATGTAATACATTAATATGATAATTCATTTAGACATCTAAATAGTGGAATATAAAGCAGCCCACCATTTGGAATATATTCATATGATAAGCTTATTTATATATCTATATAGAGTGATGAATAGAGCAATTTATATGGAATACATTAATATAATGATAACAATAATATAATTATAATATAATGATAATTCATTTAGACATCTAAATAGTGAAATATAAAGCAGTCCGCCATTTGGAATACATTAATATGATAAGCTTATTTATAAATCTATATAGAGTGAAGAATAGAGCAATTTATATGGAATACATTAATATGATAAGTTTATTTAGACATCTGAATAGTGAAATATAAAGCAGTCCACCATTTGGAATACATTAATATCATAAGCTTATTTATAAATCTATATAGAGTGAAGAATAGAGCAATTTATATGGAATACATTAATATGATAAGTTTATTTAGACATCTAAATAGTGAAATATAAAGCAGTCCACCATTTGGAATACATTAATGATGATAGACTTATCTTGGATCAATAATTATCATCATTATCAGCGCTAATTTTTTTTTCTATTATTTTTTTAAAACAAATTTCTATATACGAGTACATCTAACGAAAGATGAAAACATATTAGGAAGGTCTGGCTCATCAGTGGTGAGCCCTCCCAGCGGTTTCGCCAATTTGACCTATTATACCACCCCTACTATTATTATAAATCTCTCTAGATTATTTAGTCTGAATGTTGTTGCTTGATTTGTATAGTATTTAGATTAACTTTTAATTAATTTGATTTTGTTGTTGTAGAAAGAAAGAAATTTAACTTCAAAATATAAACACAATATTGAAAGGGAATATCGATGATAAATTCACATTTACACAGATAGATGGCGCTGTGTTTTGTTATGCTCAAATAAGATTCATTATTGAAATATTGTGATAATTCGACGAGGCTGGCCACCCATATTATTCTAGGAACATTCTCCCGTTTATCCACGGTGTCTGTGGGCGATAGTAGGTAGGAGGTTTCTTGAGGAATGCACCTAGAATAAGGCCAAATTTGTTGGATTTCGGAGGATTTCAAAAAGAATCTTATAATATGATCCAAGGATACCTTATAATCTTATATAGAAAAATCCTTTAAATCTCTATATGCTATGTCCCAAAACTTCGGATTCATTAATAAATTTATTTCAAATAGTGTATATGTTTGTTTCGCATATGCTTTCACAATATTTGACTTATCTGGATGCAATTTTAGGAATACATAGAGTTGCATATTTTGCAAATGAAAAATCATTTTGTTAATAATGGCAACATTAAAAATAATGGTAATATACTAAGTGGTGTGCTTAAAAAATTCTTGCAATAACCTAATATATCGGAAAATATAGTGGAAATTTATTTAAACAAATTGTATCATTCAAATGTCTGTAGTATCCTCTTAAAATAAAAAAAACGAACAAATTAAATCAACGTTTAGTTGATTTTTTTTCCACTAGATGGTGCTCTGCCATATCAAATTCTTGTGTGAGCGGTCAATATATGCCTTTTTTGTTTTTAATTTATATATTAAAGAGGTACCATTGTGAGACTGAAAGGCATTTTCTTCATACTTTCAAAAGGGAAGAAAGCAATTTTCAGAATCGGCACCTTGGACGGAATTAAATTTGTTAACAGTAGCTTCCCTAATCTCATCCATAGTAGAGAAGTCTGCATTCAATATTCCAAACAAGAATCCACAGGGTAATAAATAGGATAAGTTGTGGTTGGCATAACTTGAACAATCCTTTTTAAAGAAACTGGTTCACCGAAATCGTTGTATTGGGTTGACCCCCCTCATTTCTTCCTCATCTTATGGAATAACCATCCACAACATCTTTATAGACATACTGATTGACAATCTGGCCTTCGAGAATAAATTCATGCTGCATTTTAAAGAGAAAAAAAGTTATCAGACTTTGCTAATTGATTTGCTGATTCGTACAATCTTCACTGCAAGAGAGCTAGAGGTACGACACTCAATGTTAATTTCTTTGCTTTCTATTTTATAAGAATAAACCTATGTTCCATCTACTGTGGTAATTCTGTCATTGAAGCTGGTGTCACTTTCATTAAGGTCATCCTTGCAACTGTCTTTTGTGATCTTGGACAACTATTTTTTAACTTTTATTTTTTTTTTCAAATCTTGTGGCAAAATATAAAATACACAGTGCGTTTTTATGCAAATATTTATTTTAAAAGAATTTTCATACTCACCATTTTATCCAAAATTGGTATTTACCGGACTTTTCAATCACTGCTTCGATGTTGGTAGTTTTTTTTCTTCCTTACTTACACATGTCCTCTATGTTTTTTTAGTCCCCCCTAAAATACAGTCTGAACCACCTAACAAGCGTTCTTCTAGGAAAGCAAATTCTTGGTAAGCTTGCTGAATCATTTGGTAAGTTTCATTTGGCGTTTTACTCAGTAAAAACCAAAATTCGATTCTATCCATGTCTTTCGGTCTTCTGCCGAAGTTTTGGCTATCCTTATAGGTATATTATTTCACATTAAACATACGTGTTATTATTTTAATAATTTTTCAATTTTTGACACCAAAGATATAATTTGAAAGATATACGTATATAAACTATATGTACATTTTTATGGAGACATATAAGTATTTGGTCATATTTTTTTCACAAAGCCGCTGCCGGAACCTTTTAGACACACCCTGCATCTATTAATTTGAATAATAACAATTTAATCATAACCTTTTCGAAAAATATTCTTTTGGCAACATCAATTCGGGTAGAATCCGGAAGCGAAGACTGGTCATTCGTTTTCCAATAGTATATATATATATAAGCCAAATGTGTCGCACATGTGAACAAGGAGTGTGAAGAGAGAGAAATGCTGCGCAGGAGGCATCCGGCTGGAGGACGTCGAGGTCCCGGCCCGGGTGCGGCGCGGCCAAGACGCCCAGCTGCGGTGCCGCTACGCCCTGGACTCGGGGGAGTACCTTTATGCCGTCAAGTGGTACCGCAACGGCGTCGAGTTCTACCGCTACGTGGCCGGCACCACCTCCCCGCGGCTCTTCCCACTCTGGGGCCTGCGAGTGGACGTAGGTCTCCTGCCATTATGTGATGTCTATTGACCTCTGAAGTTGGGCATTATAAGGTATTGCGGAAGGCGCCGTAGTAGTAGGATGTGCATTTGGGCCTCATGAGGATTTTTTTTATTGACGTGAAGTGGAAGTCAAGTGGAGGCAAATACTCGTCGGCACAGCTCAACTCCTTTGTCCTATAGAGAAAACTCTGCAAATTGTAAGATAATTATTATTTTTTCTTTGAGGATATCTCTTGTATATGATTGAATATTAATTATATAATTAAATATTCATTGTTCCATCAGAGCATTGAATAAATAGCTGTTTAACATATCGTACTTTGATTAACTCATATTCTTATGCCGTCTTCAATTCAAATAATCTAATTTGTGATTGCATTTCCCATACTAATTCTCAACATTCAAAGCTTGACAACTCTAGTCAATAAATTGCCTACCCTAATCCCTGCGCGATCTAATATTTATACTATACATTTATAACCTGACAAAATCACACACATTTCCAGAATTATCTTCAAACGTTTCGCTTCTATTAATACTACCACCACATTCCAAAAACATTGATTCTTTGTAAATCATATTCAACACATACCTATGAAAATGTATTTTCATATCTAAATTTCAAATGTATTGATTCAATCTGTCTTGTCTTCCCCATCCATAGTTATTTTAGTCTCTTGTTGAACTGATATATTGTCTACAAGATATTCACTAATTGTATCATGTAAAAATATAAACTAATAAAAAGGTTAAATAATTTTAAAATTTTCATCGTATTAAAATACTGGTATTTTAAATGCCTATTGAAAGAGATTTTCAATTGCAACGACGTATTGCAATATATGACGAGTGTTCCATTTTTATAAGAACGATTTTGCAACGCTGTAGCTCGCGAAAGCGAGCGATTCGTATGATGTTTTATTTATTCGAAAGAGAACAAGCATTGATTTATATTCACGAAAAAAATTTTTTTTTTAATATTCGAAATTACTAAGAATATAAGTGATTTTGTAAAAGGCTACGTTTTCCGACTTTCTTAGAATAAAAATACTCGTTTACCTAAATTATTAAAATTATGAAAGATAATAATATATTGCCGTTAACAAGAGCAGATTAAATTAAATAATAAAGGAAAACGGAAAATTTTGATATCTATGAAATTAAGCGAAAATAATCCTCTGAAAAAGTTCTTTAAGAAACCTTTAACTCCAACCGAAAGAAAATAAAGGAAATTGTTGTCAGAGAATCCACCTTCTCAAAGGAATATTTCCACGATAGGCAACGTACCACTCCCTGCCGTTAAATTATTATATAAAAATCGGCTTAAAATACGTAAAAAGGTTCCGGTTCATGTTCTAAAATCGTACCATATCGAAAAGAACGCAAGACCTGCAGTAGGGACCTTTATGAAAAGTACCTGGTAGGTGAAAAATGAATGTTACACTGGACAAGGCATGTGTTTACCTTAATGGTAGCAAAAAAACTCGTGCCATTATTATTTGACAATGAGTTCCCATTTTTTCATCCAAGTGATTAATGATTAGTGTGGCTGCACCAGGATAAAGCCACAAGTCACGTTTAACAAGTAAATACCCAAACGAAAAGAGGGATGATACCGGCATTTCGTACATCCCTCACTTAGCCCTATGGTTTTCGGCTTGCTGAAAACTGCCCTTAAGATATAGAAAACCGAAGACGCTAGGTGGTCTCGAGAAAGTATTAAGGACTGTTGAGATGGCCTTGGCCAAAATATCCTAATACGAAGCCTTATTTCCTGGAAACATCAAGGGCTGTTGCTAAACGTAAAGGCGAACACATAAAAGCAATTAAGTTGTATAAACATTTGTAAATTATTTTTAATAAAGCACTAAAAATGTTATTTTAAAAATGGAAAAACCTCTGTATATATAGAAATTCTGTATAGAAAGATTTTAGAGTATTTTCTTCTGAAAATTTTTTTGCTATAAAACTTAAAATTAACTTTTGATAATAAACAAAATTTTGTCGCTTATATATAAAAACACAACTTATCTCAACAATTAATATTTTATTAATTCTAATTACAAGTCACTCCTTATAAAGTCTAGGGTAGAGGACATGAACAAATGAAGTCGAGGATTTGAAACCAGAGAGCAATAACAGAGGAACAGCTGTATCCTGAAGGAATTTCGCCTTTTGTACGCCTTCATAGGGGATTTGGAGCTCGAGGTCAAAGCCAGATTCTCCCTTGTGGCGGTAGATTTTTACCGCTCCGCCTGCGACTGTTGCGACAATAGAGTCTCCGTTTGGAAGGAGCATCGAGTCCAGGCTCCACACAGTCTCCGTCTCCAAGGTCTGATACAGCTCCGCCCCGCCATCAGAAAGTTCCTTATAGATCCTTAGTGTAGCGAGCTGCTTAGGGCTTTGGCCTTGTCCTATAAAGAAGTATCTTTGATTCGAGCATTCAATAACTTTGAAGGTTTCTACATTGGAAATTTTGACATCGATCGGTATTTCAAGATATTCGTCTAAATTTGACATTACCAAAGAACTAATTCTTCGCAACTCTTCTCGATTCCAAAACACAATTCGGAGATGCCGAGAAATTGATATGCTAATTTTTGATGCAGGAATACCGGGGATTGTATTACGTAGTCTAAATACTTTATCTGTAGAATCTAGGCAAAGTATTTTTGTATTTGGATCTTTATCGGTATAGATGATACAATATTCCTTTTGGTCAGCAATAGACTCGGTGGTAAAGAATACTATATCGAATGCTGGATGTTCAGCTATTTTTTGGAAAACTCTAAATTCTTTAGATTCCTTCATCCATTTGTAAACAGAACCAAACTTGTCATTCTGTTCAAAATTAACTTTCGTGTTGCAATCTGGATCAAAGTCTGTCCGTGTAGTAAATAGATAAAGATCGTCATCAATAATTCCGAAATCCAAACTTGAAAATCCAGGAGCAGCTATGGACTGGATGTGGACAAACCGAGAACCTTGCAGCAAATAAAGCAGGATCTGACTGTGTTGGCCCGGAGCTGGCCGTGCGCCGAGGGCTAGTAGAGAACTGGAGCTGTCAGGAATAGAAGCAAAAGCTGCATCAAGAATTTGCCTTGAATCCAGGATTTGAAACATTTCGAAATAATCGAAATATAGCGCTTTCATCTTGAAAAATAGTTCCAAACTATCAAGAAATTGCTCGTTATATTTTATAACATTTTCAAGTTTCTTGATGTCCGAAGGTAAAGTTGCATTTTTCAGAATATCCAAACTATCTTTCAAAATTGGTGCTTCAAGGTTTACTACATATATTGGTTTTGAAAACACCTTGTTTCCCATTATATTATCTTCATCCTTTTTTACGATGCTATTATAAAGTTCGCCAATATCCATGTCGTTAATTGTAGAGGCGATGATGGACTTCGCTTCTAGGTCATTATTAAATCTGTAGTAGCCACCAATGTTTTGTTCATCTCCATCAATGAGAATAGATTTTTCAGAAATGTTTTTATCGTTAAAAGATCCGTCTATTTGAGCATTATTGATACTAAGATTCGTAAAGAATATAGGACCGAAAATGTTGATATTTTTGTCAGATTTTCTGACCAAACTTTTTAACCATGCTTCTAGATTAATATCATTAATATCTTCGATAATTGCATCTGTAACTCTAAGTTGGCCGTTCCATATTGTAGGGGTATAAATGACGTTTGAGGGGTTTCCCATCCTGACAAGATCGTTCGTTATATCCAAACCAGAGATATTTCCCTCCACGTTCAGATCGTCAATGAAATTTAAGGAACCTTCGACAAAGAGATCGTACTTAATTGTTTGGTTGCCTTGTTTGATCAATGTGTTGTGTGCAAGTTCTGTTATATTGATCCCGTTTATTTCGCCATCTAGAGGTAGGATAGATCCGGCTTTCAATTCATTAACATGAAGAGGATATAGAAAGTTTAATTCTTCTGCTATCTTCTGGTTGTTAAAACGGCTTATGTGATTGTTTTTCAGATATTCAAGATCATAACCACCAAAGCTTCCTGTTAAATTCACGCTTTTGTTCATTATTCTCAGCTCTTCAAATTTGATATCATCTGAAAAGACGTTCATTTCATTTGTTTTGGCGCAATTGGCATTAATGGCGGCTAAATTTCCTCCATTTACAGATCTCTCAATTATAAGATTAGGTAAAGATGCATTCCCAATTATTTCCAGTTTTTCTAATCCAATTGGTTCGTTTTTCCTCAACGCCTTCTTGCAGAGATCGGTAACATTTATATGGTCGAGTAATCCTTCGATGATTAGTTCTTTTCTGACGGTGATATCGGTAAATATTTTGTTGCTCAATCTCACTCTCATATCGGATGTTTTGACTACTGTATCCAGGTTGACATCCTGAACTGTACCATGCACGTCCATATCACCATTAAGGATTGCATATTCGAATTCAACTAATCCATTTACTTCAGAGATTTCATTAGTCTTCACCAGGTCTGTAGCCAAATCATCGAGATTAAAAGAATTTATATTCGAGTGGACTTCTAAATCTTTTACATTGAGCACATTGACCAATTCTATATCTCCATATATTTCTTGGCTTCCGTTATATAGAATGAAATCGTCACTTAATTCCCACAAATGATAATCGGTGCCATGCCAGATGTTATCGATGCTTACGTCGTCTAGAAACGTGACATTTTCATAGATAACTATAGGCTCGTTTAGAGGCAAGGTGTCTTCAAACAAGGAGCGAGGGCTCACGTCGTTTATAGCATAGGTGTCTAGATCTGCACCCGGAGAGAGGCTTACAGTTCCGTGGATTATCTTGTGGCCTGGAACTACCTGACGGGTGGAGTACGTCAGCTTGTTGAAGAAGAGTTCTTCCAGATTGACTTGGTTCACAGTGCCAGTGTAAACATTCTGGACGTGCAGCGTTCCACTAACTCCTATGGAATCGGAGAAATTAACGGGTCCAGTTATTGCCTGATTACCCTTTGTTCGAACGACATCGTCCAGGTTAACACCGTTGACTTCACCGTCAATCACCAATCTGGCTACGATCAAGTTACCGTGAACAGTTAGGTAGTCGCCCAGGTACAAGTCTTGATTAGATATTTTAACTCCGTTGATCAAACCTTCGACTTCCACATCACTTAAAAGTTGAAGTCTCTCAAAATAGACGGGGTTCTTTATTATTGCAAAGTCCTTTTTTGCTGCGTCTTTGGAAAAGTCTACGCCATTGATATCGTGGCTATGTATCTCATTAAATGTCGCTCCATTTAACATAACAACCGAAGCGGAACTTATTGCTTTAGGATCGGATAACAGTAAAATATTATTGAAGAAGTTATCAATCTCAATTTTATTAAAGCTATTTTCTATAATAAGGGGTCCTTTGAATATCATATCTTCGAAATACCAAATACCATCTGGAGGATCATATTTTCCCATGTTCAGGATTACATTCTCGAATTCTTCATTATTCAAATATTCAATGTGCGAGTGTCCTCCTAGTTTAATGCTCGTTAAAGCAAAATTTCCTCTCAAAGTTTGCTCCGCATTTTTCAAAATAACAGCGAGGTAATCAAGTGAGCCATCTGAATAGGAAGTTATCTCGTTGATTCCGATAGAAACCCTGAGGTTCTCCACATGTGCGCTGGTGTTGAAGAAAAGGTCGTGGTGGAGGGTCTTGTTCTCCCACAGCAGGACTAGGTCTGGCCCGGGGACCTCGAGGCCATTGACCGACGGAGTCTTGATGGCCGCCGCAGTTAAATCTTCAAATGTCATTGAAGCGGAGACATTCTGCTCCTCATCCAGCCAAAACGCATTTTCCCACAAATCTTTTAAATTTTTATTGTTTATTGCTTCAACGTCAGCATTATAAAGAACAAGATTTTCAAAAATCTTAGAACCATAAATAGGATTCGATATTCCATTTAATAACGGATTTCCATTGACATTCAACCCATTAAGGCTGCTGGTATTGAGTTCATCTGCTATTAGGTTCTGTATATTCATTTCGTCAAATGCTTGATCAGTGGCATTTAGGATTAAATTACTTGAAGAAAAAGGAAGGCCGTTGAGCAATTCGACTTCGGACTCAATAAGAGCATTCCCAACTATTCTCAACTCTCCGTCTACTAAATCATCTTTGAGGATAAGAAGTGAAGGAGATTTGTCGTTCAATTTCCCCGATATATTCATATTGGATGCTATTGTTACAGAGTCTAGATTCATATAAGAAAGATAGTTGGTTTCATCTCTAAATATTACTCCATTTAAGTATTCTGGAACAGTCACATTGTTAATTACTGTCGAGTTGATTTGATCGATTTTACAATTCGCATCGCAATTTATGGATAATTCATCAAAATGATAATGGCCAGTAATATATTGCCGCTCATTTCTCTTCAAGCTAGCGTCAACTTTGGCTTCCAATTCTGAAATTTTATTCTTTAGATTTTCTATTTCAAAAAATGTTTTTTCTAAATCTAAAAGCAAAGAATCGTCGAAAGTATATTCAGGATCTGCGCTGGTGAATTGAGAGGTTTGAAGATCCCCTATATGAACATCCTTTCCAAGGGTAAGATTGTAATTTATCACAATAGGCTCGTCTTGATCAATCTTCAATGAATTTTCAATTTCATTTGAAATCTTATTCAAATCCAAGCTTTTTAGCGCTTCTCTAGTCTGGTTACACCACATCATACTACGATCGTGCCACTCTTTCAAAGGATTTTCGTGCTTGAAAACATGCTGGTAAAAAACAGAAGGTTCGTCTTCTTTGCCAACGAATAACATGGGGATTAGTCCACTTAGGAATGACGTCATATAAATGTCCTATAGATGCTGGTTTACCGACTTCGAATCCAGAATCGCGGAAATTCCAACCATTATATTGAAATATTTGCACCGATTTGAATAAACTTGAAACTGCTAACACAAATTCACCGTTAGCACCTTTGTAGGATGCTAATTTTGTAGGTCCAACAATTGGTAAGTATTGAAAGAAAACAAATCTTTCATTTACCATCTTGTAAATAGCAACAGAGTTATCCATATATATTTTTCTTTTTTCAAAAACAAATTGATTAGCAATAGCAAGAAACAATTCCTCCTCAATGTTCTGTCCATAGCTGAAAATTTCTAAATCAACGGCAGCATAAGTTACTATATGTTGATGACTTTTCCATTGTTTGCTAGCAAAATCATATTTGAAGATTTCAGACTTAACGGTGTAGTTGTTCTCAGAATATCTGTGGTTAGCAACAGCGAGGTAATCGTTGTTATGGACGTGGAAAGGAGCGATATCTCTTACGTCATATCCAGCAACATATTTCTCCACTTCTGGATCAAAGTATGTTCCCTTCCAATAAGAAAATTCAATTTTGTTCTTCAACACACCATCTGGAGATTCGAAACAATTGGCTACAGCAAGTCGATAACTTTTATCACCATGCATTTTCCAAAGAGCTATTCGAGTTGGTCGTTGACTTTGAACGTTAAGGAAAACTTCAGTTTGAGCAGTTTTCGGATCATGCTGAATAAGCTCAATTGCTTGGTCATTTCGATTAGGATAAGCAATCAAAAAATACACGTTCCCATTATTAGGTGCGAATGCAGCAGTGTCAGAAGGTATCTCCTCATTTTCTCTGTCTAAAAGGATTTTATTTGGGAAAATATCAAGAAGATACCTGAATCGACCATCAACACTTCCTTTCTTAATACAAAGACCGTAAGTCGAGCCGTTGAGTGTTAAGAGCGAAGCTTTAACAGCTTGATCGCAAGACCAGCCTAGATCAGTCTGCGGGACATCAACCAGCCGTTGCACGCCAAGTTTATCATGCGTAATGTTCAATGCTTCTCTCTTCTCTCGAGTCGGGTGTACTTTGTGAGCAATCAACTGAGCTTCTAGAGTTTCTTCCATCAGTCGCTGTAGGCTTTGGCGAACGTCCGGGGATTTCAGACTTGCGGCCAGCGCCGCCCAGAAGAACAGCTGCAGCACGACGACCCAGCCCATCATTAAGTCTCCTGCAATGAATGCATTTTTTGGAATCGCGTTTTATATACCAAAATATCATATTTGCATACTGCCTCTATATAACAAAATGTTTTTTAAAAATTAACTAGTATGATAATTTATATATCAAATTAACATTGTAAAAGAGGCAGAAAGAGTCTTAGGGCATATAAAAAAAAGGTTAAGCATAACATTAAAAAGTTAATAAAATGTATAAAATTGATATGGCTAAATGCTATTCAATAACATAAGATTTATTATGACGCTGCCTAAAACAACATGCCTATGATTTTGCTATTTCTCCCTTCAGTCTTATTCACTAAAAATATTTCAATCAAATAGATATTTTGCATTTGTCGAAATATATAAAAGTAAAATTGAAAAGGTAACTTGCATACGCATTCTTCCTCGTATCTTAAAATGTTATTTTGATTAAATTATTGAGGCCTTTACTGAAAATTTTAAGAACTCAATAAGAGTTTACTCACACTCTATATATTCTTTGTCCAGGAGTAGAATATCCAATAGTTCAGGAAACTAACCAAACAACATTCTTTTTTTAAATCCACGGGGAAGAATTCGTATTACCACAGTTTTATGTAGTTTAGTATGAATTGTTTTAAAACGCTCAAATATAGAATTTTGTGTGTGTTTAATATCTTTCTCGAGTTTAAATAAACGTTTCAAATACTAATATGTAATTTTTTTTGCCGCGAACAATATACTTTGCACTAATTGTATTGCTTGAAGCGACTATGACATTTACATATTGTAGCTAGGGAAAATAAATTTGATAGCACTATATATATGTATATATATATATATATATAGTGAGGATCTGAAGCAACCACGGTCTTATATCCCGTTGCCACAAAGGGTTTGATATACTAGTGAAGATTTGAAGCAACCACGGTATTATATCCCGTTGCCACAAAGGGTTTGATATACTATTCAATATTTGAAGCAACCACGGTCTTAATATCACGTTGCCAGAAAGGGTTTGATATACTATTGTATATTTGAAGCAACCACGGTCTTAATATCACATTGCCGCACAAAGGGTTTGATATACTAGTGAAGATTTGAAGTAACCACGGTTTTAATATCACGTTGCCACAAAGGGTTTGATATACTAGTGAAGATTTGAAGTAACCACGGTCTTAATATCACGTTGCCAGAAAGGGTTTGATATACTAGTGAAGATTTGAAGCAACCACGGTCTTAATATCACATTGCCACAAAGGGTTTGATATACTAGTGAAGATTTGAAGCAACCACGGTCTTAATATCACATTGCCACAAAGGGTTTGATATACTAGTGAAGATTTGAAGCAACCACGGTCTTATATCCCGTTGCCACAAAGGGTTTGATATACTAGTGAAGATTTGAAGCAACCACGGTCTTATATCCCGTTGCCACAAAGGGTTTGATGTACTAGTGAAGATTTGAAGCAACCACGGTCTTATATCACGTTGCAACAAATGTTTTGATATACTAGAAGATATGAAGCAACCACGGTCTTAATATCAATTTGCAACAAAGTTTTGATATACTAGTGATGATCTGAAGTAATCACGGTCTTAATACAACGTTGTAACAAGAGTTTTGATATACCAGTGGATATCCGAAGCAACCACGGCTTTGATTTGACCACTTCTATATATTTAAATCTGTCTGTGTTGTGAACGGATATAATTAATGATTGATGGTAGTTTTCGTTAAGATGTTATTTTCTTAACGCTTGTGGCTCTGGTTATTATGTAATATTGAAAATTTAGCATGTCCGAAAAATATACCACCTATCTGTAATTTACATATAATCTCCTTACATCCCTCTCTAATATATTCAGGTCCCATACCTATAAAGTGGATATAAAACAGTCACAGCTTCAATAGTTCAGGATATCAGATGATCCTTGTAAAGGAATAGCAAAAGTTACATTGATCCAGGATGATTGTCCAGCTGAAGAAGTCCGCCAACGGCTCGGTGGTCCTCCGAAAGGTGACACCGAGCGCCGCTGGGACGTACCGCTGCGAGGTGTCGGCGGACGCGCCGTCGTTCCAGACCGCGGCAGCGGACCGGGTTATGATCGTGGAAGGTAAGGGCGCTGATTATGACATTACACTCGTTTGTTCCACCACTGCTACAACAGGGGATGTTCCCTTTTTTAAATAACGATTTTGCCATGCTATCGATTGCTAAAAAAGCATGCGGATTTAAATTGATTTATTTGTTCAATAGAAAAAATATATATATATTTATTTATATATCCTTGTAAAAAAATCACTAAATATTTGAAATGCCAAAAATTATCAGTGATTTTTAGAAGCTTACGCTTCCGAGGAGAAATACTCGTTCACCTAAATTAATAAAATTAATAAAATGAAACATTTTGTTATTACTAAACGTGCAATCAGGGGAATAATTATGGGGAAAAGGAAAAATTTCGATACCTATTAACTTAAGCAAAAAATACTCCTCTGGAAAAAGTTGTCTGAACAAAATTTTAACTCCATTTGAAAGCGAAATAAAGGAAATGGGTGTCAGAAAGAATCCACTCTCTACCTTTAACCAAATTGTCAAGAAAATATTGGTTTAAAATGCGTAAATAGAATAAAGTTTATTTTTTTCAAGCCGATGGATGGTCTTTGGTAAAACGTTACTGTTGGGATGGTCTTGACCATTCTATGGCTAAGCCTTATTTCCTGAAAATAAATCGATAAATAGCCGTTTACAAACGTCAAGGCCTATATATAGAAAATAATAAATTGTACGATAACTTTTTATCGCATATGCATCAAAATCGTTCTTTTAAAAATGGACACCCTTTGTATATATATGTCACTGTATTGAATACACCGGTCGAATGTCACCAATAAATCCATTCTACCTTATATATAGAGAACTAATTGAGAGGAACTGGGAAATATAGTCCACTGGTTAGAACTCATGAAAAGATCACGTTTTTTTCAAATACCAAAATACTAGTATAGAGAGATTATTGTGTGATATTTTCAATGTTAACTTATTGAGAACAAAATAAAAGTGAAATGTATGACTACATTGCTATTAATATAAGTAGCAAATTCACACATGTGTTTCCCTGCATACATGTCACCTTATTCAGATATCAATCGTATAAATAAATGCTGCTGATGTTTTGCGTAATCTATCGGTATAGATATAAACTAAACCCTAATATAGTTTATCACCTTATCATTCTTCCATTTGTTTCACATTTTCCCATATCACCCCTCGCTTACATAGATTGATTATTATTATCTCCTCTCCGATTAAAAAATCTCCACAACATATAGTGCTTGTCTATTGACAAGAAGAAGCATGCCTATTATTCTGTCACATCACCAACTCTGCGAAAGTGGAAGTTCCAAACAAATACAATTATTTTTCATTAAATACATAATGATTGTAGAGATGGTCAATTAATAGTACTTAGGTTTTAAGATTGTTTTGAGGGTTATGGAAAAAGTTTACATCAATGTATATATATATATATACAAACAGTTTGATTGTTTTTATCTTTAAATATCTCTCAGCACACATAAAGGATTTTTCAAGATTAACAAGTTACCCTTCGCCGCTTTCTGCGTACCAGGAATATTCCAATGACACATGGAGGGAATAATATTCGAAATTACTGGCGTAATTGTTTTATCTGGATGACATCCTGGTAACAGGAAAGGATGAAAAAGAACATTAACTCCGGTTAAAAGAGAAGCATTCAATGAATGGATTTAAACGTTAAGAAATAAAAGGGTGCCCTGAATAGATGTGGAATACGTTAAACCCACAGAAGAGAGGTTTGGGGCAATTAAGAATTTCCCAAGGCCAAACAGCAAAAAGAGCTACAGAGCTTTTACTGCGTAAATTGAAAATTTATCGTTATTTTTGAAAGAGAACCACCATACTGGAACCTTTGCATATACTATTATATTCATTCACGGAGAAAGAGAGAAAGAGAAACAAAGAATCTAATACAAAGAAATTTGTGCTAACTCACTCTGATGTAAGCACGCCCCCGATATTGTCTTGGGATGCATCGCTATTTGGAGTAGGAGCAATACTGTCTCCCATAGAAGAAATAAAGGAAATACTCATTGCCTTTGCATCAAAAACAGCGTCCCAAACTGAGAGAAGATATGCACAAATAGACAGAATTATAAAAATATTCATAGGGCCGTATCTTTAAGACAATCACTGACAATAAGCCATTGCTGGGAATCTTTCATCTGAACAAACCAATAACTCAAATGCTTCCACCAAGAATTATGAGGTGTAGCTTGACACTGGCGTTATATACACTCACGGACAAATATTAAGATAGTTGTAACTTTCTGCATGTATATCGGGATTCAGACAATAACTCTGAAAAGTATTTGATACACAGTGATATTTATTGAAAACAAACGAGATAATCAAGTGTAAACAAAATTTCCTCTGTCTCCTTAAAAAAAATAAAAATAATAATAGACGACCGGCGACATCAAAAACTTTCCACCTCCTTAAATATATATTGTCCATGAGTGTGTGTGTGTGTATATACATTAGATAAAGCCTAGAACGAGAAGAATGAATGTTGATGCTTTGAGTAGAGCTCCCCATGAAAATACAAATCAAGAAACGCTAGAGCGAGCTGAACTATTTCTTATAGAGGCAAATGAAGACTCTCCACAATAGAGGCAGAAGAGGTACCACAGGAAGACTCAACTTTTGAAAAAACTTTACAATGGACCCTAAAAGAATGGCCTTCCATCTACCCAGCAGAAGAAAATTTAGATCTTACTTCAATAGTAGAAATGAACTATCCCTACACAGAGATTACCTCTTGTGGGAAAATACGGTAGTACACTCATGGGAAAAATTTATGGAAGTGAAAAGTCTTTGGTGTCGCTGGTCGTCTTTTTATTTTAAAGAGACAGTGACAATTTTGTTCACACTTGGTTATCTCGTGTGTCTTCAATAAAAGGCGCTGTGTATCAAATATCTTTCAGAGTTATCGTCTGAATCCCAATATATATGCTAAAAGGTACAACTTCCTTAGGTTTTGTTCATGAGTGTAATGCCACCAGTTCTATTCATAGATAAACAATGGAACTCACTCTGGTATTGTATAAATGAAGGCAGTTGCAAGAAGCCATCTTTGGTTACCAGAAATGGATAAATAATAGATAAACAGTTCAAAAGCTGTAAAAACTGCCAATTAATGCGGAACAATCTTGAACAAAGCACATTTCATCTTTGAATAGCACCAAATAAACCATGGTCACGAATTCATACATAGACTTTGCAGGTCTATTCCAGGGAAAACTTTTCTAACAGTTGTTGATTCACTATAGAAGTGGACTGAAGCCACCATCATGGACAACTGTACTGCAATCGTTTCAGATAATCTTCACGTGTTTATAGGTCAGGTATTTCAAGAATTCACAAAGAGGAAAATGAGATAAACATATAACATCAGCTCCCTACTATCCACAGACAAATGGGAAAGTTGCCAACTACTTCCCAAACCCTGTACCACGTGTACTAGGGATAATAAAAAAATCCTCAGATATTCATAAATGTCCCAGTATGCAATTATTTGTCAATTTAATCATATTAGGCGCCTTTTAAAAGTTCAATCTCTTTAATATAATCCGTGTATATAAATTGATGTCAATTAAAATAGAATTTTATCTAGAGAGGTATTTTGTACTATCTTCATATAAACTGGTAACCTTCTTTGTACCGACGTGGTGTGTCGGACAGGACTCAAGCCGAGTAAGTCCAGCTCGGGGAGGAAGGGCCACTGGATCCTGGCGGAGTTGACCTTTGTGATCCTCGCTTCTTACGTTGCAATCTAGAAGTCCCGCGTCAACTGTTCCCAGTGCCTTCTACAAGTTCCTCGATTCAAGGTGACATCCCTGAGCCCAAAATTGTATTCTTAGATTTTTGTCTACTATCATTTCGGGAAGCAACTCCAAAATTTGTATCATGTTGATTGAAGTTAAGAGACATATACTGAAAAATCATATTTCGAAAGATTTATAAATATCATTAGAATTGTTCATTGTGAATCTTCCTATACTACATTTCCCAGACTTCAATCACCAAAACATTTGAAGGTTTATATATTCTATAGTAAAATTCGATATCAGTTTTAGATGTGATTTACCAAAATGATGTTTACCCATTATAGTTCACTCTTTTTTCTCACTTGTGTGAATATTCGAAGAGATGAAACATTTTTTCTAGCGGTCGAGTGTGGCGATGTTATGTTGTTGTTGCTTATTCCTCAAGTCGTTTAAACGATCTCCATCAGGTTCCATTGTCTCAGCTTTTCTATTATAGTCCTGGGGTTTTCCCAGAGGTCTTTTTTGGAGGATTTGATACAATTCAATAGATGTTCAGGACTGGCTGGTTGGGAATCGCATTTTGGGCATTTCGGGAATGATTTAATTTTTCCATTAAATTTGAGAATTCTAAGATGTCCTGTTCGTAATCTTGAAATTGTCGTTTGTTCTTCCCTAGTAAGGGTGTGGAAAGAAGATTCGTTAGGAATGGGGGTGTACCAGGGGTGGTTTAGGGTGGATTTCCAGAGAGAGATTATTTTTTGTTTGTGGATGGAAGAAATTTCAGAATAGATGAGTTGGGGTTTTTCAGGCTGGCCCTTACAGCCTGCTTTAGCCAACAGGTCAGCCATCTCGTTGCCGTCCATGTTAACGTGAGAGGGGATCCATTGGAACGTGATCTAGTTTTCCTGTGAGATTTTTTGAGGATTTTGATTATTTTTGTTTTTGTTTTGTCTTTGGGGGGGGGGGGGGGGCAGAATTCATATCTTTTATGTGTTGTATAGTACTGAGGCTGTAAGAGAGAATCCACATGTTTTTGTTGGAGTTTTTACATTCTGTTAGGCCTTTTTCAATTGCTAGTAATTCTGCTCGAAAATTTGAGCAGTTATTGGGGTTCCTGAATTTCTTTTTTTTTTCTTTTCTGATTCATTGACGATGAAGACTCCGCTTGCGCAGGATCCATAATCAAATCTGCTTCCATCTGTATAAATTGTGATGGTGTTAGGAGGGATTGTGCTGATAATTTGGAGGTTTAGCTTGAAAAGAATATGTGGGTTTTCTTGGTTTTTGGCTATTGGTTGACCTAGAGAAGTTTGAAAGGTGATGTTGGGTAAATTGAGGTTGGGTTGGATTTTGTTTCTGAGATAAGATCTTTCTATACTATGATAAACCATATTCTTTTGAAAGCGTAGAATAGGGGGGGGGGGGGATTAATGTTTTAATCTTTGGTTACATTTCCAATTGTTTGTATAATTTCCTGTTCTGTGATCATATCCATAACTACATATTATATTTAAGCATTTTTTCATCAATATATCTCTTCTAAGGTTCAGCGGCAGAAGATCTGCTACACGTTGTACTATGTCGTTATTGCAAGAATGCTTGTTGCCTGTTATAATTTTTGCTGCTGCCGTCTGAATGCTATCAAGGCACGCAAGGTTTGTGGTAGATGAATTGGTGAATATCTGTAGGCCATATTCTAGGATTGGTCGAATAAGAGTTTGGTATGCAATTTTTAAGGTTTCGAGATCTGCTCCCCAAGTTCTGTCGCCGATATATTTTAGGATGTTAATTCTTGAACCTTGCTGTCTTGCTTCATCTAATTTTTGGATCTAGTGTTATGACTAAGTATTTGGGAGTTTTATTTACTGGGAGAAGATTATCATTGAGGTATATGTTTGGTTTGTAGTTTTGAAATCTTCTATTAGTTGTAAAGAGACTGGTTTCTGTTTTAAAGATATTTACAACAAGTTTATGTTTTTAATGAATTTTGCTAAGTTGTTCATAGATCTGTTTAGATGATCTTCAAATTTTTGGATTTCATGATGATTGCTCCAAACTATTATGTCGTCTGCACACATTCCAATATTTTATTTTTGATCGATGACGTTTTCTATTCCTGCTATGTAGAGTTTAAACAATAAAGGACTGAGAACTGACCCCTGTGGGACTCCCTGTCTAAGTTTATACTGATTTAAGAAAGTGTTGTTAATTTTGACCTTATATGAGCGATTTTTTATCAGATTATTCATCCAGCAGAGCATGTGTCCATCTATTTTAAATTTTCAAAAGAGTTTTACTATGCGTTTATTGTGCCAGACAAGATCAAATGCCTGTGAAAGATCCTGGAAGGCAGCGATGGTACCATTAGTTGGGGATTTATTTTTATTGTCTAAACTTTTCTGAGTGAAGTAGAGAATTTGATCGATTGTTGAGTGTCCTGGGCGGAAACCCCTTTGCTCTTGAGGTATTAGCTCTTTTTGTTGTAGGTAGTACAAGAGTCTTTTGTGTAATATTTGTTCTAGTAATTTGCTTGCAGTGGAAGTGAGAGCGATTGGCCTGTAGCTTGAAGGGTATTGTCTGTCTTTGTTGGGTTTTAGAAGAGGGATAACTGTGGTTGACTTCCATTCCTCTGGAAGTTTTCCTTTTTTCCAGGATAAGTTAAATATTTCAAGGAGCCTGTCTTTGCCTTTTGGGTAAAGGTTGATCAAAAAGTGACCATGAATTAGATCAGGACCTGGAGAGCTATTTGAATGTGGCGATGTTATTGTAGATATGAAGGGCAACCATGAAACAAATACAATACACACACCATGTGATTATAAATTAATATCTATTTTATAAAAATATATATGTAATAATTATTACGTATGTATATATTTTATTTATTTAATATTTAAAAATGAATAATTCTGCACACACAACAACACATATATTAACTTTCATCTGACGTTTAGCTTTAAATTCAGTACCGAGTGAACAACTTTATAGGGTGATAAATTCTATCTTATTTTTCTAATCAACCGATATGACCAATTTTACATTGCCGAAAAAACAAGGAAAATATACAGACTTTATACAAATTTGTCTGTGTGAATATATATTTTCAGCCTTTAAATATGCCACATATTCTAGAGAACGTCACTTCTTTCTATAATCACTTGGATGTATTTTACCAGTATTTGTAAAATACCTTTTGTGTTTTCATAATGTGGCCACCCTTATTAATGTGGAGGTCTGTGTGTTGTCACAATACGTCGCGTAGTTCTAGAATGTATAAACTGCTCCCATTTATAACACACTTTAGAGGGTATAAATATAATGGATTCAGTGAATTGTCACAAAACCTCTTGTATATTTTTTTTTTTGGCAAATCCTACTGATTTCCTAAACCTTCTCGTAGGATTCTATGAAACTACCCTTGTACTGATTAAGGCCATAGCCCGAAGCCATGGTATAAAGGTTGACCTTTGTCTGAATTTGCTAAAACTGGTGTTGTAGCACATTAATAATCATCACCATATCGTTCACTACTGGGGTGATGAATCAAAAGGCATTGTTTTTTGATGCACTTTTAAAGGGAGAGATGCCTCTTTTGGTACTTGAGCACCATCCTCTCCCGACATTAAGCTATAAATATAACTATTTTTTACGTTAACACTATAATGAAGCAAGAAAATTGTCACCATATGTCGTGTGTTCCAGAATGTCGCCGCTGCTCTCATCCCGCTTGGTTCTGCCCCGGTGTTGCCTCCCCTCCCGCTAACATTTCAGTTGTCTCCTTCACTCGGTGTACATACACTTCTCTGGTTTCTCTCCTTTACATTTGTATATTGGTCATTCTTCAATAAAGGTAGAAAATCGTTTTTTCAATGTTCTACACCATGATAACTATAAACTAAAATACCTAAGTTCTATAGATATCTTTTAATGCCTATTTTATTTAAATTATCACAGTTGAAGATGAATTTTCTTGTTAATTTGTCTTTAAAAGCCATTCAAAAATCTTATTAAAAGTTGTGAGTAAAATGTCAATAATTCAGGAGAGGAATTATTAAAGTACGGGAGAAATATTGTTTTTCTTCCAATAAAAAATGCAGCAGAAGTGCGCATTTTCTCAATCTCTACGCGTACCAACCACATAAATTTAAACAATAAATTTTCACAGCACTAGTTTCTAGTAATTCGAACCAAAAACCAACCTATATATAATGATTTCGGATAAATGCCCTCATTTGTACAGAGCCGACTTCGATTTCCTGATGTCCTAAAGGAGGCGTTATGTAATCGGCTGAAACGACCTAAAAGCGGTTTCAGCTGGTGAAGTGATAAGGCCGATCTTAGACAGAATACATGTATGCGACGTGTATTTTACACCGAGCTTTCTGCTCCTATTAAGATATGTGCGTCATTGGTTTGAACCCTAAAACAGTGCTTACACATGACATTCTGGGCTCACTAAATTTGATCTATGCTTATTTATCGGTTAGAGATCATATCAATAGTGAGAAGGTCAAAATATTCCATTTATTTAGGTTTCTTTTTTAGTTAAACTTCAAATTTGTTTAATTTTGATTTATATTTCTTGAATATGATAGAGAAGAAAGAGCATTATCACACACACAAAGCTTTATTAAGACCACCAGTCTTATACAGATTCACCACAGGAAGAAATAATAGATGGAGCTCCTATACTCCAGGCCCCACAGCACCCAACAACAGCCTCCAGGTCCGACGTATGTCCAATGGCCACACGTTCCTTTATGCATACGTCATGGTTAGCGAATTATTGAACAGGCTAGTGTGGAATCAGCCGCGTTCTAATCTTCGCTTTCCTCGTTATTATCAATTATATATATGATATATATGTCAAGAATCCAATTTTATCCCTCCATCGCTTGAATAAAAGATCCCGTCAGGAATACCTTTTCTAAGACATTTATAAATGGCCTTTACTCGAGGTTGCTTAGATCTCCTACCAATCGAATGGAATTCAATAATTGGATTATTGAGGAAAATGCCAGAGAGAAGGAATAATTGGTATTTTATTACTTATTATATCCCAAGCAACTAGATGCATAGATTATTGATCACAGCGGCCATCAAACAAAGAAGACATATTTTTATAAATATGATAAGAAGTTTAGGTACTGGTTCATAAATATTCTTCCCCTATAAGAGAAAATCATCTTCCTTATTCAACTCGTCAACTTTACCCCTTTCGCAAACCTAAAACATTTGATGAACAAGGGCTTGAATTTTCGCATCCCAACCCCGACAGATCCATATATTGCAGTTACCGAATTTGAGGCAGTTATTTTCTTTTATGAGCACATCCCTAAAGGATATGAACAAAACCTATCAACAAAAGTAAAGAGCCACTACTCAATACATAATATGTCCACTAAGAAAGATATAATTGTCATTAACGAATTGAAAAAGAAACGACTATAGTGATAAGAAAATTTGCTAAAGGTTTATCTAAAGTTATTTTATATATATAATACCGTCAGGAAATCCTTGAAATTGTTAGAGAACAAGACATATTTGAAAACTTTACAAATGAAGACAGCACCCAAGCCATTAAGCAATACAAGAATATCTTGACTACCTTTAAGAAAGATAAATGAGTAGCTATTTAGAATGTTCACAAAGTGTTGTAATATATGGCATTCTATTTATATGGTCTTAATATACCATAATACACCATCTGAACCTCTGAGATCTATTATAGCCAACAGTCGCCTGCAATCCAGATATATTTAACAACTTACCTAGCACAATATCTGGCCTCCCAGTCTTTATTACAGACATTAGAAACTCAAAACTAAATCTAGAATACTAAATGTGTTCATTCGACATTAAATTACTTTTTCTTTCCCTACCGCATGATCTAATGATGAATAATTTGAGGGAATTGCTCGTTATTAAAATCATCATTATTTCGTATATCAATGGATTGATTTCTATGTTTAAAGCTTGCATAAAAATGTTCATCTTTATTCATGATAAAATTGTGAAAAAGTATTAAAATTACAATTATATTCTCACAATAAGTATCTTTTTTATTTAAAAAACGCTAGCTTTCAAGCGTTATTCGCTCTTCAACGGGCTTACAATAATATCGACTTGATCCCACCAGAAATATTAACAAAAAACAAACGCGCGCCGCGTGGATATTTATAACTGAAAATTTTGAATTGGTTTGTAATTTAACTATTTTAACTATTTTATGGAATATATCTATTTTAATTTTTAGGGCATCCAGAACTTATAAAATTGATCTATTGATTTCTTCTTAGATATCGGTATTGTGATGGTAAATCTATTTTTCTGTTTATGCTGTTATATTCATTGGAAACAAGAGATTCTAATAGTAACCGTTGCCTTTGCAGGGCGACCTTTTAGCAAATATGTGGCTCGCCTATTGGTAGCCTTTTGTCACTTGCAGCTGAAATTGTCCCTCATGTAAGAAAATGAGATAAATGATATAAATAATCAAAGAGAGTCACCTTAGGATTCAAATGCCTCATTAAGACTTCTCCAAAATATTTCATACCCATTGTTATTTACCTGCATTCAAAAATCTCGAAAAAAAGGACAATATCTTCCGAAACCATAAAATAAAAGATTAACCGTCAAACTTATCTATGAACTTTTTTTTTTTAAAAGCCAACATCCATAATACAAAGTTTTTTTTATTCCGTATTCTAATCATGAAGAGAAGTTGCACATACCCAATGAAAACTAGGAATCAAAATATTTTTCGACATTGTACAAATGTGATATTGCACTGGGATAAGAGGTGCATAATTATGAAAAAAGGCATCTCCTTATCGTGCAACTGAAAGTTGCTGATGGCTTGCGCCATCTATCGGAATAAATATTCACTATTCTCGTTGATTTTTAATTATTCCAGAATTGGCCAAATACCTACCCGTTTGATGATTTTTCAGGACGCCTTGAATGACCAGTTTTTTGGTCGTTGTGGTACAGCTTGCACCACGCTGATGAGGGCCAACAGCCCGAAACGCGTCCGTGGTTAGCTTTTCTTGATTAATCAAGAATGGGTATTTGGCCAATTCTGGAATAATTAAAAATCAACGAGAATAGTGGATATTTATTCCGATAGATGGCGCAAGCCATCAGCAACTTTCAGTTGCACGATGAGGAGAGGCCTTTTTTCATAATATGGCAAAGCGTTAAAAATATTTTTTTTACAGAGTACAAAAGATTTTTGTTGAAAGGTCGAGATAATAAAAAGATTTACTGGCCGAAGTATATTTAATTTTAAGAACTACAATAGCATTAGCAAGTTCTAAGTCATTAGAAACAAATAGATATTTTTACTATATAAGTTACCCCCCGCTAATGTAATTTATCCGAAATTTTCAATTTATAAATATAACACATCCAATTTTTAAATTATATAATAATATTTCTCAAAATTTTAAATACACAATATAATGATAAATTCAATATATTTTAATGCTTTGTTTTTAAATGATCACTATGAATACCCGCGCTATGTGTGCAGGTAAACATTTGATTTTTATAAATAGTATATATTTCTTCTCAGAGTTTTTATAAACCAGTATATAAGAGGGTCATTCCTCGAAAGCTCTTTTTTTACAATGAAAATACTTATTTCCATTTTTTTAATTCTTCAAATAATTTTAAAAAATATTTTTATAATATAGTGTAAAAAGGTTAATTTTATGAAGTATAAAAAGGTTAATTTTGAAAGGAAGACCATATATTTTAAAATTACAAAATATTTTCCCACAATGAGTTTCTTCTTATTTCAAAACGCTAGTTTTCAAGCGATAATCGCTCTTCAACGGGCTTAATAAAACATCGACTTTATTTCACAATTGCGGGATATAGTCGATGTTTCATTAAGCCCGTTGAAGAGCGATTATCACTTGAAAGCTAGCGCTTTGAAATAAGAAGAAACTCATTGTGAGAAAATATTTTGTAAATTTAAGACCTTATATATTGCCTATTTTAATATATATATAGAAATTTTGCTTCCCCTGTAAAAATGGATGCAAAGGCTATTGACCATCTATGCAAAATAGATGATTTTCGTCGGTGATAAAGCCAAAAAGCCAGCTTTGTAACAGCTGAACGCCTCTTTGGAAAATTTTGGAGACTTCATGTATGTCTTGTGGATATCATTTATATGTAGAACGACAAAATAATATGTAAAGCCAGAAACAAAATATATCTATAATGTCAAAAGTAATAAACACTTTATATTTATGAAATTATAAAGCATTCATGATGGGGCATCCGGGCTTTATGAAAGAGCGATGTATTTTAACAATAAATAAACTTCGAAACTATTATAGACGCGTATGTTCCTTTTGTAAAATGAACAATTTCTACTGCCCTTACTGCAATGGAAAAAGTAATGGGAGGGCCTGGCTCATCAGTGGTGGACCCTCATAGCGGTTTCACCAGTTTCCATTGCAGTAAGGGCAGTAGAAATTGTTCATTTTAAAAAAGAATCATACGCGTCTATAATAGTTTCGAATTTTGATAACAGATAGCGCGCTAGTACATCATAATAAATAAACTGAAAATGGTTGGAGCTAATAAACAATGTAATAGGTACATGCAAGTCCAGGTTTGTAGATGTTTGATGTGTTTGTTAAGTGTGATTAGTCGACGCACAATGCCAGGTTTTTATGAAAACTTTATTGAATCATATATATGAGAGGCGAAGCAAAAAAATTAATTCTGTTCATATATATATACACACACTTTAAGCTACATGTAAGCGCATTGGAATATAAAATTGAAACTAATTTTTATAAACTAATTGAGACAATAAAGTGTGGGTTTAAAAATCAAAAAGGTTTTTTATATGATGTGATAACACTTAGAAAATGCCATCTAGTGCATTGAGACACATTGAATTATAATGAAAACATTTGTCCCATTTCCATGCATTATAAGAAAAATCCCAATACCACATTATAACATCGGGCTATATTACAGTGGGAGGAATGATAGCAAACAACTTAAATGGAGGGCGGCCTTTTATAAAGGCAAAATGAAATGTTTGAAATTCTTAGGAAGTTCGTCCATGAAAATGTACAAATTCTTTATGTGCGATCTCTTCTCCCTCATTCCGCAATCGTCGATCTACCAAAGAATTTCAATGTGAATGTTCATAGGAATGGGGGAGCAAAGTTGTCATTGGTAAAATAGGAAAAACATTTAAAATATTTGGTTTAATATATACACATAATGGGTGAGATTATTTTCCATAATGGAGAATGTAGGACAAACAAGTCATTCGCGAACATGGATTCTAGCTACATTTGGTTTCAAAAGGAAAAATGAGTTGAAAAGAATAGAGGAAATGATATTTGGGGATAAAGGACGACAAAAATCAAACCGTTACACCTTTCATTGAACATACCATCTACAAGGAGCTTCTCTGATATTAAATACAATTGATTGCAGGTTTCCATAACAATTGATGTATATATAATATATATAGATATATCTTTATAAATATATTGGTTATAAGGAAGTGTTAAACATTGATATATATATATAGTCTATACAAAGAAAATTAATTGGTCCATTTTATTGTTTTTTCTAATTTTTATAATTTTAAAGAATAAAATAATGATTAATTTTTGTATATTTACAAATCATAAATTAAAATAAATAATTTTGCCTCTTAGAATATATTTTTAAATATATTTTAATAATTGTTTTTAAGAAATAAATTTTGAAATCCTCTATATGTTCTAAACACACGTGATTTAACAACTACATAGCAAGGTCAATATATTCCTCAGCTCAGTCACGTGACGTGAGGAAGGAATACTTTGACCTTCATCTATATAGATAGACCTTTCCATCAATAACACCCTCACACTTTGAGAACATTCAGTCCAGAATTTACTTTCTAATCAATAGGATTTTGCAACAATAATAAAATAAACCTAAAAAATAAAATATATAAATAATTTTTAATTTTTAAAAATAGGTACAAATGTAATTTTTATTCATTTATAGGAACACAGCAATATATATCACAAGCAAGAAATCATTAAAACCAGGATATATAATGAAGATAAATGTAATGTTACAATGCTTATAGATCGCACATTTTTGGCACGTGTATATATAGTGAATTTTATACCTCCACCCTCAGTCAAAGGAAAATAACTCTAAGAGAATACAACGGAAGATGTATAGATCTATAGAAAATACGCGGATTGTCTTTTCACCATTTTCTCGTTAATGTTCCTCACAATATGGGCTCGCATTGCATCACTGGATCTCAATCTGGTAATCAAATTAGAAGGGTGTGTGCATGTAAATAAGGTTTTATTCTCTGGTTTAGGTGTTTCATTAAACCTTCAAGTATTTCCAAGAGTATCTCTTACATTGGTGAATGTAAGGTTTTCAAATTATGTAGAAGAGAGGTTAAATTATACATACATTTATATACTCTTTTAGTTGTTAACAAGTTTTAGAATTTTGTGATAATCACAGTTAAAGAGATGATAAAATATGCATTTCATATATTTTTATGAGAGAATTCACACAAATATTATAGTCATATAAATTCCCTTTTTAATTTAAAATATATAAAGTTGAAATAATAATAAATAACCAATTTTTTTATGTTAAGGATTTTATTTAAATGAAAAAAAAAATGAAAAAGAATTAAAGAATAATAAAATAAAATTTGTACTAAAAGGGCCGTGATAATGCATTTTTAAAGGAAATGCCGAGGCCTTCATATGACTAGGTAAAGCTTATTGCTCCCTGGATATGTAGAGATTTATATACATCAACAAGCACTCTCGAGTGCTTTGGGGGCTTGCGCTTTCTTTTGAAACTGGAGGAATTCAACCTTGAGGGCTGCGCATCGGGCTGCGGTACTGACATTCTTGCAGGTGTTGGGTTTTGGCTTGAGGTTATATTTGGAGTAGAGCTCGCTGTCACTCATTCCCCGTTCAGCGACTCGGGGTGGGCTAACGGCGTCAAACTCGTAATTCTCGTCGACAGAAGCGTCTCGGTGAGTTGAAGGGAAACTTGGTTCCGAGTGGGGCGAGTCGCGGCGGGGGCTGCCGTGTCCGGAGCTGCTGACGCTGCTTTGAGGCCGAAGAAGTGCCCCGCTGCGCACTTTTTCTACGGCACCAATGAGTCGATCCCTTGTATAAGCACCACCCGAGTCGCTGTGGGGCGGACTACTTGTCGCAAGCGGATTTTCGCTGGCCAACTGGGGAGGAGGCCTTTCAGGTATAGTTAAAGGCCTCAACCATGGCAACGATCGCGAAAAATGGCTTGGACCTGGATAGTGTACATGCCTTTCTTCTCCCAAATACGAAGCCTGATGTATTCTGAACCTAACCTGGGGGCGAAGAAGGCCATGGGGCTTAGAATGAACAAGAGGAGTGGGATGAATTTCAGCTTGAACTCTCTGAATAGGTCGAAAGTTCTGGCCCCGGTCTTGATTACTGAATGGAAGCTCGAGGGACGATGGAGAAGGATGGTTGCTTAAGCTAGCAAAATGACTAGAGACAGTACTAGGGAAGGATTTCTCTGCTGAAGAAGGGTATTTAACAGAACTAATATCTTTCCACAAGAGACGGGACGAAGAAGTGCCGGGGCTGCTACTTCGAAAACGCGAGTTCATCGGGGCATTTGAAGGTGTGCTGGACGGAGGAGTGCCGCCATCTGTAAGCACGAACTTGCCCTCAGGTGTTCTAGAAATCCAACCAAGAGGTTTGGTATACTCCATCTGAACATTGTAGCACCGCCCCGAGTGGCCTGAGACCTTTGACTCAGTTCTTGAAAAATGGCTTCCGGACTTTAAAAGGGGAGCAACTTTGTCAGATATACAATGGAGTCCAGGAAACTTTATACTTGGTATTCGGCTTTGAGTATGTCGACTGCAAAACACACATCTTTTATCATATATATCATATCGTTATTCACAGCTCCCAGTTATGGTATGCACACATATTAGAAAGGATGAGGATATTAAAAAGAGAATGTGATAAATAGTGAAATAAAAACAATACACAAGCTTTGTGCTGATTAATAAGCAATAAGTGCACACACAATTTGACACACAACCCAAGCATTTTCATACTACTCCTGGAATCACGGATTTATGGAAACTAAACTATATAGTATTAGGTGCTTAACACTTTAAAGCAAACCTACCTGTGTTTTGGCCTTCATCATGGCCTGCGTTAGCACCACACAAAGCCACTCATTATCCCAGGTCCATTTTAGAACTATGACATTCTACTAACTCAATATGAAAACTACTTTTCACCTGTAAAGGTTTATACTTCATGAGTGCATAAAAGAATAACTAAAGTTCTTAAACTGTCTTGGAATTATTTTGAGCTCTTTTTATAACATAACGAAATACTATGTAAATACAAATATAAACAATTGCATTAAGGTTGAAAGTATAAAATGTATACACTTATACTTCTTAAATACTATTATATAATGATCACATTATTTGCTTCGCAGCATGAGATGATAAATTCATTGAATTTATCTAAGGGAAGCTGAGTGGTGTTTTATTTACTTGGGCTTATTATAAATATTATAAACACCTATGGAGAGACATTTTTAGCAAAAAATCTCGAGACAGACTATATATATGGAAACTCTTTACCGATAGTATATCGCGCGATCTATAAAAAGAAAGGTCATCTCTTGCGTAAAGCAGACGCTAAAATTATAAGCGCCATCTATAACCGTCTTTGCAAACTTTGTCACCGACACGATTCCTCTAGTTTGGGAGACAGTTAATAGATGTCGCTTAATTTTAGCGCATATTTTGAAGTGAAATATTACTTTCCATTTTATGCAAATATATAGAAGAAGAATTCAATATATATAAAATATACGACAAATATATATAAATATACGTATATATGCATATATGAAAAAATATAATCTCTATATATTATTTTAATAACTCTGTAGCCGATAGCATTTTCTAAAAGAATTCAAAGAACGATAGGGATTGATTGTTTAAAGAAGAGGAAAGTCTTGGTAATTATCACTATATTATTGTTTCAATTGTTAAAAACGATTACACACTTTTAAACATCTTTCCTTGATATGTAAGAGGTTTTCTCACAATAATATATTAGATAATAAATGTAATGATAAAAATTATAAGATAGACTTATATGTTTTTATATAAATTTGAAAGAAACGCACATATTTTCGCAAACTATACTAAAGGATGTCTATGCAATTTTGTTTTACAATACATAGTCAGTTTTGTAAATCATTTAGCAACAATCAGACACGATAAGAATTATAGACACCAATTGTTATAATTTACTGTACACATGACAAGGGTTACTTACTCTTTTTTCTTCTTATCCATCAAAGGAAAGCACATACAAACAGATCCATCTCATAATCCAAATAAAGCAACATAGTGGGGCACTATTTGAAAAGATAAATAACGGTTTGCTATAAATTTGTTTATTCAGGTTGTAGAGATGAAGATACAGAAGGCTGGGTAAGAACTCGTGTATTGATTTGAAAACATTAGATTTAGACGATTCTATTGAAAAGTCAAATGTAATTATAGAGTATTTCACCTATAGAGGTGTTATGACTATAAAGATGATGATATTTGATATGTTGCCTCACAGGCTTGATTTGATATTTTGCGGAAGAGTCTTGCTCGTTGAATTCAATTCTTAATTTAGATATATATCTCTACAAAACTAGAAGTTTATGGTCCCCTAGTATCTTAAACATGTTTACCCTGTACTTTTCAATAAATAAATGCAGTCTATATTAGATAATCTAACTAATACAAAATTAGAACGGACTAGAAATTAAACTGATGAACCGCTGGGAGGGTTCACCATTGATAAACTATGCTTCCAATTTCATTTATAAATCATTGTAGTATAAGGTGTGCACAAATAGTTTTGATTTATAAAATGTTATCGCTAAAAAGTGTCTCATATTTGAAAAAAAATATATTTTTAATTGTATATAGAACGCGCAGTCCATATTATATATATGTATTTAATTATCATACAAAGATTACTATGAGTTATATTGATTGACAAGTCGCCAATGTTCTTCAGTAATTGTTTTTAGCGTTGTTTTTCTTTCGATAACGCGTCTTCAACTTTTGGCCATATGCCCATCGAAATGTTGGACATTGAATTTTAATGGCCAAAAAATAATTTTATGAATAATGTTAATATAATGTTAAATTTATGGTTAAATATAATGTTCAATTTTCTTAAATTTCTTCCGATTTAATTAAAATCATAAAGAATGTGTGTGTGGGATTGTTTATTTTTAGTGCATGCTTACGCATTTTGAATGCCATTCGAAATTGCTCTATAATCAAGGATATTATCATTATTTGATTACTATGTTTTAGGAGGATAAAAACGTTTCCTAACTTTGAAATCACTATATATATATATTTAATTGTTCGAAATATGTATAAAGATAAAATTGCTTTAAAATAAATGATCTATTTATGACAGACGAGAGAGATATTCCTCGATGATATGTAACGCTCAAATGCAAAGACTGAGAGGAAGCGTTTTTTTTTATTCAGTAAATATTCATTACAAGGTTTCGGACAGGCCCGTTATTCAACAGGTACATACAGCTGTATGAGGACAGACACATCTTCAGAAGCCTGTCATGATAACTACTAAATAAAATAAACGGCTCCACTTTGTCTTCTCGATTCAGCTATGTATAACCTATGCCGCGGTACATTCTCTTCAGGTTTATAAGTTAGACAAAAGGTTTGTCCATACATCTCCGGATGTCTTTGTTTTATTCTGATATATGGCAAGTTATTTTAATGAAAAACAATAATTAAATAAATTCATCTCTTGCGTCTTTTTTATTTTTTCGAATACTTTAGAATTCATTTAGAATGAACTAATCTTAATTGTTTTTATATAATGAAATATTGTAAATGGATTCTCAATAGTAGTAATTATTGATTTAGATGCTTCTCTCTAGGAATTTAGATAGCTGCTGTGTTGCTCCGGGAGTTGTAGACTAATAATTATATTTTTCCCTAAAATTTAATTTAATTTATATCAATAACTTATGTTACATGTAAAATTCTACACACCGATGTAGTAAAGCATAAATAAATAATAATTTTAAGTTTTAGAGGCATAGTTTTTATTTACAAGATATATTTTGAAAACTCACTTTTTGAATGGAACGGGACTGCCTCCATGGGAATGACTGCCGTTTCTGGCGTCGGTCATGGGGCAGGCAACCATCATGTAGGCTGAAACACGCGGTCGGTCAGCAAGCATCCTCAACTCTGGAATATTGTGACTCACCTTTCTCGGCCTTTCTCCGCTTGCGCTTGTTGCAGATCTTGACCGCACAGATGGAGAGAACGATGGCTGCGATGAAGAAGAGGACTCCACCCACCACGCTGGCGGTGATGGCCTTGCTGCGGTTGTGCTCGCTCCCCTCCACTGCGGCATCAAATTTGCACTTTGGAAACTTATAGGTGTCTTTTGAGTCAATGTCTATCTCCGGTCAGTTTAGGATGCTCTCCTTTGATATTTGAAACCTAGAAGTAAAATTGAAATATTCACAACACATACGTTTCGATATTATTTACAACGGTTTAATATTTGTCGTCATCGCTCTAGCACACAAACTTGAATAACCGACACGTTTTCGACCGCGTTTTGTCTTAATACAATTCCGCACTTCCTTGGGGTCAACGAGCAACCGCTTGACATGCTTGACAAAAATGTGTTTTGATAAACTTTGAACCGCAGATTTATTCCGAGAGAGTTTTTTTTTTCTTCTCTTCAACCTATCGGTTGGAGTGTAACTTGCAGACAAATTCTGGTCCTTGGCTGAGCCAATTAACGCCTCCACTGGCTGCAACATATGTCATCACATCGAATACAGAAATTTAACAGTTACTCTAAAAGTTTTAAATTTCTTTAATTTAGATATCCCTGCTCTGAGAACCTAAGCCACATATAGCTCTTAGGACTTATACCATTATATAGATACTTTAATTATTTCCTTCTCTTTGGGAAAAATATTTTAAAAAAAAAAACAAATTTTATTTACAATTACCTATTCAATTGATTTAAATATCCTGGACATTAAATAAATAATTACCTATTATAAAAAGAAATAATTCCAAAATTAACTTACCTATTAAATTTATTATATTAAATTTATCTCTGGCTATATAATTTCTAAACCCGAATTGCTCTATTCAAAGTTCATTATATATCACTGGATAAAATCTTTATTTCATTATCTCTCTCTCCTAATTAAAATTAGATATAAATATTACCCAAATATAGATATTCAAAATCTCAAATAAATTACCGAAAGAATGCTATATCATTTTGCTGAAAGGTAAACATACACTCTACTTTCACAAATTTATGAAAATACTACATCCTATTTCAATATATCCTTAATCAAATTTTAGTTTCACGATCACGAAATGCCATGCTCCTAAAATATCAATCTGATCCCAGTTCAATTTAACTTTTATACTGTTTTTTCAATTTAATGAGGGGATTACAAGTGAAAATTAGAGAAAGAAATTAGTATTCAGTTAAATATTTTAATAAAATCATTATAAAAAGGTTTATACCTTCTAGTTTATAAAGATGGTCTGATTCCATATAATCACTATCCTATAAAATATCATATACCCGAGTAATGACATAATTGCAGCTCGTTCTTCAGGTTCTGCTTTTTATGTAAGCATTTACAGAGGCACTCAACTTCCCTTTTTATGTCAAGGTTTCAATTAATCATCATTTTCCTTCAGAAGCCATATTCATGTTGATGTGGGATTTTATCAATTGAATAATAAATATATTTGAAAACATAAAGAACACATTTATATATATGTAGCTTAATAAATTCTTATTCATTGTAACATATACAAACAATTTTTTATGTTAAGAATAGTATGCATTTTATGTATTTCTTGAATATATTTTTATAGTAAATGTAATATGAGATTTATGTCTCATTGAAAGAAAGGCTCAGCCAATTTTTCAAATACACAGTGGTCATCTTGCCGGCTTCGTTCGAATGCTTATTTTCTGATGCTGGGATTTCTTCGACCACCGTCTTTGACGAGAGCTTCCTTTGTAAAGAAATTTCTTTACAGTTTGGTGCCGTTTCAGCAACGTTTCTTTATGACCCTAAAATAAATCACGGGATGTTGCTCGTTGTGAACTTGCCCCGTGATTCTTGTGTGCGGTAATCTTGTTGCTTATATATTTTACCAAAGCCTAGAGTAGTGTGCAATGTTATAGGAATTTTACTATTTTTACTAGTATATAGAAACGCAAGAAGGGTTTATAAATTATTTATGTGTCACATTATGTCACATATGTTACATTTCAATATGTTTTGTATTATAAATATTGTATTATAAGCTCTAAATATAGCGATGTAATATTTTGAAAATATAAATTATGTTTTTATTTGAATTATATATATTTTTTTAAGTGTCGGTGAAATTTACCATGGTTAATTAACGATACATTTTCATGTTTATATATAAGAAATTTGAACTATATATGCGTCATATTTATATATGTTGACTTTTTAGGTGAACTATAAGATGACTGGGACGCATGTGTGAACGGTGGAGTGTGATCACATGAGATGGAAAATGGCGAAAGACGTACCTGGGAGGTAGAAGGCCATCTCAGGGCTCGGAGAACCCACCGACATTATGGAGTAGGCAAAGACCCTGAAGAAGTAGGTGTGACCTCCAGCTAGCTTAACTGGAAATCACCAATATTCAGCGTTAGCAACTTCCCTTCAGGAATTAGGACACATTATAGATTTTATGTTTAAAAAAAGACAATCCATTTCAAATACATTAAATATGTGTGAAAAGTTTATTTTGGATATATATATATATATGAGTCGATGGCTGGTGGTATAAACCGTCGGTTTCCGACAGCCATAAACTGGGATCGAAGCCCGCATTGTGCACTTTTTTCTGTTAGAACCTCTTCATATTTTTCATTGTAAATAACTTAAGCTAGGTTGCTATTTTTGAGCGGTACCTAATAGAGTTATTTTGGAACAGGATTAATATCATTTATTCCAAACGTCCAATATTTCGACAAGACAGTTCGCCCATCTTCTTCTGGGATTTGCTTACAAAATTTGAATTTCAGAAGAAGATAGGCGAACTGCTTCGTCGAAACATAGGACATTTGAATGAAATAATATTGATCTATGATAAGCTTTTGCATTATCTAATTATTAAAATTTATGACATAGAGCTGCGATATTTATTCATGTACCAAAAATGGCACCTCTCGCTTCAAACATGAATTAAAACAATGCATTTTAGGTTATCAGCGTAGTTCAAAACGTAGCGTTGGTGATAATAAATGAGACACAAGATCAGTATTGGAAAATTCAAATAAAAAGATAATCTGTATACCTGAAATGGATTGTTTTAATGCGATTTTGGTTCCATAAATTCATTCTCTCACAAATCTATGTTAAATATACAATTAGATAATACAAAAGACTCATCTTGAATCAATAATATTTATTCCAAATCTCCAATATTCGACGAATCAGTTCGCCTATCTT
Source organism: Cordylochernes scorpioides (assembly GCA_030710605.1). Classification (NCBI taxonomy): domain Eukaryota; kingdom Metazoa; phylum Arthropoda; class Arachnida; order Pseudoscorpiones; family Chernetidae; genus Cordylochernes; species Cordylochernes scorpioides. The sequence goes on along the minus strand of CP092886.1, from coordinate 134,111,325 downwards.
CTTCTGGAATTCAAAATTTTCAAACAAATCCCAGAAGAAAATGGGCAAATTGTCTTGTCGAAATATTGAACATTTGTAAAAATAGTATTGATTCAAGATAAAAAAAATCCTCATATTTGTGGTATATATATATTTATATATTATATTGATACATTTCATAGTTGCCCCATTGCCATTACATAGTTCACATGCACATATATAATATTCTCAGTATGTAAGATTTGAATACTTCACCGTTCTATACGGATAACAGACAAGTGCCTGAGTTCTTAATAAGCATTTACGTTATATGTCAACTCATCTTGAATTGCTAAAAGTCGATTTATAAAAGGATCACGACAATATATGGATAACCTGAACAACTTATTCTATATCAATATAACCAGCGTGCATTCTCATATATATATAACATATATTTTCAAATAAATATTAATTTTTCAAACAGAAAAATGTAATATATTTTTCCCTCAATATATAATAAATATTTAAAATATGTATATAATAATGTGTATATAAATATTGTATTTATTATTAAGTTGTTAACGTGATAATTCTGTTGAAGGACTGACAAGTCCGAAAGCTTGAAAATAAAAAGTTGCACAAGATACTTAACCCTGGAAGCTTCATTTATTTTATAAATATTAATTTAGAAGTTGAAATTTAAGATGTGAAAATATATTGTTTGATAGAAAATAGACAGAATATGTTTGTTGCTTGGATTCATGCGATATCCTCATATATAGATACATAGTAATATATTTAGATATCCTTTTGCGAAAATAGAGAAATCCACAAATAGATCTTTAATTCTTAAAATAATTAGAGATCTAAAAAATTAGATTTAAAAAACCCTCCCCATTGAATATAGGAAAAAAATATTTTTTAACTTAATTCTATTGACGTTATGTGGCGCTGAGTTTGTTGTTGACACATTGGCGTTCAGCCATATGAAAAATTGGTAGGTAAATTATATGTTTATACAATATATGCCTTTTCAATTAAATATTTATTTATTTATTACCAGTTGCAAATAAGACACGCTATATCCGATCTGGATAATTACGCGTGAAACTATTAACAATAGTTCATATTGTAGTAGAGTAGATAACAGAATTGTCAGAAAGAAAATAAACAATTAAATATTTAGATATAGTTTGATGTATATAATTACTTCGTCGAGAAAAAAAAAAAGATTTTAATGTACCCTTTCCCCCACTAACCAACTAAGTGTATTTTTTAATGAGTAAATATATATATACATGTTTTTTAATCCCTAGTATATACACATGGTACAGGCCATGATAAGGATGGTGGGTAGTAGATGGCGATTGCTTTTACTGCAAGTGCACCTTACAAGTGTCTACTTGTATCTACACACGTGGAAAGCAGTTCGACTTTTGCACTTACAAGTGTGCCAGAGCCCCGATCGGTTACTTGCACTCACTGGTGGTGTTTAAACTTCTACATAATTATAATTGGAGCAATATTTTATTATAAAAAAGTGCCCAATGCGGGATTCGAACCCGGATTCGAAAACCGACGGTTCATAACACTAGTCTACCGATACCCTATCTAAATGTAGATGTATAGAGTCACTTATCTACATGTAGATACATATATAGTGTCATATATATAGGAACATAATTATATATGTACATGTACATTCATATACTCATATATTTACTGTAGACACCTATAGTCACATAGATACATAGCCATATATTTACATGTAGATACATATATTCATATATCTACATGTAGACACATATAGTCATATAGATACATAGTCATATATCTACATGTAGACACATATAGTCATATAGATACATAGTCATATATCTATGTGTAGACACATATAGTCATATAGATACATAGTCATATATCTATGTGTAGATACATATCGTCATATAGATACATAGTGTATATCTACATGTAGACACATATAGTCATATATCTACATGTAGACACATATAGTCGTATAGATGCATATTCAAATATGTCTTGACAAAGGGATTTGCGTTCAGCCAACCGGAGGAATGCCATCTGTGTCTCCGGTGTTGGAAAGCTAGGCGGGTGAGGAGATGGTTCTCACGGTCAATATACAATATAATAATGCATTTTTGATCTCTATATAACTTCTGCCAACTCGTCTTACACTGAAATTATGGCTAGTTTAAGAGCTCTAGCTTGAAAGATTGCCCTTCTTTTATAGATCCGAAAAACAAGAAACTTATTTTCGCGGTTTTTCAATAGTATTTATATTAGCACATTCTCGCAAATAGAATTCAAAATATATTTAAAAGAATACACAACCTTTCCACACACACGCTAAATATACATACTGCAATCCACTGACAAGAATGGTTATCTTTCAATGTTAATTTTACAATGAATCATTAATATCATCAGCTTGTGAACTTTAATGTTTAGCTAGATAGAGCTTCACATTTTTGTCACACACACAACCTCTAAAAATCATATATTTATATAAATATTGATATCGTTCTCGGATAACTGATGATTTATTTGAATCGATTACTAGAAGGAAGTGGTCAAAGAAAGGAAGTTTACTGACAAAAGATGGTTGAACAATTCTTTTGTTCGCTATTCCTATCTATGTCGTCTTGAATTGGAAACAAAGTCTTTAGCTTAACGAAACACAAGAAGACTTATTATTGTACCTTTTCCTATGTAGAAAATTTATAGAATACTTTGAAAAAGAATAATCTATCTAATTGAGATACTATAATCTTTTTTTTACTGGAAAGTTTTATATATATATTTCTCCTTTAAAATAATTTATCTCTTTCTATACAAGGGAGGGAGTGGGTTCAAAAACATACTTCAAATGGAAAAGTTTATATTACTGCACAAAAGAAATAGAAAGCTCACTTTTGGAATAATTTAATCTTCTCTGTATATAATAAAACTACTTTCGCGGACCCACAAATTCTTATCCATCGGGACTCTACGATTGGAAAAAAAAGAATAAAGTAAGTTTATCTACCATGTTAGTGCAAAGTAAACCTCTTCTTAATTACAACTGTAGTTCATTTAAAGTAAACCCAAACGCAATCGCTTAGCCATCAGGATTATCTTAGTATTTTACTTGATTGATGTAAGCTTGTGTAAGTTAAGTAAACAATCACATGGAACGTTTCATTTTTACTTTGCGCTAAGTAAGATAAGAAGCAATCTATCGAAGGATAGACTTCCTGATAACACGTTTGAAACTGAGATTTTCGAGACATTTGAAGGTATTTGTGAAATATAGATCACACTAAATGGTATAACAAGAATCGACATTTCTCTAACAATTAATGACCAAATTCTGAGAATCTCAGTGAAGGAAGGCTGGATCAACGAGTCAATCCTGCAGATATATTCAAGAGGCGCATTCATCATTGGTACCACATCACGAAGTGCCTCTAGTAATTCTTTTATGCATCATGATCTTATTGTCTATGCAAAACTCTGTCAAATGTTGAACTTGTAACCTGTATTTCACGTGCAGCAATATAAATAATTTTATGTGAGAGTTATCATACTTGTTGGCTTCTCAATACAATTCGTAAGCTTGCTCACATATATATGGACACAGCATAATGTATACGAGAAATGCCTAAAAAAAACATATGTATACCCCTGGTCTCTACTGGAGGTGATCTATTATTGAAGGTTGGGGGTTATGTAGAACCATTTTTTAATTTTGTTTTTATATCACGCAGACGCGTGAAGGCGATCGTTTAGGGAGACGGTTGCTCATCAAAAGTGTATCTTTGGTAGGTTTTGTATTATTTTCATTCAAATTGCGCATTTCACCTTTATAAAATGGACGGATATTATAAAATATCAGCAATTTAATACACGTTTAAAAGCAAAAAAAAATTTTTTTTAATAAAATTTACATGGCTAACTTCCGGATTGAAAGGCCATCATCTGATCTTTAAACAAAGCACATAATTCTACAAAAGACGCTTTTTTGTGTCTTTTAAGTAAGTTATTTTATCACTTCCATCGTTTTAAGCCTGCTGAGGGCTTTTAGGCCAACAGAAAACCCCAAGGAAAATTTTGAATAAAGAAACATATCGTTTTCAAACGTTCATCAATTCGTTGATTTTTTATAAATTTCGTCCATTTGATGATAGGTTGCACCGTCCATAAATGATGATAGAGATGTAAATGTAAACCCTTTGTTGGCCGGTATTGTGATCAGGGTGCACGGACCGATCTGTTCTGCTCCATGGACAAGACACCACCACCAGAGATGTAAATAAGCGAACAACGCAATGCGCGGGATGTACCCAGGTAGGAAGTGTGGTCTTTGACCGGCTCCCCGCGCTGCCAGGCCTGGTCGCCCGTGCGGTACTCGACGTAGTAGAAGGCGATGGGCACGCTGCGGTTGAGCGGCGGCATCCACTGGATGTGCAGGCCCTGCGGCGTCTTGTTCACCGTCACGTTGCGGGGCGGCCAGGGCTTGGGACCTGACACCCGACACTGCTTAGACCACGTAATGCCATTTGTCACATAATACAACAACAACAACAATATTTATAAAGACATTTTGGTCGTATACAGATTCTCCAAGCAGAAATGTAGGGTACGTGCAGGACTAACGGTAATAGGTCAGTATATATACATATATATAACCAGCAATATTATTTTTCAAAGCTAATCATATTTAATGGTAATAATTAAATTTATATATATATATAAATTTCATTATTACCATTAAATGTAATTAGCTTTAATATATATATATGAAAACTTAATTAAGACAACAACAAGTTAATAAATAAGATTAGTGTTGTTAAATTCGAGGAAAATAATTTTTTTATACATGGTTTTACCACGGAGACTCTGAAAATAATAAAAAAAAGTAAAAGCTAATCACATTTAATATTAATAATGAAATTTATATAGAGGAAAACATAATTAAGACAATCAAGCTTATAAATAGATTAGGTCACATAATAAACATTTTTTAAAAAATAATTTTTAAAAAATGAATTGAGATACTATATCACGATATATTTTCAAGCCAATATCTATTCCAATATATACCTTTTAAAATTTTGAAAACTTGACGAGTAATGAAATTACACCACCCCACACATATAGACATGGACAAACGCAGCATAAAAATATGGGAGAATTATAAAGCGTCTGCTTGATTTCTCTATTGATGTTTTCATTTTTCATATTTTATAATCTCTATATATAAAAGTTACGATAAAAATCAATTATAAGTTTCGTTTTATAAAAGGAAACTAATTGTTGATGTTTATTTGTAAGGTTTTATAAACATTTGGCAATTGTTCTCCTGAAATTATATCTATATATCAGCACACACATAGATATATATCTCACACAATTTGGATACATTTCTTTCAGAACATACAACTTGTGTTTCACCTTGCATTTTTTGGATAATTGCATTTCAGAAACCTATAACTATTAATGATTATCCAATATATTCAGAACTTATGTCTTTCTATCCGGTTTGGCCTAGTTCTGCCTTATTTCATCTGATATATAACTATATAACAAAATACATTGTTTTAATGCATTTTAAAGGGAGAGGAACCTCTTTTGGACCATGAATATTATCCTCCCGCCCCACTTCAGGTTATATATCTATCATTGTTGATAAGGACCATAGCCCAAAACACCATGGTATGCAGGCTAGATTTTGTCTGAATTTTCCAAACTAGTAGAAAAATAAAACGGAAATTGAAGAGGAGTTTCTTTTGCGAATTTTTAATAGCAAGCTTTCGGACGCATGCGTCCTTCTACAGACCTCTTTTACGATAACTAAACAAAAGAATGAGATGAGTTTATATAAGACAAGATATTTTTGCATACGAGAGAATAAATATAACATTATAAAAATAAATAAAGAGAAAAATGGAAACGTAAAATTTCGTATGTACAACATTGATATGCAGAATTTGTGCCAAAGACGTTAAATTCATGAAAAAACCTTTTTACTATTGTGACTTCAATACGACAAAGGTAATAGCAAATAAACAATGAGGATGAACCTATAATATTTTTAAAAATTGCTAAAAATAAATGGAACATTCTTTATCACCAATATTATGTTCTATATATTGTGATATATAAGCCAAAATGCATTGTTTTAAAGGGATAAGTGCCTCTCTTGGTATATGAATACCCTTCCCACACAATCTTATGGTGTATTCTGGCCTCCTGAATTCGGTCGTGCTAATTATCTAGCCTAAACACCTTTTTGACAAATTCGACCGACTTTATAATTCCTTTCTTTGATGAAGTCGAGGCCGCCTTTCAACTGATGAGAAACATAACTCGATGGCATACAGGTCGGCTTTAGTCTGAATTTCTGAATTCAATTGCCATTTATCGATAATATTTGTAACAAATAAATTTACTGGCAATGTGTTTCTTTTAAAATAGCATCAAATATCATCTCTACAGACCTTACTACAGTAAGCCACAAAACCAGTTTTTATGGCAAATTTTAGTCTCATATCGCCAAAACTGATTTGTGGCACATTCTCTATCACCGCCAATACATTCTGTACGAGTGCGATAAGCCAAAATGCATTACTTCAATGTATTTTATAGGGAGAGGTGCATCTTTTGGTGTATATATATTCGAATTTAAAATAAATCATGACTAGGCAAAATCTCGGAGAGGATGACACAAATTCTAAAGGAGGAACATCCTTAAAAGAAAAAAAAAGCCATTTACCAAATTAATATTGAAAATATGTTCTTGTTTATATTTTTATAGATAAGGTATGGCGTAAGGACATTTGTTTATATCAGGCAAAATAATGTAAAATACGCAAAATTATATATCATAAACGTTTTTTAGTTTGATATAATTAAGCAAATAATATTTTATAATTCTAAATAGTATCCTTAAAAAATGAAGCAAATGATGAAATTTTAGTTTCTTTTTGTAACATATTATTAAACAAAAAATCTTATGAAATATATTACTCAACAATATAGACTAATGATATACTATATTCACAAACACCTGCATTCTTGAATCCAATACTGCCAAAAAATACCACATGTCCAGTACGTTGAGATTTTCAAAAAGTTGAAACTAATAATTGATAACACAGTGGATATTTTATAGAATTCTTCTTCAAATATGAAAACATAGAGTTTATCATAAGTTTAAACATAGTGTTTATCATAACACCAGATGAAGATCAAAGCAACATTGATTGACCACACAGTCATTAATCAATTAAATATATTGTTAATGAGCAATGTTAGAGCTTGATTTAATATTAGTCTATAAAATGTTCTACAAAATATTATATTAAACAAATCGAATTGTTCAAATAAACGCCAATTATCTTAATTCGCCGATTAAAGCGATAGAGAGTTGTAGAATAAAAGTTGAAGAGAGTACAATACATTTATTGAACATAGAAGCAAGTTCAAGTGAAAAGTCAAGGTCAAAGTGAAGTTTGACCGCTCTCCATACCCGAGGGTTTCTGAACTGTGGGGATGTAGGTCGCTCCGTAGGCGTCAGTCGGGTACACGCCGCCGAGGTAATTCCAAGCTGCGCAGAGAGGTTAGGGGTTTGCCGTGGGGACCGACACGGGAACAGCGGACCTTTGGTCTTGGCCCGCACGATTGGGCTGGCCCAGCCGTCGCCCAGGATGTTGCGGGACAGAACCTGGAAGTCGTACTCGGTGTCGGACTGGAGGTTGTAGAGGGTAAAGGTCGTTGCTCCGTCCTTGTTGACTCGGATCGTGCGCCAGTCGCTCTCTCCTTGCTCAGCCAGCCGGTACCTGCCGCCAGCCAGTCAAGCTTTATCCACCTCACACCAACATATTGAGGCACTGAATAAATAACATGGAAGCATATAGATAGAATTATACAATTTCAAGGCAAAAGTTCGTCATCTGTATTTAGAAATAGGAATTAAATTTAGAGCGATTTTTTTTTGCAAATAAAACAATATTTCCTACTGTCCTCACTGCAATTAAAACATTTTACCATTGAAGAAAGGGCAGTGAAAATGTTTTATTTGGAAAAAGAATCGATCGCGATAAACAGCTCATATAAATATTTATTCATCTGAATGCCAGAAAATGTGCGTTATCTTGGATTGTTTAATTTTCGAATGAAATAACTATATTGGAGCATTTACTGTTATATAGATTTTTAACTTTTAATTAGACACAATTTAAATTTATATTTAGACATTTTTCATTTTTATTTAGACATTTTCATTTTAATTTAGACATTTTCCATTTTAATTTAGACACATGGTCTTTTCTATAAAAAGTCCATGTGTCTAAATTAAAATGAAAAATGTCTAAATTAAAATTGAAAATGTCTAAATAAAAATGAAAAATGTCTAAATAAAAATGAAAAATGTCTAAATAAAAATGAAAAATGTCTAAATATAAATTAAAATTGTCTAATTAAAAGTTAAAAACCTATAGGTGAATTAATCAATGGAATTTTCAAATTGAAGATTATCTTGCTAGGAAGAGAGAGCTTGACATTCTTTTATGAAAAAAAAAAACTTTCAAAGCCATCGAAGAAAGTTTATATTTTTATGAAGGGAAATAAACATTTATTAATAAAAATTATTGAAAAAAAAAGGATATTTAAAATTTCAATTATCGTTAATTCCCCTTCTCATTAAACATTAACATTGAAAAACGTAATTTCAATATTAAAATATAAATTTTTATGATTAATTGATAATTTACTTTGGAACAAGAGAATTTGTTATATTTAATATACGTTCATCAAAATTATTTCAAATAAGATCAAAAATTTATAAAACACTCTTTTGCAAAAAAGGATTTTCCATATTCATTAAACAATAAAAGATTATGTGAACTTAACTAATAAAAAGGATAATTTCATAAATAGATCAGATTATAAGGCTTGTATTATATTATTGGTGTGTTTGTGTAATAGAATAAAAATGGCACACACAAACACACAGCACACATATTTAGCTTTCTCAAAATTCCCACAGCTCTAGATGATGACAAGTTGATAGGAGAATTTCTGTGCAGGGTTTGGAATTAAAATCAAGTTCCCAGCATGTCTATATAATGATCTTCTTTAATCAGTTCCTCCACGGCCTGTCACCGCTGTGTTTGACTCCAGAGATGTGTGCGGACCGCTATTGACATCCGGCAAGATGACATGGCAAAAATGAAGTTCAAACTTCATGCGTCTCCTTCACAATTTCTGAATTACATCACAGATATATGCCGTATTTATATGATTATCTTAATTTTTGTTTACATGAGAAAAGTAATTTCCTTGGCATTGAGAATAATTCTACTAACCATAATTAAACCTCAAATGTAAATATTCCACTGTGAATTTCTCTTTACAGCGCACTCTGTGTGAAAAAAAACCTAAAATTCATTTACACATAAGTTGTGCGTATTAGAGAGATATTTCAAAAGTTAGAAGAAAAAAAATACCTCTTGTTTTACACTAAATAATATTATTAGTGTTTTAATATAAATATATAAAAAGTATAATATAATCTCGTTTCATATAAAATAATATGTATTACATTATATAACGATTTATTTTTAAAAATTTATTCGAGGAAAATAACAATATATTAATGATGAAAATGTCGATTTTTAAAAATGCCATCACATCATTTATGTTTTTTTTTTTCTGATAACGTTTCCTTTTAATGTACGTATTTCATATGAAAAGGCAAATTGTCTTTAGTTCTAAATATTTCCTTCTTGCTTCTCTCTATTTCATCTAAGTCTTCATGTTCAAATATAAATGTTTACCGAAGGATATTTATCTATAAAAAAATGTTTATCATCTAAATAGATATTTAAGGTGGTGCTAATATAGAAAAGATAAAGAAAAAAAAGCAAACAAAGAAGAATGGAATGTTGTAGGCAAACAACCTTCAAGATTCCTGTAAACAGTTTGAAGAAGCTGGGGGAGATAAGGGGGAGTGGAATCGCCGACGTGCTACAGAATTACCTGTCGACTTGGGCACATCTTGAATTAAAATTACATCGAAGATTTCCTACAAAACACTTTCACAACTTTTTCCTTTTACCCCATATATTAAGTCTATACAGTACAACGCCTTATTTAAAACTGCTCTTGGGAAATAATACAATAAAATAAGACCTAAATCAAATAATTTTATTTAATCCTAATAAATTATTTGGATTAGGTCTTATTTTCTTGTATTATAATCTATAATCCAAATTGTGCTTTATCATGCTCTTGGGAAAGAAAAAAAGTGTTCTTTAATGAAGCAATAAATATTAATGTGATTATCTCATGGTTATTTACAATGCTCATCAGCAATTTACAAATTACAATAAATTATGGTTACTTGTTATCTAATAATAAAACATTGGTCTTTAATGAGGCATGGCGTTTTTTAATAATAAAAATTGATTATGTAATTATCTAATGGGAATAAACAATACTCATCAGCAATTTGCCATTCTAAAATCTAATTAGGTTGCTTGTTCTTGTAATAATGTTATTATTATAAAATATTAGGCCTTAATGAGGCGGGATATTTTAACGAGGTAATAATTAATTATGTGATTATCCAAAGACAATTCACAATATGATTTCCCAAAATTCACAATACTCATCAGCAATTAACCATTCAGCTACATCTTTTACATTGCTACATGTTTTAATTTGCATTTAAATAATCATTGATATAAAGCGAGATAAATTTGTTTCTATTTAGGATTATTTATAAAAGAAATTGTAACTTTGAAAACCAATTCCAGTGGTCGTAGCCAGATTTGATGCGTTGGTCGTTATTTGGGACATTTTTGTAAAGGCAAGCATTTGAGGTGTTGGTGGTTATTTAAGACATTTTGGTTGAAGTGACAATTTGAGACGTTGGTCGTTATTAGGGATAACATTGTAAAAGTAAAAATTTGAAACCGTGGTCGTTATTTGGGACATTATGGTAAAAGTAAGAATTTAAAGCGTTGGTCGTTATTTGGGACATAATGATAAAGGCGTGATCTCGCGCGCGTTTAGAGAACAAAAAATTATATACACACATTCTATAAATGGATAAATTATCCATTCTACTAATTGTCTGACAAATTCAATAACCAGATGGAAAATTTTGATTTCTAAACAAGATTAATAAATAAAGTATAAACATCGTTGTAAACAAGAGAGAGATGAGAATACGGAGAGAGAGAGAGAAGCAGGTCATTGTATTCAGCTTGGAGGAGAAAAAAATAATAAGGGAGAAAGAACACAATAAACGTTTATATATATACAGGTTTATTCTAAATTGAATAAAATCTTTTTTGACTTGTTTAAAAACACTTTTTAGGCATTTATTTCAGTTTGAAAAAATAAAGATATGACATTATATTCTTTATAGCATTTTCCCCAAGGAATTACTTCGATTTAGAAAGATTTATTTATAAGAACTATAAATGGGGGCGCGTCTATAATATATTGTCTCTCACATATATAACTTGTGACAGAATTCCGAGAAAGAAACTTTTAAAAGTTCTCAGAAATTTTTCTTTTATTTTAGCAGAAGAAAGCTTTGACATTCCGAGCCTTAAGATAAATATTATAAAAAGGTTAATTATATACGTATATATATATCATGTTATTTGAATATAAGTTTTTTAGTTAGCTTTTCCGTTTATTTTATCTTGGAGCCGTATCTTATGGCTAAACTCTATTAAATAAAAACAACATTATTGTTTCTTGGATATTTGGAACCGTTTATTTTATTAAATTAAGAAAAAGGCTTCTTCTTATCGAGCAACTGAAAGTTGCTGATGGCTTGCGCCATCTATCGGAATAAATATCAACTATTCTCGTTGATTTTTAATTATTCCAGAATTGGCCAAATACCCATTCTTGATTAATCAAGAAAAGCTAACCACTGACGCGTTTCGGGCTGTTGGCCCTCATCAGCGTGGTGCAAGCTGTACCTCAACGAGTTAATTGAGAATCCGGGCTAATTGGCCTACAAAAATGGGTCTTCTAGCCCTACTATGGCTGCAGAACGCGAACTGGTGGCAAGGGATCCTAGGATCTGGCAGTGGAGGTGTCATCGCAGGGGGGGGGGGGGGGGGAGGAGAAGCTGGAGAGGTCAGGGAACAGCGCCTTGATGGGTGAGAAGCCAGGATGGAGGCCAGTTGAGGAGGCAGGAGGTCCTGGAAGCCTAGAATTTGAGGGCTCTAAGCTTCAAGGTGGGGCAGCTTGAGGCTCTCGCCTCGTGCTTGTCTGCAAGGCCCTTGGCACAGCAGTTGGTGCACTTGGAAGTGTGCCGGTCAGCAACAGAGGGGCAGAGACGGCCTTCATGACCGCCTTCACCGCAGTGGAAGCACTTGGGATCTCTGGTGCATTGGGCAGAGTTGTGCCCGAAGCCACAACAGCGGAAGCAGATTCGTGCGCGGATGGACTCCTCGAAGTTGAGGATCACTCCATCCACCACGATCCTTCCGCGGTTGCCCAGAGCTCTGAAGGTGTTGAGGTCCACCTCGATGAAGGCGGTGCAAGTCCCGTTTCTGGGTGCAGAACGGTGCGCAACGCGCACCACCTTGTCCCCAGGTAGTTGGCTGACAGCAGGAGTTCCCAGCAGCGTCTCTTCAATGGTGGAGTTGGATGTTGCCTCATCCACTTTGAAGAGGCAGATGCGAGGCAGGATCACCTTCTGTTGGCGGACCTTCATTCCCGTTAGCTTGCTGGCCAGGGAGGTTGTTACCTCAGGGATGATGTCGGGATTGCTGGAGTGGAGGACCAGCTTCCCCTTGGTGCGGAGAGAGGCCCAAACACCTTGGGGTAGAGTGTGGGCAGCGCGGACAGCCTTGTAAATCTCCCTTGGGTCGGCCTGTGGGTCATCAGAGACGACCACTGTGTGGGCCGCCGATTTTTCCCCATGGAGGACCACTTGGGCGGCCGCAGGCTTGGGTACGCGGGAGGGCATAGGTTTTGAGGGACCTTTCAAGTTGGTCCTCTTTGCGGGCGGGTAGGGAGCCTCAGGGTGCTTCCTCTTGGTTGGAGCGGGGGTGGCGGGCCTGGTGGGGTCAGTCTGGGAGCTGGTTTCCTTTAAGCAGGGAGCAGGGCTGGTTTGGGTGCTGTGGCAGGCAGTCAGGGGCTTGTTGGCATCTTCGTCCAGCTCCTTAAAGGACGCGAGGATGCCAGAGAGGCTCTCCACCTCAGCAAGGAGGGCATTGATCTGCCCGAACCGCAACTTGATGAAGCCGGCCATGTGGGCGCGCAATTCCCACACGGCAGCAGGATCAGAGGACGTTGAGGGATTGAAGGGTAGCATCGCCTCCGCGTTCTCCTTTTCCAGTTGGGCAAGGGTAACGAGGGGCTTCGCGTCATTCTCGGCCTCCTTCTTCTTCTTCCTAGAGGGAGCCATGGCAGGAGCAAGAGTAAGAGAGCAAAGATGGTGCACAGGTAGAGAGCTAGCTGCGAACTCGAAAAAAATATCATAAGTGGGAGAACGAAAAAAAGCTGTACCTCAACGACCAAAAAAATTGGTCCTTAAGGCATCCTGAAAAATCATGAAACGGGTAGTTAAGGCCAGAATTGCGTGAGAACGCTACACAATGTGAAAAAATAGTACAAATGTAATATTGTACTGGGATAAGGTGCATAAATTAAGAAAAAGGCTTCTTCTTATCGAGCAACTGAAAGTTTCTGATGGCTTGCGCCATCTATCGGAATAAATATCAACTATTCTCGTTGATTTTTAATTATTCCAGAATTGGCCAAATACCCATTCTTGATTAATCAAGAAAAGCTAACCACGGACGCGTTTCGGGCTGTTGGCCCTCATCAGCGTGGTGCAAGCTGTACCTCAACGACCAAAAAATTGGTCCTTAAGGCATCCTGAAAAATCATGAAACGGGTAGTTAAGGCCAGAATTGCGTGAGAACGCTACACAATGTGAAAAAATAGTACAAATGTAATATTGTACTGGGATAAGGTGCATAAATTAAGAAAAAGGCTTCTTCTTATTTTAGTAAAAATTTGAAAAGATTATCTGTTTGGCCTTTTTTATTTTATTTTCAGATCACCTTTAAGCATTGGTTGAATTATTAAGTTTTAAACCTCACTTAATTCTGGGGATTTTTCCCAGGAGGATGATATATTGAATTATGCATTTTAAAACAAATATATAAAGTACAAAACGGAATTTGTAATGGAATCGATAGGAAAAAAACATAAACTAATCGATGATTTTAATTTTTCAGAATATTTGCATAAAAACCTTCCCTGATAAATTAAAAAAAAACCACCATGTACGTGTTTATGGGTATTTGCCCTCGGCAGCGTGGTTCAATCTGTACCTAAACGACCAAAAAAGCTTGTCCTTGAGACTTCCTGAGCAATCAAAAGGGCGTTAACCATCAGAAGCTTTCAGTCGCGCGATACGGAGATGTTTTTTTCTTAATATATGTTATATTATATATGTTCTTCAAACTTCACCCTATTTTAGTTTTGGAAAAGATTTAATTTGGCATATAGATAGCTAGAATATTCAGCGCGCGTTATATATGTGTTTATAAGAATATTTTATTTACATATTGACAAAAATCACACACAATAATACACTATATATGAAAACAACATGAAATACTATAAAATAAAGATAAATATACTGGTATATTAGAATGATATAAATTCTTTATATAAAAGCAATATTAAACTGAGCACCACGTGTTCGTATAAAATAAAATCAATTGTGTTCAGACGAATTTCAACAATCACTAAAGAGAAGAGGATGCAGATTAGGAAGATCTGGCTCCTTACTGGTTGCAGCAGTTGTCTAAACAGGCTATTATGTTTATATTTATCTTCTCTTTAAACTTATATTTTTACTGAAAATAAACAAAAATGTTAGTAAATACAAGAGGTTATTGCCATAGTTTCTCTATAACGCCATCACCGAGAATAAACCTTCAAATGCTGAACTTTGTGAGCAGAATATACAATCCATTTGTTGTAGTGGTCTGGTAGAACAAAATGGCGAAAGAGTCAGGTGGGTTCATCTCTAATGGCCATACTCTGAATGTTCGTGTTCTTTCTGCTTACTCAGGGTAGAAATCATAATATACGAATTGAAAATTAGAGCAATATTCATATTGTATTATACAACTGATCTTGATAACACATACACACAACACACACACGCACTTAATGATGTCGCGTTTGCGGTCCTGTACCCTCATCTTAGGGAGGGTTTCCTCGTGGATACCTTACCTAAACACAAGATTATTCTTGTCAAGTTCCTCAACACAGTCATCGAGCATGCTGGGGACACGAATTCCATAACTCGCAAGGGTCTGTCTGAACTCAAGGCGGCTTTAAGCTCCTGATGAAATCCAGACGTCCCTTCGGAGAGGGCTCCGGCTGTTGTGAATATTTCTCCCTATTTTAAATATAATTGTAAACCCTCTCCCTACTGTTAACTAGATGTCAATAAACTGTTTTTAATTGTTAATTGTCACACACACACACACAACAACAACAACAGCACACACATATACACACAAAAACAACAACAACAGCACACCTAACACAATATAAATACATCGGGACTTACCAGATGGCGTAGGTCTGGGCGTAGCCGCCGTCGTACGCTGGCAGCCAGGTGATGGTGGCCGCGAAGGAACTGGTGTTGACCGAGACGTTGGTGGGGGCGTGCGGGGTCGTGCCTAGACACGTCAATCAGCGACACATCCTTTATATACACTCTTGACAATGACAATTAAAATAATTCTATTGACATCTTGTCAATACATGCAAAAGTGCACAGTCTGCACTATTTAAAAACTATAATTATATATATATATATATATATACGCATAAAACTATGTACAATGAACATGGCGCCTCTGCCAGCGCTGCAGAGTTTGGTGGAGAATCGCCAGTGGGTCTCCAGCGACACCACGCATATAAACTCTTGAGAAAGGAGGATTAGAAACATTCTAGAGATATTGTGACATTTCTATTCGTCCAGAGGTTAAACTGCTCTTTATGAGAATTATTTAGCATGATTAGTAAAAAAAAGCTTTACGCTTTACATTACTTGTATAATGTGAAAAGGGCACACATTATCTCTCTCATATAAAAATAGACAATTATTTATAATAAAGCATTTTCTCGTTTCTTCTCCAGGCTTGGCACACGTAACGAAACGTGCATAATTTTGTGCTGAACACAAAGCTCCATTTATTATGGGGGTACATTTTAAAACTCAAAGTATTACGTAATTTCAAAAATATTTTACTCATCCTAGATTTAAAATAAGTTTAATATTGTAACTTGCACATTAAAGTAATAATATTGATGAGAAAATATATATGGTAGACAGCATTTCTATTCGTTCAGTCAATCATAGTCGTTCCACACACATGTGAAACTTGGCTGAAATGGATATTAATTGGAAGGTTCTGCGCATAAATAGGGAACAGAAAGGATTTTTTTTTTCATATATTGATATATTGTTCAAATAATATAGTATTAGCGATTGAAAAATTAAATATGCGCAATTATTCTTTGAATATGTTTATGCCTGGTATCGTTTATTTTCATTCCTGCTGAGAATAGACACAATGTTCAACGAAACATCGATGAAAATAATCATTTTATTCCAGACGAGTTGTCAGTTTATTGATACATATTCTATAACTGGTCATGTGATTTTAATTATATATTTTTTTATACTTTTACATTATATACTTAGAATTATTGTTGAGTCAAAAACATGTTGAATATAATGCCTGCCATTGTGCACATATTAGAAGCATTTTATAAATGAAACAACCGATATTAAATAAACACGGCTTGACATTTATATTAGCCCTACAAGCAAAGCAACAAATATCAGAGTTGAAAGTTAGTATATATATATTTATTTAATTATGGATTGCTCTATTTTCAAAAATATATATTTATAATGATAATGTTTCTGAAAATTATAAATACATATTTATTTCTACAGCCCTTATACTGCAATGATAAAAATTGAAAGAGGGAAGGCATGGCTCATCAGTAGTGACCCGTACTAGCGGTTTCGCCATTTTATTCTCCAGACCGCTTCAATATTGTATTAGACTAACTTGTTACATACCTTGCATATGATATTGAATACAGTATATTGGTTTTTGAAAGAACTATGAAAATATGCTTCTTCAGGACTGCAGAAATGTACACATGTATATATCTAAATTAAATGGTAGATTTAGTGATAGGAAGATCGGGAATATTGAACTATAGGCGATCTTCTGAGATATGAAATTTCAAATTTATATTAAAAGTGACCAAATAACTTTAGATAAAAGAAAAATCATCAAACTCGGAATAATATTTGGTGTGATATATAAATAATAAATTCGCAGTAATTGAAAATAAGACACTTGTTGCCAACAAATAAGCCTTCTCTATTAGCTTCATACAGGAACGTTTAGCCTGTCCCCCCTGCGCAAGAATGACATGAAAATCAGTTCCATTTTCAACTTAAGAAGCTATTTCACGAGGCTATTTGTCCACGGTCTTGTGGAATTCCAAGGCCAATCAAGTACCTTTTCATTTTCATTTCAAATAATCACGGTTCGTATATTCAAGTTGTGAGACCTGAGGTAAACATTGATACCAACCTACCCAGCGGGAATGTTTTATGCTTGTTCCACCGCAGGATGGGACGCACGAGGAGGAACAGTTTGAAGGAGGAAATAAGAAACTTACCAACTTGTGCCATCGGCAACAGAGATCACCACAGACAGTCTTCACTTATGCATAGAAGTCACCAGGGATGACTTGTATAATATCTCACAAGTACATGGACTATTTTTGTCTTCACATATCTTAGTGTAATAGCATTTTTATAAATAAACTTGATAATTAAATTGTAAAACACTTACTCTCGGTTGAGAGTAACTGTTACTAGAAGCATTCAAAATTCTAGGAATTATATATTCTTAAAATTTTGCTTAATTTACGGCTATATCATACTTGCGTTTTTTTTTAATGTCATTTTCCATATTTATACTGCAGCAGAGGGGAATCATGTATAGGGCTGGATGCCCCAATAAAAAGGCTTGTGTGTGTGTGTGTATTTATACTGCAGTATTTCTCAGTATCCTGGGACTTAAAATAGTTATCTCTCGGGGTTTAAAAAATAATATTGAGCCTTATATTGCTATATAATCTAATATAATCTAATCGTTTTAAAGAGAGAAAATAATTCGTTTTAATGTTTACTTTCGACGAGCAGAAGAGTGCTGGTGACTAGGGTGGCGATCTCGTTCTCCAGGACACACTCCAGACGGCCATGGTCCTCCTTCCGCAGTCCAGTAATGGTCAGGTTGCCCCCACGCTGGATGGAGCGGTCACGGGGCAGCTTCTCGCCATCAGCCTGCACAGAGAGGTCAGCAAATGCGGACCTTGCCAGCGACAAGCAACGCACCCGTCGCCAGGTCACCGTCGGCTTGGGCTGGCCTGTGCCGTCGCACGGTAGATGGACCTCGCTGGTCACCGGCCGCTGGTAGCGCTCCTCCGGTTTCACAGTGAACATAGGCGGGTCTGGACACGGCATACAGTCTCAGCCGGAACACTTCTCGCATTAGATTAAATATATGCGAGTACATTTTTTATAACGCAGTCTCATTATCATCCTACTATCGACAAAAATTGCTGATATATATTTCTAATATCCACATCCGTTAATATCAAGTAGCTGTGATAATATTCACACACAGGGGTAAACAGCCCACTTGTATAATATCATGTTAACAGCCAAAGTTATAAAGCAATTTCAAGATGATTAAATTTGAATTAGTCCAGAAATTTATGCAAGTTCTAGCTGCATAACGCTAAGTTCAGTAGTTTAATAATATATTATATAACACAGATATTATAATGTAGACTCTTGTAGATTGTGTGATATACTGACCTGAACATTGCAATACGGTAAGAAGTTCGGGAGTTTTATCAGGTTATATGGACTATGGTATAATGTGGATTCTGGCATTATGTTTACTATACTGAACAATGCAATACGATAAGTTCAGTTCTATGAGATTATATGGTAGACGGTATATATAATGGGGACTCTGGCTGGACTCATATATATATATGAAAAAAATATATTTAAAAAATGTCAGGTGTTGATAATAAAAACAAAATAGGCATATCCTGACCGCGTTCACATGAACATTTCTAGATGGCATAGCGCCATCTAGTGGAACAAAAATAAACTCAACGTTTATTTAACTTGTTCCGTGATATATATTTTTCGTTATTTTTTCACATGAAAAGTGTATTACGCAAACTTGGCATTAAATACCCATTTCTTGATTTCTCAGAATGCCTCTGGGACCAAATTTTGGTCGTAAAGGTACAGTCTGCGCAGTCAGCACCACGCTGACGAGGGACAACAGCCCGAAACGCGTTCGAGGCTGACTTTTCTTGATTTATCAAGAAATTGGGTTGGTCAAATATCAGGGAACAGGCTAGATAAACGTTTAGTTTATTTTTGTTCCAATAGATGGCGCTCTGCCATCTAGAAATGTTCATGTGAACGCGGTCAAGATATGCCTTTTTTGTTTTTAATATATATATCTTAATACAGAACTGAAACGACTACATATTAATGAATTTACCAGTATTTAAATAATTCCATAACAATTTTTATTTAATAATATTTAATAATATAGATATATATAAGTATCTCTGTTTGTGTGAATAACACAAAAAGTGAAAAACACAAGCAACTTAGATAATTAGCAATATAGAAAGAAGCTTCAATTAAAAATGCAACTATAGATCAAACATTCAGATAATTTATGATGTGCCTAATTATAAATTCAGCATAATTATCGCATAAAATCTACTCGGCTAAATGCAAATTTAGTTCAATTTTAAGAGGTGGTTTATATCTGGGTGGGAAGAACGTTTTCATTTTACAATCATTTTAATCTCGACTTTGAAAAGAAAATATTTTTGATCTACACACTGTTGGTTGCCATATCGCTTTCAATCTTTAGAACTTCTCAGATGCAGTTTATATATATATAATTTGGATATTAATTTACTCGGATTTACCCAGACTAATCTATTTATTAGCTTGATTGCTTTAATTAAGTTTTTCTGTATATATATATTATATTAAAATATTTTATTTAAAATTATGTTATATTAAAGTATTATTTTATTTAAAATTATATTACATAGATCCAAATACTCTGTTAAATCGACCGCCAGAGGTCATGCTTTCCCTATAAAAACTCATTGTTGTTTTATACCCGTTGGCCGGCTCAAAACTTTTGTACATTATGTAAATAATCTTTTGTTTTCATTATTCTACTCTCCTTAAGCCAGGCATTACTTTTATCAAATTATGTTCTTTTATATATTCCTTTAGTTCAATTAAATTACTGATCAAAACTATTTTTCATTATCATACTTTAAAGGTTTCAACCACGACTGCATTTCCATACCATAATCTTTAACATGATCTAAATTCAAGCAGTAAATCTCTATTCATTTTATTTATAACATATATATATTCCATATTACTCTTAAATATGATTAGCTTTAAAAATAATAATAACATTGCTTATTACTGGTACTATTGCTATCATTTTTGTATATACCATACATTTCTGTGTGTGCTTGGAGAATCTGTATAAGGCTAAAACGTCTTAATAAAGATTTTTGTTGTTGTATTTTGATATTAATAGTGTTTAATAAGTTTCTAAAAAAAATCTTTAAATTAATCCGTTAGAAAATAATATCTTCCCTTAACTGACTAAAAACATAGCAGCAATAAAAGCAAAATTCTTTTTATGTTATCGATCTGAACATAACAGAATAATCCAATCTTGTGTCATAAAACAATAACACCCCCGATTTTAATAAAATTAATTATATGTAGCTTTTGAACGTTATCTAAGTTTATTATTATTATTCAAAAAGAATAGATTTGACGTTTTACTCATTCCAAACCAAAAAAAAAAAAAAAACGTCGAAATCGATGCAAACATGTTTTATATAATAAAACAACAATCGCTTGAAGTTTTATAGAGATTCAGAGATTTTTTACTTTGGGGTGTTCATGATCTAAGGTAGAACTGTTTATCCTGATAAATCGTATGTTTTCTACAACCTGTCGAACATATTTGGTATTCTAGTGTTAGTGCCCTCCCCTGTCACTACAGTCAAGGTGACGTGAGTGATGGCTCTAAGACTGAGGAAGTGTCAACAAGGAAGATCTGCAGCTTGCCCCGATCGGGATTGGACTGTGGCATGAATGAGGAAAGCGAACTCCGGGTCGCATGCGTCGGTCGGCAGTGACGGAGGAGCAGCCTTCACGTCGCACAGGCAGGGACTGGTCAGAGCGGGACTTCGAGGGAGTGACATCCTCGGTGACTGGAGAGAAGCGGGGATTTCCTCCTAGTGTGACCGAATTGACTAGCCTGGAGGTATGAAAGGCAGCGCCAAGATAACCGAAACAACCAAAACGTTGGCGACGGAGGTTGGAGGCAAACCCCCTTTATTGTGGTTATTCCATCCAGTACCTCTTGGAATAAAGCGTAAACGCTAGCTGCATCCTTTTCGAACTCGCGCGTCTAGTTATTTAGTCTGCCCACATTTTGGTAGAACGAAAACGGCGCCTGGATCTCGGCCACAATATCATTATGACGAAACTATGGTTGAGGTTTAGAAGGAAAGTTTCTCTCTGTACATGTATTTATGGAAATTGTAAAATGGAAGCTCATCTTTAACAATATGCAATTATAAACCATAGACTTTGACATTAAAAGAGTGAAAGAGTACCACAATGAGAAATGTATGTATAAAGTTTAAATAGGAAATGTAAAAAAAAAAAACGACAATGTATAGATTGAGATGAAATATATACAGTGGTATTGGAAAATGGAAAATAACGCCAATATGGATTGATGTAAGTACAAGTTTTGGGAATAAAAGAGAGTAAGAATGACAAAAAAAAAATCGCCAATATATGGATTGAAATAAATATATATTGTGTGAGGTAATAATAATGTAATATATAATAGCCGAACACTTCAATATATTGATCAAAATAAATATATGCTGTGGTAATAATAAAGTTGTGTTCAGAGAGTATCTGAATATGTCAATTTATTGATTAAAATAAAAATTTGGCAATAAGAAAGTGATAGAATGGCCGTCAATATATGGATTAGAATAAATATGTGTTGTGACAATGATACATCATTAAAAAGGTTGAATTCATTAATATTTATATTGAAATTATTTATGTTTTTTATTTTTTGCAATAAGAATCAAAATGGATAAAATCGTCAATAAACTGATAGAAATAAATAGATGTTGTGTGTGTGTGGTATTAAAAAGTTTAGGGATGTGTTTGGATGAATATATGTTAAATATAGACTCTGGTTAATCTATAATGGAGGAATAGTAAAGTGTTATAATGAATAATATCAGAATAACGCCCGAAGCGCGTACGTGGTTAGCTTTTCTTGATTAATCGTTCTGGAATAATTAAAAATCAACGATTAGTTGATATTTATTCCGATAGATGGTGCAAGCCATCAGCAACTTTCAGTTGCACGATCAGGAAATGCCTTTTTTTCTTTATTTATCCACCTGATCCAAATACAAATTCACTTTTGTACTATTTACTGTCTTTGCTCTTCTCTTTAAAACTTTCTCTTCGCTTATTCCTTTTTTCACCCAGCCTATGACGCGTAACTGCCGATGCTTTGCTGGTGTTACTTTTTTTTTTTTTTTTTAAATATAATCTAACTAATTATTTATTACAAAAAAATAAACCTCACACATTTAAATTAAAAATATATATATTAATCTTAAAATGTTCATAACTATACTATATACACACACGATATCATAATGGATATACATGATAAGTGAAAATTCGAAACTATTATAGACGCGTATGATTCTTGTAAAAATTAAACAATTTCAACTTCCCTTACTGCAATGGAAAAATAATATGATAATAATATGAAAAATAATATAAATTTCTTTGATTTAAAACAACACCAGCGTTTTATATTCATTTAAGCGAGAATATGTGCAGAAGATAATTTCGCCCCCGAGCGTGACCTCGCAAATTCATCCTGTTATATACGATTACCTTTCTGCTTGATTGGTTTATTTTTATCTGATTTGCGTTCGTGTTACACACACAGACTTTGTCCATATTTAGTCAATATTGTATGTATCGAAGTATTTATTATTTTAGAAGAATTTATTATTTTATTAGCAGAGTATTATTTTTTATGTTTATATTTTGCTACTCTGTACACTTCTTCCATCTTTTGCTTATCTTTTGTTGATCACTCCTAGTTTGTTCTTGTCTGAAATAAATTGTTGTCTCATCCCGAAGTTGGTCTTCCCTAATTTTCCACGTGGCAATATATATTATTGTTTTTGAAACAATTCTCTGAGATCCTTCCTCTTATTTTCTTACAATGTGAGATGTAGACAATATGTTTAAAAGGTGACAATAAACCTGTATAAAGACAGGTTTGTTCATATTTAGTCAATATATATTATTGTTATGAAAACAATTCTGAGATCCATCCTCTTATTTTATTACAATGTGAGATGCAGACAATATGTTCAAAAGGTGACAATAAACCTGTATAAAGACAGGTTTGTTCATATTCAGTCAATATATATTATTGTTATTAAAACAATTCTGAGATCCATCCTCTTATTTTATTACAATGTGAGATGTAGACAATATGTTCAAAAGGTGACAATAAACCTGTATAAAGAGAGGTTTGTTCATATTTAGTCAATATATATTATTGTTATGAAAACAATTCTGAGATCCATCCTCTTATTTTATTACAATGTGAGATGCAGACAATATGTTCAAAAGGTGACAATAAACCTGTATAAAGACAGGTTTGTTCATATTCAGTCAATATATTATTGTTTTTGAAACAATTCTGAGATCTATCCTCTTATTTTATTACAATGTGAGATGTAGACAATATGTTCAAAAGGTGACAATAAACCTGTATAAAGACAGGTTTGTTCATATTTAGTCAATATATATTATTGTTATGAAAACAATTCTGAGATCCATCCTCTTATTTTATTACAATGTGAGATGTAGACAATATGTTCAAAAGGTGACAATAAACCTGTATAAAGACAGGTTTGTTCATATTTAGTCAATATATATTATTGTTATGAAAACAATTCTGAGATCCATCCTCTTATTTTATTACAATGTGAGATGCAGACAATATGTTCAAAAGGTGACAATAAACCTGTATAAAGACAGGTTTGTTCATATTCAGTCAATATATATTATTGTTATGAAAACAATTCTGAGATCCATCCTCTTATTTTATTACAATGTAAGATGCAGACAATATGTTCAAAAGGTGACAATAAACCTGTATAAAGACAGGTTTGTTCATATTCAGTCAATATATATCATTGTTATTAAAACAATTCTGAGATCCATCCTCTTATTTTATTACAATGTGAGATGTAGACAATATGTTCAGAAGGTGACAATAAACCTGTCTAAAGAATGTCACACACAGCACAGTGGATGGATAAGCAGAGCCATTAGATGGAGACTCCTGTAATCCAAGTCAGCGTGTGAGCTAATGAACAAGAAAGAAGACATTAGTATGAAACAAACTAAGTTTTAGAATACAAATAGGAGAAAGCCTAAAATGGACATTAGGAAAAACGGTAATTGTGCCGCCGCCATAGATTTCTTAATAGGAGGGGAGGGGGCCAGGAGAAGATTTAAATTGCTGTTTTTACGATGTCATTTATTTTTCAATTTTTAATACGTCCTTTATTTTTAATTAAAATTTTCCTAAAATAAGCTTACTTTTTAATTAGCTTGGAATTGTTTACTTTAATTTATATTTCCACAATATATGAATAAATTATGATATGGAAACAATTAATTTGCATTAATAAAGATAAAATTCTAATTATATTAAAAGAGAAATAGAAGTTTGACTTCCATATCAAGATTTTAATCCTTTCACCCCCCTCCCCTCCCGCAAAAAAAAGTTGGGTAACTAGATATTAGGGTATAACAGAAATAATGGAAAAGTTCTTTATAATAACTATCTTTTTAAATATATATATATCCACACAGATTTATTTATCAAAGGAATCTCTAGATTTTGTTATTTTGTTTTAATAAGATGTGTATTTGTGTCACATAACTGATATTTTAATATGATATTTGCAATATAGTCAAATATTCTTACAATAAGGGTTATGTCTTGAGATCAAACTACATTTTTATTTATTGTTTTACACATATCTAGTAAATATTTCTTATTGCGATTTTTTAAAATAAAATCCCAAATATACGGACGCTTTAATGTGAACCATTTAATGAGAGACTCTCTCTTTATAATATGTAAAACGTTTTTATAACAATAAACAAAACGACACTTTGTACATCGCAAGGGGCTCAGTCTCGTGACCGGGGATTCCCCACTGGAAATCCTCAGCTACTTTCAATTATATATACACACACACACACACACAAGCCTTTATTATTGGGGCATCCAGCCCTATACATGATTCCCCTCTACAGGATTTAGCAAAGGAAGATATTTCAAAAATAAAAACTAGAATACAAGAAGTAATAAGGAAAGAGAGAAGAAATAAAAAACAAACAAAAAGAATTATAGCTTTCAATTATATACTATATTCGAAAATATAAAACTTGGTACATGTCTTTGCGTCACTTAAATTTCTTGTATACTTCTAGCATTCTTCTTGTGTTGTTCCTGTATGTTTCTAAAATGTTACTTGTTTACTTCTTATATACTTTGTAGGTAGGTATTGTCTATATGACTATACTAGCACTAACTACTGTTGTCTAGCGGTAAAGAAGAGTGGGCAAAAGCTTCGTGTAGTTGAGCTATCATAGAATTAATTAAAAACAGACGAATGCATTAAATTTCACATTAGCACATATTTATGTTATCTAATGTTCAAAATCCCTAAATTTGTAAAAATATAGATTGATTTCTCTCCAAATATTCATTAAAGAAGTTTGTGTGTGTTGAAATTGAGATTTCAAAGAACATTTTAAATATATTTTTTGCCTTTTTAGCTAGTTATACTTAGGTTATACATGTTTTGCATTGGAATTAATACTCACTCAATTTTATAGAGTTTTGAATTGCAATGTATGTGTTAATAAACTTCAAATAATATATACATGTATATATATATTAGACAATAAAAAGGCATATATTGGATTTAATAAAATATTTATTTGCCAATATTTCGGTTGGCTGAACGCCAAACTTTTATCAAGGCATTACAGTTTTTGTAATAAACAAACTCATACATATGTTAATATTGACAATTTTGTTTTTATAATATTTCAAAATATATTTTTTTGTGTGTGAAAATTGTATTTTTTCTTAATATACGAATGAAAAATAAACTAGTCAACTATTATTGATTAATGTAAAATCTATATCGATATTTATTTGGAAATATTTTGAAACTGTTAATAATTTAATTTACAGATATCTCTCCTCCACAAAGAGAGAAAGAATAAATAAAATATAAATAATTTCCAATCCGGAGTCTAACAGAGGAGTAACTCGAAATACAATGTAGGCCGCCTGGGCTGAAATTGAAGAAATTGATCTGGTACCCCGGTGCTCTTTGATTTATTATTTACCTCCGGCCAAATATAAATAAGGAACGAAACCAGCCACTTAATTTTTGCTAAAATATTAAAGTTCGCTTTAAAAATGCAACTTCAGGCATCAATGAACTTCACCACTAAACTCTTTCAAGTAAAACGTTATTTGGTTTAGAATTAAAGAATCTTCTCCAATTTGAGATTTTTCGAATACAATGTGTCATAATTATTTTCCAAACTTGTATTGATAAATTGAGGAAAGTCTTTTTTTTTTTAATTAAAGGTTTCTTTTGTTACGATTTAATAAGAATGTATTCAGGATCCTTTTTTTTTTAAGTAATGTGCAAATTTAAAATTTTGTTAATAGGTGACGAATATTTAATTAAATATGTCAATCTTATGCTGATTTTTACGATTTATCATTCAGATGTATTTACTTATCTGAATATTCAATTATATATATATATAAGAATTTTCAGGTATATAAAATGAAAATAGATTATATCGCTATAAGAAAAAAAAATCCATATGGACATGTTTCAATTGTATTTAAAATGTAAAAAAATGTCAATTTTTTTTTTTATAAAGTTTTTTTTTTTTCTTTTGAAAGAGTATTATTTACACTTACTAACACGTGTGTTGTAGAGATCGAAGAACGGAACAAATCGATGTGAATAATACAGCAACAATTAAAGTTTACATACACTTCGACATGACGACATAATTGTAACATGTGAAACAAAATAGGGTTTGACAGGAAAATAATGTCATTTTTAAAGACTATTTCTCTCCTCTTATACGATAAAATGAAACAAAGTAAAATGTTTGAAAGTTAAAATGTTTTCTAGTTTAAAATCTTTTATGTTATTTTTTCTGAGACAGCTATTGGTTACTTCTTTTTGGCTTTATCAGGAAGTTAAAAAAGCTCCGTGATTTTAAAAAAGTTTTTAGAGAATTTTGTTTTTGTGACGAGAGAAGTTGATCAGGTTTTATTCGACGAATGTTGAAAATAACCAGTGCAGTTTGTCGTTCCAACCTACTCAACATTTGAGAGCACATTATTCCATACTGATAAATACCTTTCTAATAATATTTAATATATATGTAAATGAATATTAATATAAACACATTGGATGTAATAGCTTCTTTCTCTTTTTCACATATATTCAGATAAATAAAAAAATACACATGTTAAATTACATTTTTGAATAGCATTTATAATTCAATTTTAATGAATGCTATATTTTTTAATATGTTTTTTTTTTTAAATTCTTGTGTGTTTATATGTTACTAGCCGAATGGCCCGGGAAACGCCCGAGTTTTACCCGATTAAATGCTTTTATTCAAATACTATCCGTTACAATTATAAATTGGCGCCGTGGATGTCATTCTTGTATAATATATAAATGAGTTTGAAAAATTGTAAAAAAAAAATGCATCGGCCGGGAAACGAACCCGGGGCGCCCACGTGGCAGGCGAGCATTCTACCACTGAACCACCGATGGTTCTGAGAAATGGCCATATTTGGGTATTTATTCGTTCACAAAAGCAAACGGTGACAGAATTGATTAAGAATTGTTGCTTGATGACTGATACTTGTATATTTTAATTAGGTAATGTGGGATACATATTTTTGAAAACAACTATCACCTAAGTGATAATAATAATAATATAAATGAGTTTTAAAATTGTAAAAAAAAAAAAATGCATCGGCCGGGAAACAAACCCGGGGCGCCCACGTGGCAGGCGAGCATTCTACCACTGAACCACCGATGGTTATGAGAAAAGGCCATATTTGGGTATTTATTCCATTCACAAAAGCAAACGGTGACAGAATTGATTAAGAAAGAATTGATTATGACGCTGATAACTGTATATAAATTAAATTATTTACTTTCATACATTTTTTAAATAATATACTCACGGGCTAGAAATGTGGGCACCAGAAATGAAACATCGGATTGAAATAACTTTTTTTCCATTTACTCAACAATGGAAAACCAAACGCGTGATTAAATAATTAAGTTGCTACGAATAGTAGAATTTAATCTTTTTTATGTGCACCTTTCATTCGATAGTAGGCCGGGCTGTCTTTTCCTTCGATGCATGTAGCAACCCGGTCAGGCTACGAATCAAAGAGCCATATGATGTCATGTGAAAGATGAATCCACATTTCTTGGACGGTGGTTTCTAAATCCGGAATATTGTGACGCTTCTGCAACTCGCGTTTCAGCTGGTCCTACACATGCTCAATGATCGACAGAGAGGAAGGGGAGAAAACGAGTCCGAAAGACACCATCCTCTTAGCGCTGTCCCGTATGTAGAATAACAAAGCCATCGTAGATGATAGCCATCCATAACAATTGATAGCAAAATTGTGCCGATTTTTTGGGGGTCTCCGAATCCGGAGACGATAATCCTAACACAAATCCGTATTAATTGCTAAAACCGCTGATCGCCATTCGGTGGTGTTCCAAGATTATCGGGCTTGGCAACATTGTAAATCAGAACGCCTATGTTGTGGTGGCAAGACACACAAATATACCACAGATTCGACTCCGCAAGGCGCCTTTATATGGTTCTTGGCTACATCAGAGACCCAACATCAGCCTGTATACTGGTTCATTGTGGGATCTGTACACGCGGCGTGTCGCACGATCCTGGTATCCGCTCTACATGTCATCCTTCTAGTGTGTCCTGAGCCGGTGGCCGTGTGTAAGTAGCATCTCCACTTTCCCCAACACAGTTGGAAGGTGAATTGAAACCTGTTATTGATCATCCTGTCGTTTTCAGACCAATGATGATAATGCATCTCTGTAAGTCGGTCAACTAGGAAGAATGTCTTCCTGTTGCGTTTAATTGACCTTCATTTTGCTCCGTACCTTTCACAACATGTTTGGTTCTGTTTGCTTTAATGGATCATCAAATATGATGCTCTATAACAACCAGAACCTGAAAACTTACTTCGTCTTTGAAGCATCATTATGCTCGCGAACGCGATATCCAATTAGTGGCATTTAAAACGGTTCTAGTTGCTTTCCTCATTAAAAAAAATGATTCAAAAGAATAATAAGAATAATTTAGTTTGGCATAATAGTTTCCGTTTCTCTTTGTAATTTGAAATAAAATCTGTCTCACTTAAAATGCTATTATTTCATATTATATAATTATAAATTCATGTTGAATTTTTCTTATTAAATTGATAATATGCTAGTGCGGTGTTAAAAGTCAGATGTGATTGTCCCACCAGTATTGAAACTTTCCGAAATTGGTGTTAGTTTTTACATTAAACAATGCCATATGGCATTTTATCAATATAAGATATACATTCCCATTACTGACACATATGCGTATTTATCGATTCTATCAAAATTTTAATATCGTAGTCATTGAATAACATATCTAACACCAATTTATTTTAAATATAGGACATCTGATATTATATCTGAATACCAAGTGTTTACACTGAAGTTAATAATTGATGGAAACACAGAGTTAGGAATAAAAAATCAACTAATATCCTCTCAACATTTTATAAATATGATATGGGTTATATAGTCGATTTTACGGAATTAATTTGAAATAAATGTTAATATGTTGAAAACAAATTATTATATATATATAATGATGCATCAGCGCGCCATCTGTTATGAATATTCGAAACTATTATAGACGCGTATGATTCTTTTGAAAATTAAACAATTTCTACTGCC
Organism: Cordylochernes scorpioides; assembly: GCA_030710605.1. Taxonomy (NCBI): domain Eukaryota; kingdom Metazoa; phylum Arthropoda; class Arachnida; order Pseudoscorpiones; family Chernetidae; genus Cordylochernes; species Cordylochernes scorpioides. The sequence goes on along the minus strand of CP092886.1, from coordinate 134,080,926 downwards.
CTTACTTCAACGGAAAAATTAAAGGGAGGGCCTGGCTCATCAGTGGTTAACCCTCCCAGCGGATGCATCATAATATATATATTTTTTGCTTATCCCTAGTACACTTGGTACAAGCCATGATGAACATGGTGGGTAGGGGTTGACGACTGCTTTTACTGTAAGTGTACCACATGTCTACACATGTGAAAAGCAGTTCGACTTTGCACTTACAAATGTGCCAGAGCCCCGTTTGGTTACTTGTCCTCGCTGGTGGGGTTGGACTTTTGCAAGAATCGGGGGCCATTGAAGATTTTTTTTTTTAAATCAGAAAAAAGTGCCCAATGAGGGTCGTAGCGGTCGAAAACTAACGGTTTAGACCATCCTTCCACCGACCCCTTGAAAACAAATTACACATCCTATATATATTTATTTATTTTATAATTGTATTGCTGAGTTTTTAGTGGTTTTTGTGTGTGTTCTGGAATACCGGGAAGACTGAACAAATAAAATACTTGATTTGACATGTTAGACCTTCATTATATGGATTTAAACATAGATGTTATAAGAGACTTAAAAGCGCTACACAGTAGAATTTCAATATTAAAAATAAAAACACACTATCTTATGGTTATCTATCAAATTCTAGTCTGTAGAGGAAATTTTAGTTTCTGTTAGAACGTCAGAATATGAATTATATGTAATATAGGTTTATATAATATATATACCATTCTAAAATACTATAGTTTTTCTCACATTTCTTGAGCTCTTTCTCTCACTGTTGAGAAACAAAAAGACAAACCATAATTTTTAATGAACATTTTATTGTATATTATTGTTAATCCCATATAAATATATCTATATTTAAAATGTGTTGGATCAATTAAATATTTTTTTTTTACATTTCCTAAAAGCTCTATTTACAAAATTGTAATAGTCTCATTTTTTGCTTCTAACGAGTGATCCACTCGATATAATTTCTCCACTTTATTTTAGAATTAAATATGTAAACAATGATGTCCCCAGAGTAAATGGATCCTTTTTAGCAAAGGGAAATCATGTAACGAAGCTGGAGATGGAAAAATGCCAAAGCGGCGTGTGTCATTAGGGAAAGTGAAAAAGAGAATACAATGCCCTGTATAAATTAGCTATATTTCATTACTGAATCATTTACCAAATCTCTTTCCAAAGCGATTAGTAATATTCACAACACACATTTTATGATTCACAATTTTTTGAGTATTGATAAATGCCGCTATCTAAGAATAATTAAATGTGATTAGACGGTAGTGATCTTTGTAAAACGAAAAGATTCAGATGAAATATTTTCTCACTTCCATCACAAATTATTATATTTTACTGATAAGATTATAAAATCACACCGCAAGCTCTCAAGCTTAAGAGTTCTTCAGACGGCTAGTTACAATACACGGCAGTTCTTATCGTTAAGAATTTATAATCTTATCAATAAACTAATATTTTTTAAATTCAGGTAACCATTAATTACCTTTAATCAAAGATCAGTCAAGTCATAAACTAAGACTAATTCAGAAGGTAGATGCGTTGGTTAAAAAATGACTTCTATAAAGTTGGTTCAATAGCAACGAATAGGTTAGGTGACAGGCCACTCACCCCGCACCAGCACCTCCATCTCGTTCGACGGCCCGGCCGTGCCGTGGTCGTTGTGCGGCTCGCAGCGGTACCGCCCCTGGTGCTCGTGGCTCACGCGCTGGAAGAGCAGCGAACCGTTGTTGAGAGTCACCACGCTAGGCGTGGAGTTGGGGTCAAATGGCCGCTGGTCCTTGGTCCAAGCAATCCTGGTGAATGGCGGACTCGCTTGGACGTAGCACCGCACAATGCCCGAGAGTCCCTGAGGGAGATACTGGATGGTGGGAGAGTACGTCACTCGGGCAGGATCTGAACAGAGTGAATGTCAATGTCAACACGCATTGATGCCTGAATTTAAGGGAAAATCTGTTCTTAAGCCCTCAGTCAGCAATTTTGTTGCTTGCTCAGAGAGAACAGTATCGAAGAGGTTGACGACATTAGAAAATTGGTTGTCTTTTTCATATATGGGAAGTTATATATCTTATCTACCTTATCTATACGACTAGTGCCGCAAATAATTTAAATGCCTGTAGTTTACAATTGCGTCTTGGGTTTTAACTGCCTCTGTAATTCATATCAACAGGAAAGTGAAATATTTCGGAATATTTCGAGAAAATAGCATTGATTTCTTTGTTAGAAACCTAACGGATAACTAACTGCGATTAGTACGAACATACCAATACAGAGTTAACATTATTATTAATATGTAAGGGTTTATTCAGAAACATTTCAATGACGCGGAAGTGTGCACACATGTAGAAATAAATTAATCAAATACTACAAATATTACACCTATTTATATGCCGTAAATTTGTCTTAGGGCAGAAATATATGCTGAGCAAATAATCACCAATAAGTAGTACCTTGTTCGGGAACCTGAGTTGTCCTTAAGTGTATATTAGCAGACATATAACAGAGTAAATATGTTGTTTTTTGATGATTGACAGACTTCTCTTTTAAATGTATTATTTATTATACATACATTACAATAAGAAAACACAAAATACAAAAGATAATAGAGGCTATATATAAATTCAATCAAGGCTTGTTCATCACTTTTTTAACAACAACAACTTTTTATATACGGTTATCATCATATCCAAGCTCAGAGAATATATATATATATTCATTTTTATAAAATTAAATATTCCAATAATATACCGTTTATAAGCGCTGGTTCAGAAGCCTAGATGATATGTATGCACGTGTAGTAGGATAGAAAAAAGTTATTATCAGTTATATACGCTGAAAAGTAATGCCTATTTCTGAAACCTAGGCTCAAACCTTTATACGAATGTTAGCTGAGAACAGAAATCAAAGTAGAGCATAACATCGAAAATAACCTTCTTCATAAACCCGAGTGATGAGTAAGCGTATAATCGTAGAAATAAAAGTTAGAAAAATTTGGTGATAAACTTTGGTAACCAAGCTAAGCAGTTTGTAAATGCGTATGAGCAGAAATGAAAGAGAATAAAATTTGGCAAAAGACTTTGGTTAAAAACCTAATTTTTGAGAAATATTATTTTCAATACACGTGTGTTAGTTATACTGGCCATTATAATCATGGCCTTTATTGCAAACGCACCACGTGCATACACATGTAAAAAGCTGTTCGACCTTTGAATTTACAAGAGTGCCAGAACCCCGTTTGATTATTTGCACTCACTTTTGGGGTTGAACTTTTGTAATAATCGGGGACTATTGGAGAAATTGTTTTAATATAAAAAAGGAAAAAATGAGTGATTGGATCCCAGGTCGAGGCTGTCGAAAACTGACTGTTTATTACCACTTGTCTGTATGTGACACTGTAAGCACAAAAATTAAAGAGGGCAAAAATTTGGTGACAAATCTAGCTGATTCGTAAGTGTGTAATAGCAATAATAAAATACATTTTGGTTAAAAGACTCTTGGTGATTCTTAAATGTGTAGGCGCAAAGAAGTAATTTAGGAAATATTGGTAACGGAACAAACCTATGTGGGAGTAATTATGCGACGATAGAATTGAACCGAATAAATAGCATCGATAAAATATGTGATCACCTTTTTGTAAGTTAGGTGATAAATAAGCGCAGTTTTTTAATAATCTAGGCGATGCGTAAATAACGGTCGTTTCACGAGAGATTTAAAAAGGCCATTAGTATTTAAAAAGGTTAGGTTTGGAATTAATCACTTTCAACATCGGGAATAAAAATGGAAGAAGCTTGAAGTGGGAGCAAAATATCCTGTTGCAGAGAAACTCCCGGCCGTCAAGTTGGTGATAAATAGTGGAGAAACTCTTCCTTACGTCTGTGGAAAGGAATCTCGTCAACAGCTCCGAGGCACTAAATCTATGCAGCAGATAGAATAAAACGGTTCAATATTTATTAATATCCGTGTGGATATTCTGTTCATTGCGATAAGTATGAAAAATGCGTTCGCTATTCATATTGGAAACTAAATAACGACGCACATTTCAATGTAAATGCTATATACATATATCTTTTATTTTTTTAAATATAAAATTGAAATTTATATATTATTTCTGCACACAAACATTAATTAACATAACATTTCAAAAATAACAATTTATTCCGCCAGAACAAGCTTTCTGTTAACTAAAAATCCATTCATATATGGAATTCTTTAAACTAATTTGTCATCAAACCAGATTCAAGTTAGGTCTAATATTTTATATTTCTTAGGTAATTATATAGTGGGGGAGAGGTTGAAGTTAAAGGTTCCAGCAGTTTTTTAGTGTGTGGTTATTACTGGTGTTCATTAATATAAAGGTTCCTCGAATTTATTTTATTTATAGGTCATTAATGCAGGTTGAAGATTAAAAATATATTCCAACCTGAGACAAAGTAACAACTCACATTCAATGGAGAGGTAGGCCGAGGCGGTTTCCGGGGTGCCGATGCCGTTGGAGACCTCGCAGGAGTAGAGCCCCGAGTCCTCAGCGTGGGTGGGGTTGATGTAGAGGGAGCCGTCCTTCCGCACCATGGCCCTCTGGTCGAGCCACGAGAGCTGGGTGATCTCCACGCCATTGTGGAACCAGTGGTGCGTGATGTTGGCCGGCAGCGCCCGAGCCTCGCACACCAGCTCCGCCTGCTTGCCCTCCAGCTTGGTGAGGTTGTGGGGCGGCACGATGATGACGGCGGGCCCTGCGTCACACACATTCTTCAGACTCTTCTTCTCGGCTTTGATCTTTCAACCCGCTCTAAATGTGGTGTTGAGAGAGATCAAGGGAGACCTGGTCTATTTCAAGCTCAAAGTGAACCTGTGTTTGCTCTGTATGCACAGATATGGTTGATTGATAGAACACTTACAACATATACTATACTAACCCAAATCTTTAGGGTGAAACTTTATTTACTTATAAATGTATCTATAAATACTTAATATATCCTAAAGTCTTTCATTCCAGTGACGAAACACTCATAAGAAAAACACAAACATAGAAAATTGATAATAGAAAAGATAGACTTCCAATATAAATGTCTAGATATAACGGTTGCGCTTCTCTATTTTTATATATTCATAAAATACTCGTATATATATAAAGAGGATACCTCTTACTCTGAGAAAAAGGAATTAAAATAATGTTTTTATTTATCTTCTCTGTGGAGAGCGCGGAGAGTCTGCCAAGCTTTCCTAATAAGCCAAACATTAATCCTAGACTGGGCATATATGTAGATATGAAAAAACAATAGAAAAAAATAAATAATAAGTGGGTCAGGTATTGCTATTAAAAATAAAAAAGGCATATCCTGACCAGGAGCACATGTGCTTTTCAGAAGGCAGAGCGCCATCTGGTGGAACAGAAATCAACTAAACATTGATTTAGCCCGTTCGTGGATGTGTTTTCCTGATTTATCAAGAAATTGGGTTGGCCAAATATCAGGGAACAGGCTAAATCAATGTTTAGTTGATTTCTGTGTCACCAGATGGTGCTCTGCCTTCTGAAAAGCACATGTGCTCCTGGTCAGGATATGCCTTTTTTATTTTTAATATGTAGATATACGAGTATATCGCTTTCGATCGTTTTGCACATTATATGCGCCCTTTCAGGCAAATTGCAATTAAAATATTTGTACAGGACAAAATATTTCCCTTTTATTAAATAAGAAGAGTTCATTTAATCGAACTTTCCGCGCCAATCGCACACATTTGGAAGCGATGAATTCAGAAAAACTTACCGTTTGTTTTGTTAGCCCTCAACAGTACGAGAGAAGTAAAATTTCTTTTGATGCCACAGTAGAAGTTATGAAAGCGTCTAAATTTGCTGGAAGGGGGATTTTAAAAAATAATAGATTTTCATGGATGTTTAACATATTCCAGGGCAAAAGCATAATATAAGTAAGCAATACATAGCGAACTCTTTAAATTGAGAAAATATGGAATAATTAAACTATATTTTTTAATATATAAGACTAAATATTATGCAATTAGTAAATTGAAGATGAAAAGGATTTGGGAAGGCTTGGTTCGGGAAAACATTCACAGCGATTTCGACATTTTAATATACAAAATCGTTGCAACTATTGTAAGTTCATTTTTATACTTATATAGTCTGCACTTAAAAGTTTATTCATGGTGTTGGTGTTTAATCAAACCTGAAACTATGCTTTTCTGATTGCAAAAAACACAAAAAAAATTATGTCGCCGAGCACAGATCTTCAGCTTAAAAAAACAAGACAACAAAAGCCTGTTTAGGCAATACAAGTTTCCAATCCTTATAAGTGAATTATATAGAGGTATATTTATAGGTGATATGTACATTACAAAGTTCTACTGAAAAATACCTATATGATAAAATAAAACAAGCTGCCATAATTCAATTATCAGAGCGCTGTGGTGTGGTTTGTGATAGTAAAACTCTCCAGGAGAGTTTTTTAATAGTTCTCCATCGGTCTCTGCTATCTATGCGCTTATATTAGAGTGCTCCCAAACAAAGTAGGCTGGGAGAGAAAATAATACTCACCGCTAACATAATTTATTCTGTCGCCTGAAACTTCTATTCTTTAGACTTCTTAGTTATCTTTTATGTATGAACCGGAATAACTAAAGCTCCTTGTTCCCCTATGTTCCTTCTATGGGCCCGAATGACGCGCGTGTAAGTTATTCCAATGATATTAACGCACTCCGTATAACGCGAAGTTATTTGGGAAAAATGATTTTTAGAATATTTTTATGAATTTTACTTATAATTTTTTTTTTAATAATACATTTATATAGTTTTCGATATCACATTTTTTCTAATATATCACTTTTATAATTATGTGGAAAATGTTTATATTATTTTGTTACTGGTTACTAATATATTAATAGATATTTGTATAATTATATTTCTCTTATTACTTTCATACTCCTTTGAGATGTGAAAAAATATGATTTTAAATTTAAAAAAACTCGATTTGTTATTCTGATGTTTGTCTTGCCTCATCTATTTTCAATCTACAATGAAAATAAAACTAAAGATATATATTTAATAATTTGTTTGTAACATTTAGACTTCACGAGGAGTATTTTAAAACCAAACGATTTTTTTAAATATTTCGACAATTGGCATGCCTGTCTTTATCAATATATTGATGCTACTATGACAAAACTATTGGATATATATTTATATATATATAGTGCGGGGTTGAGGGGGGGGGTGTGGTATTAACACACCAAAAGAAGCACCCTTCCTTTCAAAAATGCATCAAAGTAATGAGTTTCGGGGTAATGAAAGAATATGGCAATACTTATATTGGAAAATGAATATTATCATCCCGTTATCTTGGATTGTATTCTGGAATAAGATCGACCTTCTAACACTTCCCCAGCTGGAATATATTTTGGAATATTCGGCCGATTTTATAACTCTTTCCACAAGATGTTATGAAATCGAACCCCCCCCTATAGTAATGCTGGAAACCATTGTATACAGACCAGATTTTGTCAGAATTTGCTGTGCGTTCTGCACAGGCGGTGGTAAGAAAACATTGTTTTGATGCATTTTTATACATTTTTGTACATATATATATATGACACACATTGAAATGTTATAATACCTTGATGAAGGTTGGCGTTCAGCAAACTATAATATTGGTAAAATAAATTATTTTTTGATGAAATATATGCCTTTTTATTTAAATATGTATGTATATATAATTATATATAGATATATAATTGTATATTAAAAATAATGAAGGCATATCCTGACCAGGAGCACATGTGCTTTTTAGATGGCAAGGCGCCATCTAGTGAAACAGAAATCAACTAAACATTGATTTTACTGTTCCCTGATATTTGGCCACCCCATTTTCTTGATAAATCAAGAAAAGCCATCCACGAACGCGTTTTGCGCTGTTGGCGCTCGTCTTATATATACTTATATATATATGGCATGTGACATATAGATACTTTTTTCAACATTTTACCTTTGTTTCAGTTTATCCCCGTTTCAACTAAATATCATTTCAGTAAATAAATTATTTAATATATCTTATATACTCCAAATGCTTCGAAACATCAAGCATGGATCTACCTCCACAACAATCTTAACCGGCCATGGTTACATTCAGGCAGACCTTGCAACGGTATCGAAAGAAGACCCAATTTGCCCCCACTGCCAAGATGAAGACCAAACCGTAGACCACCTCCTCTTCACTTGCACAACCTTCCAATACCAAAGATTCCAGACAGCCACTCTTCTAGGTATCACCAACATATGTCCAGCATCCCTAGAAAATCTCCCAAGAAAGAAATCTGCCTGGCGACACCTCATTAATTGGACTTCCACTGGCATTGTATATAAATCCAAGAAGACTTAGGTCAGAAGGACATCCCGGGTAGTTGGCGACTTCTGTACGCTCCAGGAACCTGGGTTACTTAAATAAATAATAATAATAATAATATCTTATATATGTAATTTTAAAAGACATGTTAAAATATTTTTCGAACTATTCTGAAACATTATTAATATCTTACTATTATACCCCCCCAATAAAATTATATGAAGAAATAATTATTTATAATCATATATATCAAGAAATAAAGACTTTTAAAAATAATCTGATGATTTAAGTTAATTAAATATCAAATGTTATTTTCAAACTAATTTTAAAAGTAATTAAAGATTATGTTGTTTAATTAAAACAAGAGCGGCTCTTTGGCCTGTTATTATGTTGTAATTAGAAAAACTAACTAATAGGATTTAAACTATTGATTTCTTTATGCTGAAATCAATGAAATTAGAATCTAAATTAATTATTTAGTTTGAAGATTCCGGTTTCCTTTGTTAAGTTAAGAATATATCATTCAGTAGTTTTTTAAAAATCAATTACTTCTTTAGTGTTTTAAGTGGTTTATCAGGAATATTTCCAGTTTACGGGGCTTTATTAAGAGCATGTGTGGGTGGGTGTGTTTTTGTCGCTTGGAAAACTTCAAAAATATCCTTGTTATTATCGACTTATAACACTTTTCTTATTTCATCATTAGGACAGTTTATAAGACATTTCTATTAAATATGCTTCATAGAGTTATTTGAACGAACCTTTTAGAATCATTTCGTTGGATTGTTGAAATGGAGAGAGTGCGAGCCATCATACCTTATGAGTTGCCCGAAACCCAATTGGTTCATTGACTTATTTGTACATTTTTGCCACATTAAGCCTCACTGTCAGTAAATATTCATTTGCCTTTTTATATGATCATCATAATCACTGTCCATAAATAGTAATTAGTCTTTATAGTTGTGATAACCCCGATCTGATTCTCTATACAGACAAGCCAACTCAAACATAAATCTTTATACCTTGATATGAGCTTTCCAATCAGCTTTAGAACGTATACTGTTACTATGATGTTTCCTGATGATACTAGTTCCGCATTGTCAGTACTTCCCGAGAAATATTTTAAAAATTATTTTTACTTATCCCTAGTAAGTGAACCACACGTCTACACATGTGAAAAGCAGTTCGACTTTGCACTTACAATGATAATCATGGTGGGTAGAAGTAGGTGACTGCTTTTACTGTAAGTGAACCACATGTCTACACATGTGAAAAGCAGTTCGACTTTGCACTTACAAATGTACCATAGCCCCGTTTGGTTACTTGCGCTCGCTGGTGGGGTTGGACTTTTGCAAGAATCGGGGGCCGTTAGAGCATTTTTTTTTTCAAATCAGAAAAAAAAAGTGCTTAATGCGGGAATTGAACCCGGGTCGTAGCGGTCGAAAACCAACGGTTTAGACCATCCTTCCGCCGTCCTCCTCCGAAAAATAGTACATTTGAAATATTTATTGAAGGTTGGACTTACATCTTTCTTTAATGACTTTAAAGATCTATATTAAACTAGCTAGAGCAATGTCCTTGATGACCTTCCAGTTGAAATATTTATTATGACAAGGTGATAACAGCACCACTATATGTGGCTCTGAAGGTGACTAAGCTATTTCGGACTATCCATAGTTAATGGAAATTTTTTAAATCACAGAAGGGGATAATATCCAAAATATCTACTTTTATACATGGATTATTAAATATAAAATCGGAAGATGTTTGAAGGTATTATCTTTACATATCATCACTTTCCTCTCGTAAGAAATCTGATGGTTTAGTTCCGAAGATCATTTTTGGTTGGAAGTTGATTCAGAAACAATATAGCTACACACACATCAACCAATGACTTATAAGTAGATCTAGGATTCAAAATAATCATTCCCCTGAGGAGAGTAACAGCAGGTAACTAGAACGTCGGTAGTTAAATAAATCATTGGTTGATGTTTTTCTGAATCTGATGGTTTAGTTCCGAAGATCATTTTTGGTTGGAAGTTGATTCAGAAACAATATAGCTACACACACATCAACCAATGACTTATAAGTAGATCTAGGATTCAAAATAATCATTCCCCTGAGGAGAGTAACAGCAGGTAACTAGAACGTCGGTAGTTAAATAAATCATTGGTTGATGTTTTTCTGAATCTGATGGTTTAGTTCCGAAGATCATTTTTTGGTTGGAAGTTGATTCAGAAACAATATAGCTACACACACATCAACCAATGACTTATAAGTAGATCTAGGATTCAAAATAATCATTCCCCTGAGGAGAGTAACAGCAGGTAACTAGAACGTCGGTAGTTAAATAAATCATTGGTTGATGTTTTCTGAATCTGATGGTTTAGTTCCGAAGATCATTTTTTGGTTGGAAGTTGATTCAGAAACAATATAGCACTCTCTTCAACCAATGATTTATAAGTGAGCCAGGATTCGAAATAATCATTCCCCTGAGGAGAATAACAGCAGGTAACTAGAACGTCGGGAGTTAAATAAATCATTGGTTGATGTTTTTCTGAATCTGATGGTTAAGTTGAAATCATTGCATTAATTAATCTAAATGTTTGTCATCGATGAAGAAACACTCTGCAAGAATGTTTAAGAAATCCTGAAATTACTGTTCAAAAGTGAAATTTATAAAACAAAAGCGTGAGAATTCAGCCTTTTTTTGAGGAATAATAAATACTTCAGGATAAAAATGCAGCTTACTATCTTAGAGGCCTTAATTTTGAATATGAAAAACTCTAGGTGTTGCCATATTTATCCGAAAAATATTGTTCTCTTTTGGTCACAAATTTCATCAAGAAAAATTGTCATAGCTAAATAAAAAATCCTATAAAATACTATTGGTTTCTAGGAATGGATAATGTGATTTTCTTTCCACAGATATTTACGTGCACTATACTCAAAAAGTAATAATTTTAATTATTAAAATTTGCCTGTGTGTGTTTTAGAAGATAAATATTAACTTTTTAGTGATTCACAGGAGACAAAGAGATGAGGTCTGATTTGTTATAAAAATCTATATAAAGGTCAACAAAAAAGGATGCGCTTATAAAATGTAAAGTAAACATACCACAAATCAAATGAAAAGTAAATATTTTTCTAGGAAATTAAATGAACTTCTTTCCACAGTCTCTAATTATCATTTCACAAAAGCTTTACATTAAAATGAAGAAATAAGCTGGTTAAAAGACGCAGGATAAACCAGATTTTGGAAGAAGAATTAAATTTTACCTATAGTCATTGCCATTCCAAATCTTTAGCGACCAAGCGGATTTAATTATTCGGCTGCTTCTAAATTAGTTTATTCTTTTAAAAGCCTTCATCTTCGCAATTGAAATTAGTTTTAATAAAACTTCTAACAGGATTAAATATAATCAGATTAAATATATAGAGAGTTAAATACAATTTTGACACATTTTAAAAATATTATCGATAAAAGTATATCGATGTATTGAGTTAACTCATAAATATGGTAAATACCGATAATTGAATTATAGTAAAATAAAAGTAACTGACTCAGTATCCTCTGAAGAATAAGGTTGGCGGATTTCCAAGAACTTAAAGCCAGGAAGATGCTTATCATTAGGCAGAACTGATGGCTTGAAATAGATCCAATACGCATAAAATATGCAATATTAAGTTGGATTTATACACTTTACAGCGTGATTTGTAACTTATTCTATTTCGCACAAATACAGCCAATATACGACTTTAAAGGGATTAAATACACGGCTTTTAAAATAAAACTATATATTATGGTTTGTATATCATTACAAATGTATTCAAATATTCTTTTGATTTTATCTTACATAGAATATAGATTCAGACCATATACAGGTGGGCCTTTTATTGGAATATGCCAAAGACGGAGTTTGATTCTTTGATCGCAAATTGCTCCTTCTGTGTTATTAAAAGGAGAGTTGTCTCTCTTTATCGCATATATAATTTAATGAAAATATATCATTTATAAATGACTTGAAAATATTTTACAGATCACCTACACATCGACACATTTTTATCTGAAATATATTGCATATAATATATATTTAATATAATGTATATAAATAATATATTATAAATAAACTGTTAACGCTACTTCCTTTTTTTAAATATACACAAATGGCGCTATATATATGAATATATTAAAAACAAAGAAGGCATATCCTGACCAGGAGCACATGTGCTTTTTTAGATGGCAGAGCGCCATCTGGTGGAATAGAAATCAACTAAACGTTGATTTAGCCTGTTCCCTGATATTTGGCCAACCCATTTTCTTGATAAATCAAGAAAAGCCATCCATAAACGCGTTTCAGGCTTTTGGCCCTCGACAGCGTGGAGCTGGCTGTACCACTGCGACCAAAAATCTTTTGGTCCCAGAGGCTTCTTGAGAAACCAGTAAATGGGTATTTAAGGCCAAACATAGCGTAAATACGCTTAACATATGAAAAAATAATAGAAAATAAAAAGGTCAGGTGTTGATATTTAAAGCAAAGAAGGCATATACTGACCTTATTATTATTTTTTTTTCTATTATTTTTTCACATATGAATATATATGGCGCCAAATTGATGATGGTATTAACAATGTTGCCTAACAGGCTTATTTTTAATTTTTCCAAAGGGATTTACTCGATGCAAAAAATATTTGTTTTATATATACTTTTCTACAATCCTAGAAGCATATATCCGTAGTTCAATAAACCTCATTTTACTGTATTTTCTAACAAATATGCCGGGGATATAAGAAAGGAGAATAATTAGAGTCTGTCATGGAATGCTCAGGATATTTACAGGAATAGACGACGAGATACTCACCCGCCACGATGACCTTGGCCGTGGCCGAGACCGAGCCTTCGCGGTTCCTAGCGACGCACATATAGTCGCCGATGTCGGCCTGGCGCACGGAGCCGATGCGGAGCTGGCTCGCGGCGTCCAGCGGCAGTCCGTTCTTGAACCAGGAGATCGTGGGGTTGGGTGAGCCATCCGCCTCGCATGTGAGCGTGATGGACTCCCCGACCTTCACGTACTGGACATCTGGTGGCCGGGCGCGGAAGTGAGGTGGGGCTGCAACCCACTCGAGCTTAGTATCATTCTTGTGTGATCGTTCGTAGACTATAGTTTCTATTTTATTAAATTTATTTAATTGTAGTATATATATAATATTTTAAGGTAAAATAAATGATTTTTTGATCCAATATATGCCTTTTTAATTAAAGATAAATATTCTAAAAAGAAAATTATCATTGTGTTGAAAAACATGTCAATATATATAAATACAACATTGATATTTCGAATATCATATGTTCAGGTCCTTATGTTTATTTCCTGGCAATTCGGTCTTTCACTGTGTCAAAGCGTTATATTTAATAAAGTATTTAGGCATTTAAAATTATAAATTTCGGTATACGAGAGGCTTTTAGTAAGAATGTTTTATACTTTATATTCTTAATGTCTGAGAGTGTTTGTGTGTAATTTGGTATTATTTGAAATATAATACTCTATAAAAATACGATATCGGAATGATAGCTCCTTTTAACGTGATATGTCCTTGATCATCGACAAGCACGATTTCCAGCAAGATGTCCCCAGAGAAGAATCTCATGACGGTTAAACTCGCGAATTAGAAGGTTGGCCTTTGTCAGTGCTATGGGATAGTGGGGTCAATTCTAACATTCTTATGTTTTACTCTTTCTCAACTGTTTTTAGGAATCAAATTTTAGCTAACAGGAGACGATAACGTCTATTTACATTACAGTTATTGTTGATTTGTGAAATGCAATTGTTCCGCTCTAGATCGCAGACAGAAGTTGTTTACTTTTTTCAAGACTCTAATCCTCCTAGCGAATAAGAGAAGTTTTGATAAGAAATATCTCCCCACAGAATAAACACTAGATGCAACTGATTAATAACGGTGGCTTCTCATTTATCGTTAAGTGCACTTTAGGAGTTGCACGTGGTATGTTTGATATTGGTCAATAGAGGGCTAGATAATCACTTCGTGAAGGTTCTAGAGGCCCTTGATTTACTCAGATTCCAGGTTTATCGCTAAGTGGCGTTGGATAGTCGCCCATACTACGAAAACATTCGAATATATATATATATATATATATTGTTATGAATATAGAGCAATCCATATATACACATTTAGATAACGCCAACCAAAATATTGGCAAATAAATATTTTATTCAATTCAATATATGCCTTTTTATTATCTAAATATTTATATATATTCTTTTTTTCTCTTTTCGTATATATCACATATACTTCTTTGAATTCTCATTTTTAAAATTGAAAATAAACTATTCAAAAAGGCCGTTAGAAGATCGTCCGTGAGGTTTAAAAATGGAATCAGCTTTGTATGGGAGCTAATAATCGAATCGCATCATCAGCTTCTTTAAAACAGAAATAGCAGCGCCTATTACATACATACAATTGTTTTGCCTTCTACATGCTTCGGATAAGCATTTTAAGGCATCACTCATGATTAGGTGTCTCCAAGCGCCCGCCGCAGTGGAGGGCCAAGGAGAGGGCTGGAGAGGCGTCGGCAGAGCCGTGGGCACCCCAGGGAAGAGGAGGGCGAGTGCGCGCCGATTTTGAGGGAACCAAGGCAGCACCAAGCACAACTAAAGCGCCGCAGGCTTCAAAAATATTTAAGGGATCATTTCAGGGATCAAGATCAAGCGATCAAGACCCAGAGATCAGAAGGTCTGGCTTTTATCGTCTGGCTTTTATAGCAGCGCCTATTACAGCGATGCCTATTATATAGCTGATAGTTTATTTAATTCTCCTGTGGAGAGAGACAGCGAGTCACTGAAACGTCGAGAAATAAATAAATAATTGGTTGATGTCGCCATGGTTTCTCCAAATCAACTTCCGACCAACAAACGATCTTCAGAACTATTATATGACTATCATTATACGGGATAATACATAGTACATATTAGTTATTATTATAAAGACTTTTTGTACACATTTTCACAGAATAATAAAAAGGAATCTCTAACAGAACAATTGTAAATAAACCAGAATAGAGGATACAGCCGCTGGTGTAAGATTTGGAACTCGTCTGGAATAATTGACCGTGAGGAAGAAATATTGTAGATTTTATTACATTGGCTTCGAAGCCAATTTTCCTCATGGTATAATGGTCTATTTATCACTATATATTTTTTATTGTTTAAATGCCGAAGTCTTTGTGTGAACCTTGTTATAGCCTCTAGTTTATCTGAAAATATATAAACTATTTTTTTTATATATCTTTATATAATTATCTTAATATGTTTTATATATTTTTTAAATTTTATTATTTATATTTTATACTCAAACACAACTTTTAGAACTCTAATTTCTTCTTTTCTATATGTATTCATAATTTCACAATTTATCGTTTTTCTGTTTAGTTTGCGATTGTTAAAAGCCTATTTTATTTACAAGTCAAATATAATTCATTTTAGTAATAAAACTATTAAACAAATCTAACTCTATCTATATATAGTATTTAGATAAAATATAAAAAAAAGTCTCAGTGTGTTATTTGACCATAATCCCCCCGGATGTAAATGTTTAAACGAAAAGTAGGCCACGTTACCGAACCTATGGGGAAATAGTTTAACCGTAATCTTATAAGGTGCTTTGTTTGGATATAATTACAACAACAACAATAGCCTTTATTGGGCACACGTGCCATACAGGATTCTCCCGGTAGGACAAAATAAATACAAGGGGGGATCAATAAATAAGGTGAATTATCTTATTTCTTAAAAACTAAAAAAGCAAAAATAATTTGAACCACAGAATATTAAAATATAACATCGAGAGACTATTTAAGGTGTTCTGTTCTTTTTTTCCCATGCGCGGCGCGAGACTTATAAATAAATTAAAATGGAAGCTCCCTTGAAGGATTGCACCACGCTTGAACAACGTGCAGTTATTCGTTTCTTGAATTCAGAAGGTATTCAAACATCTCAAATACGCCAAAGAATGAAAAATAACTATGGTGAGCCTTGTTTGTCTCAAAAAAAAAAAACATGTATAAATGGGTTAGCGAGTTCAAAAATGGACGAATTACATGTTCCTCAGGTCTCAACGTTCGGCCGGTAAAGTTTTGTTAACAATTTTTTGGGATGTTGATGGACCAATCTGTCTTGATTTTTTATCCTCAAGGCAACGTATGAACAGCGACCTTTATTGTGACATTCTTGTAAATAAGCTAAAGCCCGGTATAAGAAACAAAAGAAGAGGGAAGCTTAGATATTTATAGAAACGTCGGCTGAGGGATTTTTGCATAAGACCAAATGTGTGTCTTGAGAAAAACATTTGTAAATACAGTTGAACCTCTCTTTAGCGGACACCTCTCCACAAAGGGCAGTTTTCATTTGCAAAATTACCATTTTTACAATTAAGCAATTTTCCGGTAAGAGGACACCTCTCCCTAAAAGACACTTTGGCTCTGCAATTAGGTGTCCTTTACAGGGAGGTTCTACTGTACTCGTTTTATTATTTTTTATCTCATAGTTTTGTTTTCCTCAGACTTATCATACAAATCCGTATATGAGCCTTAATTATTCTTTCTTAATTATGTTTTCATTTCATATAACATCTGCATTATTAAACCGTTAAATGTAAATAGCTTTTACTTCTTTTTTTTTTTGCTTATCCCTAGTACACGTGGTACAGGCCATGATAAACATGGTGGGTAGTTAGCGACTGCTTTTACTGTAAGCGCACCACATGTGTCTACACATGTGAAAAACAGTTTAACTTTGCACTTACAAATGTGCCAGAGCCCGGTTTGGTTTCTTGCACTCGCTGGTGGGGTTGGACTTTTGCAAGAATCGGGGGCCATTGGAGCATTTTTTTTAAACAGAAAAAAGTGTCCAATGCGGGATTCGAACCCGGGTCGTAGTGGTCGAAAACCAAACAGTTTAACCAGCCTTCCACCGACTCCCTTTTATACTTTTATTTTGCAGAAACTGTGGTGAATCCACGAGTATAATCTTATATCAGGGGTTTGGGGAATCTAGCCTTTTTTGAACAACCTTGGTGGCGTGCAGCACCTTGGTACTTTGCTATAGTGACTTGTCTGCTTGCTACATCCATTTTTAGGCTCAAAAAATCCTACACATTAGTTAGTAGCCCGTAAAACGATATTCTCTCTATATCAGGGGTCGGCAACCCGCGGCTCACAAGCCACATGCGGCTCTTTGGATGTGAAGCTGCGGCTTTTTATATAGTTCCATACGTAAATATTTATGCGAGTATTATTCATTGTTGGAAAGAAAAAAATGTTGTGGCTCTTTAATAACGTTGTAAATGGTAATTTTTGACTCTTCTGACTCAAAAGGTTACCAACCACTGGTCTATATCTATTAATAGTCTTTTTGATATGATTCATATAGTCTCCGACCCATCAACTCGACATCTGAGAAAATTCTCACCCAATCCCGGCCATCTTTAAAAGAACCCCTTAAAAATATAACTAGGAACATCAACCACGATCTTAATATTAGGGCATGGATATGTTCAAACCGATATGGCCAGAATTAAACATGTCCCCGATCCAACATGTCTGCACTGTCAAGAGGAAGATCAAACCGTAGAGCATGTCAGCTGTCCAGCATTTGGACCACAGCGATTCCAAACGGTTACACTTCTTGGATTGCCTTCATTCAATGGCACTGCCCTATTAAATTTACCAAGAAACAAACCGGCCTGGAAACACTCGGTGAACTGGTTCACTAAGGCTACCAAGAGCTAAACCACAGGACAGCCCGGGTAGTTGGCGATCTATGGATACACTCCAGGAGTAACCTGGGTTACCTTTATGTTACTATTACTATTGATTTATATAGAACGATCATTTATTGATTTTAAAAGAATTAAAATATACAAGTATCAGAGTCATCAACAATTCTGTCAATGTTTGCTTTTGGTTCAGTGGTAGAATGCTCGCCCTGCCACGCGGGCGCCCCGGGTTCGATTCCCGGCCGATGCATTTTTTTTTTACAATTTTTAAAACTCATTTATATTATTAAAATATATGTGCTTTTCCTGTCTAAGTACAGATTTATAGTCTATGTACACAAGTATACAAGTATGTATACAAGTTATTTGCAAATTGCGTTGCAAATTTGCCCTTTCGCTCGCAAGCAGCGCCTCTAGCGGTGAAGATGGGAGGTAATATCAGTTGACCTAATGGGCATGTAAAACGTGTTTTAACAGGACATAGAGAAAAATCTGGAAAATATATTTTTCGGATTTTTAGTCAAGAAAAATAAATTGACAGGTTCTGGGAAAAAAAAAGTAGTTGTTTTTTATTCAGAAAATGATGATGACAATATTGCTGTATCATATTTGATTATCAGATACAAAATTATATCCGGAAAAAATCCAAAAATCAGAGACCACGGGTGAAGCCAGTTCATTTTTAGTATGCAGGAACAAAATTCTAACAGAAAAGCATTCATTCGAGCAGAAGACACAAAGCCAGATCATCTCTTTATAAAAATATCGCTTCTCAGACACAAAGTTTGGAGCGGGACGTTTCACATTAATGACATCCACAGAGCCAATTTATAATTGTAACGAATAGTATTTGAATAAAGGCATTTAATCGGGTAAAACCCGGGCGTTGCCCGGGTCATTCGGCTAGTTATTATATAAGTGCGATCAGGGATTCAGAATCAGAAATTCATTCACCGTTGGTTAGAAGAAACGTTTATTTATTAATTTATAAACATGTAAATTCTCTTGTTTTTTTTTTTAGCCATACAAAACTATAGCAAGCTAGGCATATATAGTATTATTCCTATTCAAAACATTTACTCATTTTTTATTTACATTTCATAGGGTAATTTAGTTTTTTTTTTAATTAAAGAAAAATGAATCTATACACCATAATTAGATTATAACATTTTCAACATTTTTTTTTCAACTGCCACTTTATTGATAATCTCGAAAAATACATTTTTTAAAATTCAATAAATGTTAGTATTAATTTGTATAGTATTAGGTATAATATTTTTACGCTCCAAAGCAAGAGTGTATTTTTTTAACGACTAAATATTAATTTAAAAATATTTAAAATTATATATTAAAATACATTTTTTCTATAATTAAAAAATTATTTTAATAAATAAATATATAAATATTTAATTTTTGTTCTCATTTAGGTACAGATTATATGGAATCATCATAATTTTATTTCTCGTTTTCTTTCTAATTTCAGGAACCTGGGATATAAATATCATTCTCTTTCTAGGATTATTCCAATATACGTTAGACTTTAGCAGCAATGTACGAAAACGCTGATCAACTGGATTGGGCCGATTACACAGACGATGACGATAACATAGACGAAACGGTTGAAATATCAGGTAATATAAAGACTGTTACCACGAAATCTATATGTGAGGAAACCGGTAGGACAAAAACAACTGTCAAAACTTATATTATAGCAGATGCAACCGAAAGTATTATTGCTAGACGTAAGTGGAAGAAGTATGGCCAATCTAAAGATGATCCTCCAGGTCGTAATCCAGCAACTACACTGGAAGGTAAAGAAATATTCATGGAATTTCTTAGAGATATGAAAGAAGAAAAAGTAGAAGGTGATTTGGCGAAACTCCAAGGAAAAGCTTTAGTCCAATGTCGCAGATGTAAAGGTGAACACTGGACAGCAAAATGCCCCTACAAGGATTCAATGCCAACCATAGAGAAAGAAGTACCTAAAGAAGCTAAGCAGCCAGAAGCTGCTGCTTCTACAAACAAAAAAATATGTTCCACCCAGTATGAGAGACGGTGCTGGTGGAAGGAAGGCTGGAGATGCTATGCCAAGAAGAGAAAATGATACCTATTCAGTAAAGATTCAAAATTTGAGTAAAGATACGACGGAAAATGATTTAATGGAACTTTGATCTAAGTTTGGTAAAGCAAAGAAGGCCTATATGCCTAAAAGTAAAACTGGTGAACATCATGGATTCGGATTTGTCCATTTCTTCAAAAAGGCCGATGCTGAAAATGCAGTCAAACATCTCGATGGGTTTGGCTTTAATAACTTATTTCTGAGTGCCAAACTTGCCAAGCCTAGGGAAAGGTAAAACTACTCGTACATATTCTTATAAATACAATATTTTACATATAGTAATAAATTCTCTTTATCTTTAAATGCACGTTGTTTGTGTTTTGTATCTCTGATAACATCCAATATATAATAAATGCTAATATATTATCTATATAGATATGCAACTAGGTGTATTTATTTTAAAATCTTTAATTTTTCTATATGTTTCTCTATTTATAATAGCGTTTTGTTTATATAATTGCGAATTCTCATGTTATAGTAATAATTTGCATAGTAGCTCTGCGTGTAATATTGAATTTAAAAAAATTGTGAGTATGCACTTTTTTAAAACTTTATAATAATAAACTAATGCATTATTTTTCTGTGTTTTAACTTTAGAAATAAGTAATTTGAAATTTTTGTGAAGAGAGTAGATTTAGTATAGTTTTGATTTTTCACCCCGGAACATGGCTGTTTTGTTCAAATTTGAAAAAAAAGTGCCTAATTGGCCGTTATCTAGGGAATCTTTTTAAAAATAGTTTTCGAAACTCTTATAGACGCGTATGATTCTTTTAAAAATTAAATAATGTTACAAATAGCAATTGTTTGATTTCTAAAAGAATCACACGCCTCTATAATACTTGTAGTTTCGAATTTTCATAACGGATAGCGCGCTAATGCATTATAAAAAAATCAGGTTTTAATTAAAACTACCGAGGGTGTTCACACTTATAGGAAACAAGTTTTATTATAAAATATTAAAAATTAACACCATATTTGAAAATTTTCAAATGTTCTATTTGAAAGCCTTTTTGTTTATTTACAGAACAGCACCTGATTTTCCACGATAGCAGACACTTGAACCCCTGTAAAATCTCCTGATTTAGCTCCGATGGATTTTGCATTTTTGGATGCCTCAAAAGAGCACTTGGAAAGAGACACCCTAGGACAATTGAAGGTCTCTGGAAAGTGGTAAAGGAAGAATGGGATATTTTGAGTATGACCATGATCAGAAAGTGTCTGCTATCGTGGAAAATCAGGTGCCGTTCTGTAAATAAACAAAAGGGCTTTCAAATAGAATATTTGAAAATTTTCAAATATGGTGTTAATTTTTAATATATCATAATAAAACTTGTTTCCTATAAGTGTGAACACCCTCTGTATTTTCATAATGCATTAGCGCGCTATCCGTTATGAAAATTCGAAACTACAAGTATTATAGAGGCGTGTGATTCTTTTAGAAATCAAACAATTGCTTGGAAGACGCTCTCTTCAACTGGTTTACCCAAAAGCGTGCCAATAATATTATTATTACTGATGACCTCCTAAGAGAAAAGGCAAACAATTTGGCGAGCAGTTGGACGTACCAGAAAATTTCGCGTACAGCAGTGGGTGGCTGCAGCGATTTAAAGGGAGATTCCATATTTCGCAACGACGGCTCTGTGGGGAAGGCGCATCGATTTCTCCAGCTATCGTTGATGAACACCTTACAAATTTGAACAGCATGCTGGCGAACTCCGGATATGACCCAGCCAACATATACAATGCAGACGAAACGGGATTATTTTTTCAGCTCATTCCTGACCGAACACTTGCTCACAAAGATGAAAAATGTCGTGTTGTCAAAAGGATGAAGCAACGAATCACTGTTCTACTGTGCTGCAACTCTACTGGAAAAGACAAGCGGCGATTGCTGATTATTGAAAAATCGACAAAGCCTCGATGCTTCAGAAACTTTAGTCCACACTTCTACTGCACTTACACATCTAACAGAAAAGCATGGATGACCTATAGCATCTTTCAAGAATGGCTACTGCAGTTCAACAAGCAGCTTGTCTCTGAAGGACGTCGTATCTTACTGTTGTTAGATAACGCTACGTTTCACTTCGTCTCTAATGATGGTCTCAGCAACATGAAGATACACTTCTTTCCACCAAATATGATTTGGCCAACCCAACTAGAAATTGTATTCGACTATACATTGTAACTGTGCTATACGTAGTAAGTGCACTATATATTGTAATTATTTTATACATTGTAAGTGCGGTATACATGGAAAATACACTATACATTGTAATTGAAATATACGTAGTAAGTGCACTATATACAGTATTGTAATTATTTTATACATTGTAAGTGCGGTATACATGTAAATACAATATACATTGTAATTGAAATATACGTTGTAAGTGCACTATGCGCTTTAAAAGGACTCTATACGTTTTAAAGGTGTTCGACACAACTAACAGTATCTTACTATTCGCTACATATTGTAGTCTAATAATATATTTTTCAATAAATATTTCTTTCATTATTTTTTCTCTAATGAATAATTTTGAAACCTCACACTGGCTTTTTACAGACCACCTTTATTATTATTCCCTTTTAAATCTGCTCTTTATCCGAAACAATGATTATTTGTGAGATAGGTATTGAGAAAAATAAAGAGAGTTTCTGCTGGTAAAAGAAGTTTGGAGAGAGAAAGGAGGTAAAATGTAAGTCGTATTGATGACTTGGTTTGAGTTAATAGTTGTTGAATACCACAGGCTGGGTCTCCCCTGACAATATCCTGCTTCGTGGCCCATAACATGCTCGAAGAATTCGACCAAACTCTTGACTTTCTCAACTGGAAAATTAGTTTTCAAAGCAAACTCCAAACACAATAACTGTTGTCATTTTATTGTTTACTCAAACAAATATATGTTATAGATATGGTATAGTTATAGAGAGAGCAGGGTAACAATTTTAATGAAGCAATTTCCTATAAGAATAAATATTTTTATGTATAAAGAACTCACTTTTTGAATTCAAAACCTTGCTTTCATCATTGGATTAGTTTAAATGGGATACGAGATTCATTTTCTAAACTATTGTATTTTTGTCTTTACCTAACGTATAATTTATATATTTTTGTACAATTTAGAACATTTTACCTAATATAAGTAGGAATCAAGCAGGTTACTAAAATTGTGCCTAAGCAAATAACTTGTAACGATGCGGCTTCATTTGATGTCAAGCCAATTCAGAATCTATCCAGATATCTCATATTTATACCATTCCCAACTATAGAATAGATAATGGCGAAAATTCTATCCACATGCAACATAATCAATTCGCTGAATTTCCTTAAGGAAACGTGATTGGATTCTATCGATCACCAAGCTCAAAGAAGTCTAACAACACACTCTACGGCTTGTTAACCATTTTATATGTAAAGTTCAGCTTTTGTCTACATTTTGGATTGCTATCTACAACTCAGATTACATAGGGAATCAAGAATTATGAAATTATCGTAGAATAATTTATTATTGATTTTTACTATTATTTTTGGATTAGAAACTCGTATAAACGTTTAAAAACTCCTCTTTGATTGTTTGTATATTGTATAATACTCTTCTTCATGATAAAAAAAACTAAATATTCTGGCGTAGCATTGCCTATTCTTCAATTTAATCGCAATGAAAAATCGCGCCATCTATATTTATAATTAGATACTATTTAGCGCGTTTGTTCATTTTATTTTAATAAAATGATTTCTTACTGCCTACGAAAATATTAAAAAGACACTGCTCATCAATGCTGGACCCTCTCAAAGGCGTCTCTAGTTTAATCTACTAGACCGCGCTAAATCTTCAATTTATATCTTTTATAGTTTGATATTCTGAGTTTATAATATGTATTTACTCACATTGATTAGGTTTTAATTCAGCCAATATGAACAATACTTTTCATATCAACTCTCATATTGAAGGCTTACACCGCCGCAAAGCTTCAAACAGGAAATCTAAACTAGCAAGTGTCATCTTGTTTTTCAGTTCCGGCATTGAACAAATTTCTGGTTCAAGAAGAACAAGGAAGTGAACACTTGATTCACGCCAGACAAAGACCTGTCGAAGTATTGGCTGATCTATCAAATAAATTCTATTATTAGGATGAAAGAATTGAAACAATACTTTTGTCTCTTTAAAATGGAATAGGGAAGTTGGATCGAAGATTAAAACACCTCAAAACTGGCTGGCTGGTGCGATTAAATCTGTTTCTAGGAAAATTGAGATAATCATGGAAATGGAAGGCGTGTTGAATTCAAGGAAACGAACCAAAGATAACATGCCTATACCCGTTCAAATTGTACAGTATCTAATTTTATTATAGAATTCAATAAATATATAGCGCTAAGTATTATACCAGCTGCTTAATTGGTCTCTTATAGAAAATGCATTAGAAATATAGTGACAGTATTTTTGCACCAAAAAATAGTAAATATCTAAAAAAGGTTTGAGATGTGTGATAAAAATTCCACTACTGATGAGCCATAACTAGAAATCCAGATTTGAAATTATAATTTCAATGTAGAATATTCGAATAATATGAATAGCGATTTTATAGAAATTTTATTTGTATTTTTGGAGTCGATCACCACATAGAACTATGAAAAGCTTTTGCTAATAAATAGAGATATATGAACGTCGTAATGAAGAGTACTTTTTTACAATTAAAAATTTCGAAAAATCTTTCGAAATATTTATAGAAATATATCAAATTTCTTATATTGGAGAGTACTATGCAAAAATAATAATTTTCGAGAATACTGGGAACTCGAGATTGTGCTAAATGGCAGAGACGGTCTATATCGCGTCCTTTTTGAAGAGAGATTAGTATTTTATTTTTAAAATAAATTTACTTACGGCAAAACTTCCTTCTATAAATATCTATACTAATTATAAAAACTATTTTTTAAATTCGTAGCAAAATTTAAAATGTTTTTGAGTGTGAAATAAAAAAAAATAACTTTTGACCTTTATTCCCTGTACAAATAAAAAAAATATATGATACATTTTGAATGATAGAAAGTAAATTTCCAGTTTAGCTTTGTTCATAGTTTCTCTCTCCCTCTCATTTCCTTAAATTCAATTTTATGTATGCAAATAAAAGCAAAATCTCTAAATTCAATTGTACAATATAAATCTTTTAATATGTAAATTTTAAAGCAGTTAACATGTATGTAAATTTTGTTTTTGTATAAAAGATTTGGAAAATAAAGAGAGAGATGATTGAGGTGGAGACAGCCACAAACGACTGCTAATTTTTCACACATCCATAGTAGAATCATATATATATATATATATATATATATCATTATAGTTCAATATATTCTCTTTGCGATACTGACAAAAAGCTTATTGTAAAACATATACTCATGGATAAAACCATAGGAAGTTGTACCTTTCAGCATGTATATCGGGATTCAGACAATAACAGTGAAAGATATTTGATACACAGTGACCTTTATAGAAGACATACAAGCTAATCAAGTGTGAACAAAATTTCCTCTGTCTCCTTAAAAAAAAAAGACGACCGGAGACATGAAAGAACTCTCCACCTTCTGAAGTTATGTTAATGAGTGTACGTATAATTTGATAGCAAACTTTTTAAATATTAATTTATGTATATTTCGTGTATTATTGTGGTTACAGATGATTGGAGATCTGCTGTACACACGTTGAGTTAGAATACAAACATTAAGAAGAAATACCATTAAACCCACATATATATATATATATATATATATATATATATATATATATATATATAAAAAGACAAGGGTCGCCTCTCCCGTCAAAATAGACGTCTAAAACAGACGCCATCTATTGACCGTCGCCGCAACTAGCGGCCTCGGGTCGGTGACAAAACCACAACACCAGCTTTGGCAAACTGAAAAGCGTCCACCTGGAGACCATGGTTTCGGGCTGATGGCCCTCGTCAGTCCAGGGCGGACTTTATTCCATGAGATCCACACGGGATCTAATGGAATCTTGACAATCTGCCAAAGAGGTGTTTTGCTGGCAGAGTGGCTGGGCCATATCTATGGCCAAAATATAGATGGAAATTTTGCCGGGAGGAAAATGATCTAAAAAGACAAGGGTCGCCTCTCCCGTGTGGATCTCATGGAATAAAGTCCGCCCTGGACTGACGAGGGCCATCAGCCCGAAACCATGGTCTCCAGGTGGACGCTTTTCAGTTTGCCAAAGCTGGTGTTGTGGCTTTGTCACCGACCCGAGGCCGCTAGTTGCGGCGACGGTCAATAGATGGCGTCTGTTTTAGACGTCTATTTTGACGGGAGAGGCGACCCTTGTCTTTTTAGATCATTTTCCTCCCGGCAAAATTTCCATCTATATATATATATATATATATATATATATATTAGATAGTAAAAATACATATTGGATTGTATAAAAGATTTATTTGCACTATTTCGGCTGGCTGAATGCCAACCTTTATCGAGGCATTACATTTTTGTATACACAAACTCAGCGCACCATAGTCTTAACACATAACACTATGGTGCGCCGAGTTTGTGTATACAAAAATGTAATGCCTCGATAAAGGTTGGCATTCAGCCAGCCGAAATATTGGCAAATAAATCTTTTATCCAATCCATTATTTCTTTTTACTATCTAATGATTTAAGTATGGATTGCTCTATTTTCATAAATTCATATATATATTATAATTGTTTAATTTATATGTGGAAAGATTCAATTAATATATATATTTCTATTTTTATACAAAATATAAACAAATTTATTCTCCAAAAGTAATTTTTAATTTACAAATTTACACAAAATATTCCATTTCTTAAAAAAAAAGTAAATAATGGGAATTTGAGTAAATATTCATCCTACTGGAAAAATAAACACATGATATTAGATATATATATATATATATATATTCAGCGCATTTAAGATAAATAAAATAATATTTAATTTATAACTCACACACATATATTAATAAACAATACATTTTAAAATTTATTTAAATAGAGAAAAGTAAGAGTTTTTAATAGAATTTATCAACGGCTACTAACTTAAATGAAAAATAAATTAGTAAAGTCTAAATATATTTATTTGAATGCTAGACTTGATAAAAAGAAATAAAAAATGGCAGAGTTAAAAGCATAATAGCCCACGACCGCCATTCCAATATTCCTCTCGACGTGTGAAGAGCCCAATGAGAGAAACAAATTTGCAATTAATTCCCGACTTTGTCTCCAGCCTAACGCAAACAAGTGCATTTCTTTTAAAATTAAAATTTCCCTTTCTTTACCAATACCTTTTTCTTTCCCAATCTTTTGTCCTTTCTCTGCGTTAATTTGAATTGCAAGCAAGCCTTCTTATTTAAAGAAAGTTTGCAGTTTTTCAATTTTATTTTTGTTTGAAATAAGCTGACTCTAAATATTTCAATCCTAACGAAATTTAAAGTTGAATTACCGAAATTTTAAAATTATTCAGAGAAAAAAATTTTCTCCATATTTTTTTTAGATATTATTAAATAAAGCTTTATATATAAATAAAATTTTCTCTCTTTTTTTTTTCGCCAATTTGCTATGCATGAAGCCGTTTTAAAATCGATATAAAAATGAAATTTTAAATTCTATTTGAAATATTAATGTTACTAGAATACTAAGACACCAATTATATTTATATAAATAAGCATTGTGCTATATCTTTTGTTATCAAGGATAAAGATATCTTCGATTGGGATTACATTTAGGCCTAATAACTTATCTGCAGACATGGTGAATGACGTGATAAGAGATAGTTCTAGTAGGCACAATACTTGTAAATAACCGTCTCAGAGATAGAGAGAGACAGAGCGAAATGATAAATAAAAACATTATATCATAAAATAAAAAGAGCTTCCAGAGCTAAGTTTCTTGTTCAACTTTTTATTTCCAAGCTTTCGGACTTGTCAGTTCTTCAACAGGAGTATCACGATAATAAAGTGATGATAAATACTATTTTTATACAAATTATTATTTGCATATTTTAAATATTTATGATATTGAAAGGGAGGGAAAAAACATTATAATTCAAAATGTATTGATCAGTACATTCATTTATACATCTGATATATTATTACGAATATTTCAAACATTTTCTTTATGTAGGTTTGATAAGAAACTAGTTAACTGTATTTTATAAGTTTATATAGTGATTATATAGTGATATAATTTTAAAGGTCATAAAAATGAAAACAAATAAACATTACTCTGTATCAAAATTCGAAACTATTATAGACGCGTATGATTCTTTTTAAGACTAAACAATTTCTACTGTCCTTACTGCAATGGAAAAATTAATGGGAGGGCCTGGATAATCAGTAAGGACAGTAGAAATTGTTTATTTTTAAAAAGAATCATACGCGTCTAAAATAGTTTCGAATTTTGATAACAGATGGCGCGCTAATGCATCATAATTATTCTGTATATAGGCTTTTTTGTATGATGATTTGAACATATCTTAGGGTTGTATTACGGTAAAAGTAGGCTAAGCTTGAAGTTGTATTTGTTTTTCCGAAGTGAAGATAAGTAATTCAGTTTTATCATGTATCTTGAAGCTCATTTCCCAAATCAAAGTAGGATAGCCTAATTTATATCTCACTCATTCAGTCTCAGCATCAATCTTCTAAGTTATTGCTTAGACAACGCTTTCCCATTAGCAACTTTAATCATGTCTATTAAAATGAAGCTCATTGAAAATAACACATTGAATTGATATATAAATTCATACACATTTAGAATATAATCCTTTGCTAGCAATTTTATATAATAAAGTAAAGGTCTAAGGATGATTAAAAAGATACTCATTCTTAGCCGTTTACTTTATTATCTAAAATTCATACACACATACACACACAAAATAATTTATATAAACAGGGTGTATAAGATATTGGAGGCCATGTTTTTATAAGCCCATAACTCAAATTTTTAGTTGCTGTTTTTATATATTTTAAAAGTACCTTCGGTCAAATATCTCATTTGCACAACAGACCGATATGGAAATATCGGAAATATCGGTTGTTGCCAAATCATTTATCCACAAGTGCTAAAGAAGATGGAGGCCACTGTCGGAAAAGCATCACCTCTGTCAAAGCGCAAACAGCGCTCTAAATCCGTGATAACATTTTTGTCATTGCAGCAGGGTCAAGAGATGAACTACTCTCGTCCTAGAACCTTCTTGAAAACCATTTCTAGTGATTTTAAAGTATTCGTTGACAAATATACAGAATGTGGTTCATGAAAACTTACGGAACGAGTCCTACATTATAAAAAGGAAAGTTTCGTGAGCGCAATCACAGCAATAACACCTACCCCGCTGTAAACACTCCTACTGAAAGTCTCCAGTAAAACGTACCATGTTTGGTTCATCCAGAATCAGAAGCTTAAGAATAGAAACTGTCAGCTAATTCTCTCCAACCTTAATTGCCTGGACGTGTGAGTTGTGCTTTGTTGTGTAACTGTCCACATCGCTGAAAGCTGTCATTGTCGCTCAAATGTCCAATCTCAATAAATACTATTTAATTCGTTCCTGTCAAGGTTTCCGATCTCGTATTGAAGCCATTATTAAGACTAATAGAGAGGAGCTATTTCGAATAAACCTATTTCGTATATATACCTCCAACAATTACAATATAATTATTTATCGTATATTTTGGAATAATATATCCAATTTTAAAAGTTTATCCACGTGACTATTTTTAGAAAATGTCCAAAATTTGTCCAATTACCTATTTTAT
Source organism: Cordylochernes scorpioides (assembly GCA_030710605.1). NCBI lineage: Eukaryota > Metazoa > Arthropoda > Arachnida > Pseudoscorpiones > Chernetidae > Cordylochernes > Cordylochernes scorpioides. The sequence goes on along the minus strand of CP092886.1, from coordinate 134,050,897 downwards.
TGATTATTTTTAAATTTCTGGAAATAATTCGGCCTAATATTTTAAAAATTAACATAATATTTTGCATAAATTGCGATATTTATTTATACTTGTATATAATTATATATGATAATATATATTTTATATATTATATATATATTTTTCTAACTACATATATGTTATGCATTTTTTGTTTTGTTTTTGAAAAAGAAAATTGAAGGTGCAGATGTGAAAATAGGAAATAAATTATTTACTTATCAAGTAGTTTTTATTTTGTATTACTTGAAGCAAATTACACATAAAATTATTTGTCACAGTATTATAGAATTTATAAAATGAATTCTATATTCGTGATTTAAAAAAAAAAGGTAGCTTAACTATACATATTTACAACAAATATCCAAAAAGTGGTAACTTCTAAATCTATGGTCAAAAATGTAGAACAGACAATGAATGAAAATAAAATATGTTTTTTATTAAAATAAAATAATTGCATTTTATATTATATAATATATATATATATTTCAAACATATATATATATATATATTTTAGATTTAATAAGTTATTAAAATTTAATCACACGGTTTATTTTTAAATTTCTTTTTTTTTTCTAAACATAAAAAATATTTTTGCTTAATCCTATAAAAACCCACTTTTTAAAGTGAGTTAGAAATTTTAGAAGTAAAAATATTTTCTTAAATTGTAAGAGTGTTCTTGAAGGAATTTAAAATATATATAGTCTCTATTATAGAATGGCCATTTAGTGGGATCCTAAAAGTTCTAAACAACCTGATTATATATATATGCTCCAGGATTGGGCCACTTTATAATATGGGAAATTCGCAGACGAGAGCAAAGAACCTAAGAGGCTTACGTTTTGAAGCCAACTTATTATAGGATAAGGAAATAGCGCTTGAATTCCCTCAACTTGTTATTCTAGCTTGTTTTATTTATTTTGTTTCCTTTTTTTTCAGAATTTGAATCATTTGAAAACTTAATGATGCTATATATTTTACAATATTTTACTATTTTGCATCATATATATATATATCCCGACAAATTCTCCATCTATATATATATATATAGTACACACAGAAATAAAAATCTGTATATCTGGAATCAAAAATTGAATCTTTTGTTGCACCTATTATACCAATTATTATATGAATATAGGAGTTCAAAATAATTATATATATATTTCTTTGAAAATAGAGCAATCCATAAATAAATCTTTAATTAAAAAGGCATATATTGGGTCAAAATATCATTTATTTACCAATATTTCAGTTGGCTGAACGCTAACCTTTATCAAGGTATTATAACATATTAATGTGTTATAATACCTTGATAAAGGTTGGCGTTCAGCCAACTAAAATATTGGTAAAATAAATGATATTTTGATCCAATATATGCCTTTTAATTAAATATATATATATATATATATATATATATATATATATATATATATATATATTTATATATATATATATTTCATATAAACATCTTCACAAATATATTCTTTCATAATATTACTACTTTAATAAATTATTTCCCCCGTGAAATAAATATACAAATAAATATTATAGTATATAACCATCTATATACAATCTAATAAAAATGATTTACACTATTTTATAAATGTGTTTTGTTATCACATTCTACACAATAGTGAAATCTAGTTGAACACCATCTTATGTTTATCGATATTGATATTTCTTGCACTATATTAAATATATGTTCTTCTTATTATATTTTATAGAATTATCATGAACACATGTTTACCTAACAGATAGTTTTGGGTATTAAACTAATTGATAATGGTTCCTATTCGATAATTTGATAATTCTTTCACTCTTTAAAGGAATTTTAAAAATGATTTTTAATCTGAAAAATAGATTGGTGGATAAAATTTTAATAGTTTACATAAAGTTTATATCAATATTATATATATATGTTATAAAATAATGAGATTTTCTGCTTGAATTTTGATTAACTTGAGAATTATGCTATGGTAATGCAGTAGTGGCAAAAATCTTGAAAGTATAATACTAAAAATAGTTTTGATCAGAGATTTCTTTAATTGAACTAAAGAAATATATAAAAGCATAATTTATTTATTTATTTCAATTCAAAACGTTATGTCCCCCTAGGGACACTTGCGCTAAATGTACATACAAATATAACAAAGAAAATATTCAACATGGAATGATACACAGAAAGTAACAGAAAGAAATTAAAAGCATAATTTGATAAAAGTAATGTCTGTCTTAAGGCGAGTAGAACAAGGAAAACAAAATATTATTTACATAATGTACAAACGGTTTGAGCCGGCCATCGGGAAACAACAACAATGAGTTTTTATAGGGGAAGCGTGATCTCTGGAGATCGATTTAACAGAGTATTTGAATCTATGAACTATAATATTAAATAAAATAATATTTTTATATAACATATATATCGACATAATATTTATTTTCTTAGGATAATACTTAACACAATCCTTTATATATTTAAACATAGAATTCGGTTATGTGAACATAACATACATATGACTATATGATCACTTAAAATATAATTTTATCACTCCTTCTTAATATAAAGTATAATTTAATATGAAGATAGGCTTTCTTATATGCATATTTTCTTCTCAGGAAATATCGCTCTAAATTTTCAATCAATAATTTTTTCTCAGATTTTTAGAAGGTAATTAGTTTTGTTAAAAATGATATTTAAGGAGCGCTTAAAAAAATAATGATCGTAAGTATGAGCCTTAAAAAATGCGTATTGACACAAATTATCATAAAATGAATAACCCAGAACACATATAAGAGTTTCGCTATAACTCAAAATCTCATTATTTTTCTTCAGGTAGGTATATAGATGATGAATAACCCAATTAACAAAGTTTTTTCCGATAATTAATGAGAAAAGTCACATTAACAGCTTTTAAAATGCTTTAAATTACAACATTAAATTACATAAAATATTCAAGAAACCCAAAGTATTCTAATAACCCGTCCTCCCCTTTGTTGTTAATAATTTGAGGGGCAACGATTTAGTAAATTGTTTTTTAAATCCGAGCTTTTGAGGTGGGAAGTTTATTTTTTCGAACGCTCTACTTGACAAACGAGAAAATTATTGCATCTACCTTTCCGACCTCTACGACCTGAAGAATATTCATGTTACATATGTGTTCTCGTTTTCTACTAATTCTTCTAGGTAACTGTTTAATAATGACCTTCTTATAATTACATGTGTGAATTGTTTTGGTTTTTTTCAGCTCATCTCGAAACCAATGTGAAATTGTATTTGTTATTTTCCATTTAGAAAAGTTGTAATTTTTATTTAATTACTATCGGGGGATAAATATATATATATTATTTTAAAAATTCTGTTGATTTTAGAATATTATTGAGATATAGAATTATTACTTGCTGATGCTGATTATTTTTTGGACAGATGAATATTATGATAATGTTATGCAGTATATGAGAATTTTTATTGATTTTGGATACATGAGTATGTTTGTAAAATTACAATCGTGATAATATTAATAAGAATAGTTTAAATAAGAATTTGCTTTAATTGAGCTTAAGGAATATTAAACACATAATTTGAGAAAGTACTACCTTATTTGAGGCTTGAAGAAGAAAATAAAAGATTACATATTTACATATGTACAAAAATATTTGAGCCGGCCAACGGGAAACAACAACAATGGGTTTGTATAGGGAAAGCCGCAACATCTGGCGGTCGATTTTACAAATTAGTTTGAATTCTATAGCAATATAATTTTTAATTAAATCATTTTTATATAACATATATATATAAATATGAGAGTAAGTAATTTGCTTTAAGTCACACGTGTGCATGTATTTTCACTTCTTCATAACCTATTTTAGTAGTTGTAGAATAAGAATGTTTTACTCTGTCAGACGTTTGCATTGATTTGGTTTCTTCATAAATTCCTAAAGGAATTCTCGAAGTACCTGTGTACATGTGCATTATGTGAATATAGGCTTTGATATTAAAATATAATCTCGGTACATGCAGAACCACCATTTAATACAGATATACATACATGTGTTCGCGTTCTTTTAATATAACCCTTTCATTACATGCATGTGAGGATACGTCGTTATATAAAACATGTGCATGTATTTTCTATAGCATTATCATTCTATGTAATTGAGAAATTATAAACATTCTAACATCAAATATCTACATGTGTTTATTAATAATAAATTTCCTTCAGGAACCTACGGAATAACTGTTTTCTCGCGGAAACTTATCCTTATTCTTTGTGTACTTGGATTTTCCTATTGGACTATCAACTACGGAAATCTCCTAATAAAAACAGATATTAAAATTTCTATGATTTCTTCATCGATACTGATCTGAAAAAGTATAGACCGTTTTACATCACTCTTGTGCTTTGGTCTGGTATCTTTATCAAGACTAATTGAGATTTGTTAAAATTAAGCAAATTAGTGATATCTAATTATTTTACATATAAACCTATGTGAGAAATTACCTTTTCCACAATTTTTATTAAGATTCAAAAATGTTTACATATATAAATGTTTAAATAACAAGACATATATTGGATCGAAATATCATTTATTTTACCAATATTTCAGTTGGCTGAACGCCAACCTTTATCAAGGTATTATAACATTTTAAAGTGTGTCAACAACAGTTGTTTGAAGATTTATTTATGGATTGCTCTATTTTCAAAATATATAAATGTTTCCGTTGAGATATAAAAATGTTCTTTAACATTCTATTTTAATAAACAAATCACGGATCATATAAGAGATTAATTAAATAGGCATTTTACCGTCTCAGTTAGGTGACAGAGTCGCGTACTTGGGTGAATAATTTCACATCAAATTTTCTAACAAATTTATTCCCATTAAGTCAACAAGTTGTGATGTAAAATATTTATGCATTAAGAATGCAGGGATGTTTGCCTCTCCCCATTTTGTGTGTCATCATGCTACCTAAATAAACCTTAGAGTTTGATTTATGTACGCACACATTTACATGAGTGTTAATGTTACTAAATATTGCCTACATTAAATATTTACTTTTAGTAACTTACTTATCTGAATTAATATTTTACTACAAATAAATTTATATAGCAAATTTATATATTAGTCACCACGTAAAAAATAGATTAAGTAATTTTCAATTTATATAGAAATTTAATAATTTCATCAAAAATAAAAATTTCAAGGCAAACTAATTATTATTTTTCTTACAAAAAAATGTTCTCAAAGTTTTATAACATTCTTAAAAAAAATCAAATACAATTTTCTCTGCTTTTTTTTCAGAAATTGCATCAAGTTTTCCTTTTTTTTTTCTATATATATTTCAGAGGAAATTATTTTCCTAAATCTATTTCCAACTTCATATGCTTATTTAACCGGAGGAATTTATGGCGCTAGAGTGAGCGAGTTAAACAACTGACGGAGTATCCACCTCCGCTTTAATCAAATTCCCCGAGATATTATTGGCTGCGATAATGATAGAATATTCTATTTACTTGTGAACACATATACCATTTACACTATTTACTCTAAAGGTGAGTATTATTTACTGTTTATTTTATTAAGGTATATAGAGTCTCTTGCTTCAATTATATATAAATTACTCTAGAAAATATCCGTATGTGATTAGAGGATAAAAAATTTACTTATATTCACATATATTGATATCATTTTTCAAAATTTTATAATTTTAATAATACTTAGATAATAATAATTGAATAATAATTTAAAAAAAAAAACCACGTTCTGACTATGAGGCCAAAAATTTAATATGTACACTGTGTGACAGGGAAATTACTGAAGAACTCCCCCATAACCTGCTTAATTGTACAGCCCTTGATGCAGAGAGGAAGGCCCAGTATCAACAAATTAAATGTATCAACACTTCACCCTACGTATTGCTTTCAAAAATATCAGCAAACAAATCTAAGGCAATAGCTTACTATAAATATTTTCAATCATCATTATGTAAGGACGAGTCAACAAGTGAATGACTTTGAGACGAAGAGTAAAGCCAGTTCAATTTCTATGTAAATAACACAAGATGATAATTACCTTACCCAATTGAGAGAATCTGTATGAGGCAAGTCCCTAATAAAGGGTTTTGTGTGTGTATAATACTTAGAGTAAATATTACCTTCTACTGTACTTACTGCGATGAGAAATATTGGGAGGGCAGTAAGGACAGTAGAAAGTTTGCTTTATTAGGAAAGAAACAGTCGTTCTTTAATAGTTTTATTTCTTTAATACAGGTGCGTTATTGCTTTATAATTGGCTTATGTATCCGACACTGGAGAATATGTTCATAAAAGTCGGTGGGTAACACCCTCGATTCCCGACAGTCATGAACCGGGATTGAATCCCGCGTTAACATTTTGTTTAATATGTGATGACCTTCACATATTATTCATTGTTGCAATTATCATAAACTAGGTTGCTCTTTTTAAGCGGTACCTAATAATGTGATTTTGGAACAGAACAGAATTTATTTATTCTAAAACACATTTTATATGAAAAAATAGTACTGAGTGAATTTGTACTAGGAACGTGCAGCTGAAAGTTACTGATGGTTTGCGTTATCTATAGGAATAAATATCAAGTAATCGTTTATATATATATTTTTAATCGGATTATTGGCCAAATATCTAGCTCATATTCTGGTAAAATTAAAGATCAGCGATTAGTTTTTATTTATTTTGATAGATGGCGCAAGTCATCAGTACCTTTAATTATAGAACAATAAAGTGATGTTTTTCTCTTTTAACAGATTATTATGTTATTCACTTTAAACATAATCAATATTTATCGTTTATATCCATAAAGCTATATAATTAGGCGTTGAATGATAAAATCAATTGTTTAACAACCATTTTAAATATTTATTTATTTAAATAAATTTTTGTATTTTACGTACATTTGATTCATAGAAGCCATATACATAAAACCATCATAATATACACATGCCCTATAATTACCTTTTTTCCAAAAAGAAGTCGAAACCCATTGGCAGAGTGCCATCTAGTATAATAAAAATCAACTAAACGTTGATTCAGATTATTTCATAATATTTTCTTCATTAATCATGAAAAGCCAACCACATACACGTTTCGGGCTGTTGGCCCTCTTCAGTGTAGTGCAAGCTGTACCTTAACGACCAAATAATCGATAATGATCGCTAAAAATATATATATAGTGTTCAATATAAATTCATTTAGTGTTATTATTGGCTATTTTAAAACATTTATTTTTGGGCGAGAACCCTTGTTGTTAAACAGGTCTATTTTGATTTATAGATAAGATATATTTACCTTAATGTTTTAAAAATAGAGCATTCCATAAATAAATCTTTAATTAAAAAGGCATATATTGGATCAAAATATGATTTATTTTACCAATATTTCAGTTGGATGAACGCCAACCTTTATCAAGGTATTATAACATATTAATGTGTTATAACATTAATATGTTATAATACCTTGATAAAGGTTAGCGTTCAGCCAACTGAAATATTTTGATAAAATAAATATTATTTTAATTCAATATATGCCTTTTTAATTAAATAACTTAATGTATGTATGTATATATACATAGGCATCAGGCATCTCCTGATCAGGCAACTTAAAGTTGCTGATGGCTTGCGCCATCTGTCGGAATTTCACCAACTTTTAGTTGCACGATCAGGAGATGCCTTTTTCTTAATTTATCCACCTGATCCTAGTACAATTTCACCTTTGTTCTATATTTATATATATATATATCCGTTGTTAAAAATCTTGCCGTTAAACATTTTAAGTATTCATTGATACATTCAGAATATCCAATTCAAAAATAATAATATAAATTTATTTTGCTCATTTTTGCATCTATTTCACTCTTCATTATATATATATTCAGTCTTAAAAAGGATATATTAATTGCATAAAATAAATCTATATATATTAGAATTATATAGCTGGATATTAGAAATACTTCCCAGAAAATAAACAACTAATAGATAAGAATTTATAGTTGGTATTTATTGTTTTATATTGTATTTTTTATATAATAAATTGAAAAGAAAGATGTGTATATATTATTAAAAAGTCAAAATTTAAAATATCTTCATGAGAAAAGAAAAATAATTCTAATTAAAACTAACACAGAACAGTAAATGAATAATAAATTCGTCCTTGATTAAAAAATTATAAAAAGGCTTAATTACCTACGATAAAGGAAGGAAAAGAAAACTTTAGAAATTATCAATCAATTAAAATATAAAAATTAGGTCAAAAAATAAAGTTGGACATTAATTTACTGGCAATTTCTGAGCCAATATTAAACTTCTTAATTAGACTCCGAATTGTTTCTGGAGGCAATTTATTTTTTAAAAGGTGGCAAGAGTTCTCTATTCTAATAGCTATTCTTTAACCTCTTTTTGAATATTTAGAGACAAGTTTTCTCTTTATATAAAACTATAACCTCTAACTATTCCAATTATTTCTTCCTTAGATTTTTTGTAATCTACTATTATATATCTTAATTCTGTTCTCCTTTGTGTCTCTATATATGTATATGTTATAATATAAATTGGTAATTTACAGGTTATTATTGTTGTACCATTAGTGGCAAGGTACAAGAATAAATCCGACCATAAATGGATTATTACTAAATATTAATAATCCTTCATTCTAACTACAGTTAAACCTGTCTATAGCGCTCTCTAAAAAGCGCCTTCCTCTCTATAGCGCCCAATTTTAAACATTAAAATGTAAACATTGGTGAGTCCCAAGAAGGGGCTCTATTGACAGGTTTAACTATATATATAAATATGATAGAGAATCAGAAGATCAAAATATATTAAAAAGTCGATGAGTATGGAATGTTTCGGCCAAAATATCATCGACGGGCCTGTAACAAGGCTCTAGAGTTTATCAACGGAGAAAAGAGACGCAGGGGCCCAGTAAGACGACCCTAGCTTGTCCAGCATGGTCTGACCAGTGTCCAGCTCGACGACATCTCGTGTGGACGCACCCACCTACCACCTGACAACATTCTCAAACAGTGCTGCTGTAAACAAGTTTGTTCAGTGATGTTTGGCCAACCCAATTTCTTGAGATACGTAGATGAGTTTTCTTGATTTCTCAGGAAATTGGGTAGGCCAAATATCACGGAACAAGTTTAATAAATGCTTAGTTTATTTTTGTTTCACTAGATGGCGCTCTGCATTACTGTCTGTGTAGAGATTTCACTACTGTCACACACTGACCCTACAACAATCACTATTAATTAATATTTTTGTAAGATTTGGCTGAATTCGCAATTCATACGATATGATGTTGTGAACTCGAAGCCGCCCCTGTACTGATGAGGGCCATTGCCCGAGACACTGGTATACAGCTTGGTATCTGTCTGAATTTTCCAAAACATGTCTTATGGTTATTCACAGATCTGAATTTGTACTTTTTTTTGCAAGAGAAGATCAAATAAATAACTTGTTGTAATGCATTTATCATATGTATTTATTAAAAAGGAGAAACGCTCTGTTTTTGTATGGATACTATTCTTCCGCACTTAGATAATAATGAATCGTCTGTTTCAAAATAATATTACTATCATTAAGTATGTTTTTATTGTGGAGGCACGTTGGTCAATTGAACGTTACAAGTATCGGGCGGTGAAGCCTGCCTGGGCTGAATGGTCACGTAGAGGCTCTGAATATTAGATGGCAATACAGCAGTCTTCTTTGTGCAACCTACCCATAGAATTAGTAAGAGGGGTTGGTTGCCTTCTTAGATAAAAACCTTCTTTAATTTTACTCCACCACACGCGCATTCTCTCACGCAAATGCCTTTATACACAAATACCTTTTGAATGTAGAACTTTTATTTCCACTCTTTTCTTCTTTGTGTTTTAAAATTGTGCAGACATCACACACGCGAGCTCTCTCTATACATAATTAATATAAGTACAGTGTGTGTGGAGTGTTTTTTGTGGCATTTGATTATTGGAGAAACCTTACTAGATTTTGGTGGGATTCTCTTTAAAAACATATTTATTTTCTTTTATAAAAAACATGTTTAATTCTATATTTATGCAATATTTTAAAAAACATGCTTTATTAATATGACATGATGACCTACTAAAAATATCGATTAATGGATGTATTTAAAACAACAGCTCTCAAGTAGACTCTCTTGTAATGATTTAGAGAACCAAGTGAAGAGAAAAACCAAGAAGAGAAAAACCTCCATCATTTTGGAGGAGCTTGATTAAGGTGGCACACCATTCTTGGAACTGTTTTACCTAAATAATAATATAATGGTGGAAAAACTTCATGGATGTATAAGACATAACCTTGTATTAAAGTTGAGGAGTTCTATTAGAAATGAAAATGAGAAGAAACAAGGAGAACTCAAACTTTTTGATGAAGTCATCCTTATACAAATAAATTGACCCACCGCCCAATAGGTCGGTCCTAGGTTATAGATAGAGCTGGCTGATGTTATAGCCGCAGTTATCGGAGGGCAGCGCTCCCTCACGGTGTCAGCGAGGAAAATAAGTCATAGATAATTAAAGGGCGATCTATCAATTGGTCCATTCATTTTACTTCACTTTCCCCATTCCTTCACGTCGCCATCAAACTAATTACTTGGACCTCGCTATAGAAACGGTCATCGCGAACTTTAGCCTTTCCCCCCACCCTACCTCTTTTTTACCATTTGAATATAGATCATTTGTGTTTGTTATATAGATATTTTATTCTAATTCTTACCACCAGGTTATTTCTTCATGTGAATTTGAGACGATACACAATTCGATCCAAATTAAAAATTTTGTGTCTTATGGTATTTTATGGATTTTTGAAAGAATAACTTATAAAAATGGGTGTTTTGCGTGGTACTTTAGATGTGAAAATTTTAACATATGAAAAAGCTTGCTCTTTTAGTATATATTAATATATACGAATATATATATATTTATATATCAATGTGTGTAAGTCTTTGTATTCAAAAGAAATATTGTCTTCAGCAGATATGTAATACCCATGCATCAGGGTGCATGGTATAGCACTTAGAAATGGTTCATAATTTAATGAACATATACGTTGTATAATCTCATAAGACATAATGGTTTACAAACATTTTGTTAAAATATTGTGTTTTCTCGATTAAGGATAAATGCAAAAAAAAAAATTCAAGTAAATCACTAGCACTACTTTCAAAGAGAGTTTCTTTTATCTACTTAATGTCTTAAGCTTTCACGTGATAAGGCTTTATGAATTCAATGTTTTTGCGCAGAGTCCTATGATATATAATAGAAGCATAACTAGTATATAGATTGATTAGCGTATGTAAGTATCTTATGGTATTTGAGAGAGGTAAAGTTTTAGATTATTCTGACATTTATGAATTAAGAAGGATCAGAAGATGAGTTTCTTTTATTATCTATATATATAAAAATGAATGTCTGTCTGTCTGTCTGTGTGTGTGTGTGTCCTCTATGGATTCAAAAACCATACATCCAATCGCCGTGAAATTTTGGGATATTATGAGGTGTATCCCCGGAAAGGTTTACGAAAAAAAATTTCTTGAATATCTTGAATATCCTTAGAGTTATTTGCAGATTTGTATATTTAACTCGCAAGCAGCCCTACCATTGAGACGGAGATAGGCTTAGTTTGCTGCTCCTGATGACCTTGGGTCATTGTGTGAGTCACAGCATGATGCTACAAAAACACTCTCTCTGGGGATTTTACAGCGTCGACAACCTGTAAGATTGCCTCTCTCATATATTATACTTTAAACATCTGCTTAATTAAAGCATTTTTCATTTGAAAGAGACTGCTCTCTTAACCCCCTTTAGACAACATTAAATGATATCCCGTGTCGATGATTTTGTAATGTATAGAATTAGGAAAGACAAAATTCAGGATGACACGGCTCACAGGGAACGGTAAAAAATGTTCACTTTACCGAGGAAATACAAAATTCGGGATGACACGGCACACAGGGACCGGGAAAAAATGATCACCTTATCGAGAGATTCACGACCATGATTTTATTCAACTTATCGAGTATTTTTCAAGGGACCGGGAAAATATGTTCACTAGATAAAACGATTATTTTGTAATATAGAAAATTAGGAAATACAAAATTCAGTATGACACGGCACAAGGGACCGGGAAAGAATGATCACTTTATCGAGAGATTCAAATTTACGAGTTTCAAATCATCAAAATATATCTTTCTTTTTTTATATGTTTATAGAGAATTGTTTTAACAAATGTTCGTTATACAAACCTTTACTCGGGTAAAACCCGGGCGAAGCCGGGCACATCCGCTAGTATATAATAAAAGAAACTCATCTTCTGATCCTTCTTAATTCATATACCTTACTAGAAGAGTCTTTACCTTTATTCTGACATTGTTATGTCTCTCTACTATATATATATATATTTATATATACGATAATATATATAGAGAGTAATTGAGATTGAAACTTATTTATTACATCGTAAATAAAAGTTTTAAATAAATATATATGGAAAGAGAGATATATGTTTGTTATTTTATTGATGTTTTTGTGCCTAACTTGTGAAGTTTTATTCCAGACTATATAGCGACAGTTCCATTCCCAACATGAGTATTCCTGTGGTCACACATAGAGATGTGGAGAACCAGACATGAGTATTTCTGTGGTCACACATAGAGATGTGGAGAACCAGACATCAGTATTCCTGTGGTCACACATGGAGATGTGGAGAACCAGACATCAGTATTCCTTTGGTCACACATGGAGATGTGGAGAACCAGACATGAGTATTTCTGTGGTCACACATAGAGATGTGGAGTACCAGACATCAGTATTCCTGTGGTCACACATGGAGATGTGGAGAACCAGACATGAGTATTTCTGTGGTCACACATGGAGATGTGGAGAACCAGACATCAGTATTCCTGTGGTCACACATGGAGATGTGGAGAACCAGACATGAGTATTCCTGTGGTCACACATAGAGATGTGGAGAACCAGACATCAGTATTCCTGTGGTCACACATGGAGATGTGGAGAACCAGGAGGAGAGTAATTGGGCGCGTCGTAGAATCGTCGCTAATTATTCCCCTCAACTGAACCTTTATTCAAATATTGAACAATTTCGCGGAATCTGCCTAATCCCTCGCGGTATCGGATACCTCAGCTTAGAGGCAATTATATAGCCAAGTATGGTCGCAACATAGTTTTGTTGAGGTTGATTGTCAAATTATAAAATATAACCTAAATCACTTTTATTGTCTTTTAAAATAATTTAAAAGGTAATTTTCGTTCTTTACAACACTGAATAGAAGATAAAATTTTATTTAGAAGTCCTGGCTCATTAGCTGTGAACCAATTCATATATCCAGACTGCAAAATAGTTCATTGTTCATTCTGATTAAATAGACAACGTTTGGAACTACACTAGAACTTCTAATGAGAACTCGCTTGGAAACAAACAGATTCTTGGCCTCCTACAGATAGTCGCTCATTGGAGGATGACTTATATATATACGAGTAACTTGTATTTTACCCGGATGATCTCTCATTGGAATTTAACTTATAAATAACTTTTATTTTATCCTGGATGGTCGCACATTGGAAGTTGACTTATATCTAACTTGTATTTTACCCGGATGATATCTCATTGGAATTTGACTTATAAATAACTTGTATTTTACCCTGGATGGTCGCACATTGGAAGTTGACTTATATCTAACTTGTATTTTACCCTGGATGGCCGCACATTGGAAGTTGACTTATATCTAACTTGTATTTTACCCTGGATGGTCGCACATTGGAAGTTGACTTATATATAACTTGTATTTTACCCGGATGATCTCTTCTTGGAATTTGACTTATAAATAACTTGTATTTTACCCTGGATGGTCGCACATTGGAAGTTGACTTATATCTAACTTGTATTTTACCGGGATGATCGCACATTGGAAGTTGACTTATATCTAACTTGTATTTTACCGGGATGATCGCACATTGGAAGTTGACTTATATATAACTTGTATTTTACCCGGATGATCTCTCATTGGAATTTGACTTATAAATAACTTGTATTTTACCCGAATGATCTCTCATTGGAATTTGACTTATAAATAACTTGTATTTTACCCTGGATGGTCTCACATTGGAAGTTGACTTATATATAACTTGTATTTTACCCGGATGATCTCTCATTGGAATTTGACTTATAAATAACTTGTATTTTATCCTGGATGGTCGCACATTAGAAGTTGACTTATATATAACTTGTATTTTACCAGGATGATCGAATCCGGGTAAAATACAAGCTAGATATAAGTCAACTTCCAATGTGAGACCATCCAGGGTAAAATACAAGTTATTTATAAGTCAAATTCCAATGAGAGATCATCCGGGTAAAATACAAGTTATTTATAAGTCAAATTCCAATGAGAGATCATCCGGGTAAAATACAAGCTAGATATAAGTCAACTTCCAATGTTCGATCATCCTGGTAAAATACAAGTTATATATAAGTCAACTTCCAATGTGAGACCATCCAGGGTAAAATACAAGTTATTTATAAGTCAAATTCCAATGAGAGATTATCCGGGTAAAATACAAGTTATTTATAAGTCAAATTCCAATGAGAGATCATCCGGGTAAAATACAAGTTATATATAAGTCAACTTCCAATGTGCGATCATCCCGGTAAAATACAAGTTAGATATAAGTCAACTTCCAATGTGCGACCATCCAGGATAAAATACAAGTTAGTTATAAGTCAAATTCCAATGAGAGATCATGAGAAAGAGACACGGAGAGATAAAATCATCATTACGTAGTGTTGACCACGCCCAACACAAGGTGCCATTGTTAAGAATGAAAACACGAAGGATTTAGTTTGGGAATTACGGGTCAGCAATGGATACCATTGCTGGGAAAACACAATAATTTAACGTACCATCTACAATTATATCTCTCTTATATATAAAATTCTGCTAATTATATTCTAAAACTCCCAACGTCACTGAGCGGCTAATAGGAAAACTGTCACAGTTTCAAGCCCGAATTACAAATTATACCGAAAAAAGGTTTATTTGCAAAATTTATTTCTCTGCCTCATTTCCACAGTATTTGATCTATTCGGACGAAACTTTGCAACGATATAGAGTTAGGTCAGGAAGAAATCAATGCTATAATTTCAAACTCGAAATACGCCAATTATTCTATAGCAGGTGAATTTTAAACCTTCCATTTGTTCTACTTTGGTTGCGACAATATTTGATCCATCAGATGAAACTTGGATACGACATGGAATTAAATTTGGAAGAAACAACTGTCATAGTATCAACCACGGGATATGCAAATTAAACCGACATCATGTAATTTGCGTTTTCCGTTTTTTTGCCAACCAAGGAAAAACCGGTTTATTTTCTTAGTTGAATATAAAACTTTTATGTATAAATATTGATTATAAGTAGTACTGTAATATACACCAAGTCGGTTTATAATATAATATAGAAGTACGTATAATATTCGTATTCTATATATATTCGCCCGCTGATTGGTTAACCCCTGATTTTATTTTACTTTGAAAATACATGTGCAAGCAAGTTTGGTTGCTGAGTTTAGATTAGGTGTCGTATAAAAGTGTTTCACACAAACCAAAATTACAAACTGTTTTCTAAATGGTACTATTTGAAACATATAGTTGAAGATATTCTTCTGTTCCCCAATTGTGCCATTAGAAAAATAAGGGCCTGACTCATCAGTAGTGAAAATGATGTAGGTCTCAAACATCACCAATTTTATAAGGGATAGAGTTTAAATAATAGTGAGAGAGAGAATGGAGTTAGAAAGAAATATCAGAATTATTGGCGAACATATCAAAATTATAATTGATATTACCAGAATTATAGAACATAAAAAATGTTAGAAACAAAGGCCATCATATATACAAGTATATATGAGAATAAGAAAAAAAAGGGTCAAGTGTTGATATTTAAAAAAAATGCGTATGTGAGCGGTTAGGATGTGCCAATTTTGTTTTTAATATATATGTAACTTCTTATTAATCAAAAATATATTCCAAATAAATAAATTGTATATGTAATACATATTTACATATATTTCGGATGCAAGTTGAGAATTGGGAAGTTCATGTACGCCTTTATCACGCACATCTTAATAATTAAATAAATTTATTATTGACTTTCTGCTTCATTAACCAATCTCTAGATTTAATTGCAAAAAATATTGCGTTTTTTTGTTCCAACTCTACATTTATTGTCTTAATTTAAAGGGTATTTTATGAATATTCATCTTTTAAATTAGTTTTTTGTTTCCTTTTTTTTCTTCCTTGAACATTATAATCAATATTATGATATCTAATTGAATTTATTTCTTAAAAATATCAATATAAAACATTTCTATATTGAAAAAATAACGCCGAATAGGGAAATGAATATTTTTATTGAAATATTGGGGTTGTGTAATATACATATAATATATGAAAAAATAGTACAAATGTAACATTGTACTGGGATAAGGTGCATAAATCATGAAAAAAGAAAAAGGCATCTCCTTATCGTGCAACTGAAAGTTGCTGATGGCTGAGCGCCATCTATCGGAATAAATATCAACTATTCTCGTTGATTTTTTTATTCCATAATTGGCCAAATACCCATTCTTGATTAATCAAGAAAAGCTAACCACGGACGCGTTTCGGGCTGTTGGCCCTCATCAGCGTGGTGCAAGCTGTACCTCAAAGACCAAAAAAAAAAAAATTGGTCATTAAGGCATCCTGAAAAATCATGAAACGGGTAGTTAAGGCCAGAATTGCGTGAGGACTCTACACAATGTGAAAAAATAGTACAAATGTAACATTGTACTGGGATAAGGTGCATAAATCATGAAAAAAGAAAAAGGCATCTCCTTATCGTGCAACTGAAAGTTGCTGATGGCTGAGCGCCATCTATCGGAATAAATATCAACTATTCTCGTTGATTTTTTTTATTCCATAATTGGCCAAATACCCATTCTTGATTAATCAAGAAAAGCTAACCACGGACGCGTTTCGGGCTGTTGGCCCTCATCAGGTGGTGCAAGCTGTACCTCAAAGACCAAATAAAAATTGGTCATTAAGGCATCCTGAAAAATCATGAAACGGGTAGTTAAGGCCAGAATTGCGTGAGGACTCTACACAATGTGAAAAAATAGTACAAATGTAACATTGTACTGGGATAAGGTGCATAAATCATGAAAAAAGAAAAAGGCATCTCCTTATCGTGCAACTGAAAGTTGCTGATGGCTGAGCGCCATCTATCGGAATAAATATCAACTATTCTCGTTGATTTTTTTATTCCATAATTGGCCAAATACCCATTCTTGATTAATCAAGAAAAGCTAACCACGGACGCGTTTCGGGCTCTTTGAGGTACAGCTTGCACCACGCTGATGAGGGCCAACAGCCCGAAACGCGTCCGTGGTTAGCTTTTCTTGATTAATCAAGAATGGGTATTTGGCCAATTATGGAATAAAAAAATCAACGAGAATAGTTGATATTTATTCCGATAGATGGCGCTCAGCCATCAGCAACTTTCAGTTGCACGATAAGGAGATGCCTTTTTCTTTTTTCATGATTTATGCACCTTATCCCAGTACAATGTTACATTTGTACTATTTTTTCACATTGTGTAGAGTCCTCACGCAATTCTGGCCTTAACTACCCGTTTCATGATTTTTCAGGATGCCTTAATGACCAATTTTTTTTGGTCTTTGAGGTACAGCTTGCACCACGCTGATGAGGGCCAACAGCCCGAAACGCGTCCGTGGTTAGCTTTTCTTGATTAATCAAGAATGGGTATTTGGCCAATTATGGAATAAAAAAATCAACGAGAATAGTTGATATTTATTCCGATAGATGGCGCTCAGCCATCAGCAACTTTCAGTTGCACGATAAGGAGATGCCTTTTTCTTTTTTCATGATTTATGCACCTTATCCCAGTACAATGTTACATTTGTACTATTTTTTCACATTGTGTAGAGTCCTCACGCAATTCTGGCCTTAACTACCCGTTTCATGATTTTTCAGGATGCCTCAATGACCAATTTTTTTTTTTTTTGGTCTTTGAGGTACAGCTTGCACCACGCTGATGAGGGCCAACAGCCCGAAACGCGTCCGTGGTTAGCTTTTCTTGATTAATCAAGAATGGGTATTTGGCCAATTATGGAATAAAAAAATCAACGAGAATAGTTGATATTTATTCCGATAGATGGCGCTCAGCCATCAGCAACTTTCAGTTGCACGATAAGGAGATGCCTTTTTCTTTTTTCACATATAATATATATAAATGTATAAACAACACATACAAATAAAATAAAATATCACTCCTCATTATATGTATAACATTTTGAAAAAATGTAAGACATATATATATATAAATATATCTTAGGACGTTTTGTGGCGCTGAGTTTGTTGTTCACACCCACTAAATATGTTATAACACCTTGATAAAGGTTGGCGTTCAGCCAACTGAAATATTGGTAAAATAAATGATATTTTGATCCAATATATGCCTTTTTAATTAAAAATAAATTGATCTGCATATATACTTGGGTTTATATATATTTCTAATATGTCTTTATAATAAGACATACATTAAACACTGTTATTAGTTATGAAAAACTTTTTCACAATGTTATTAATGTTAACCTCGATAAAATAATACATTATAAATAGGTTACGATAGGTATTTGAGAAAAAAGCATGACAAGTAATAATACATATATTATTAGGCACCTTAGTCCTGTCTTCCATATTGATCAATTTCTCTAGCTTCTCAAATTTATCATATCAATTCAGTCGAAATTCAGTTGAAATTAAGTTAAATCTATGTATAATTAACTCAACTATTTTTTTAAAATTCGCTAATATAGAATTAATTCATAAATTCTATATAACTGTGAAAAATGTTTTATTGTAATTTTCTTCACAAGTAATTTAAAATAAAACTACATGATAGTAAATGATTATTCTTCTGCTTTTATTTCAAGATTACACGGCTACAAAAATACCATTACGTACTCATGTACTTAAAAGAACCAGCAATTAATCTCTCATCTCAACAAAATATCTTAATATAATAGTAAGCCGACACAAATTTATTATAACATATATATATATATATATAGTAAATATTGAAAATATATTCTGAAAAAGCCCAAGGTACGTAGCTAATACTTCTAAAGAGAAGCCCGTCTATAACGCAAGTATAGTGGAGAACAGAGAGCAGACGATAAGTAAGACTCTCCACTATATTTTATTTCCTCGGCTGATCGGAGGAATGAATGGATAGACACAAATGGCAGAGTGATTCCTATAGATCATACTTGGCCATTTGTCTATCCATTCTTGGAGCAGTGTGATTACGTAGTTTTTCAAATAAATGGCGGTCCAGGGATGGATTCCGCTCATAAAACTCCTCCGTGAAGTATGGAGCTGGAGTTTGCCGCCTTAATGGATGGACCATCGTTTTTTAATTAAGAGCACTATTAAAGAGCATTAAATGGAAATACCACAACCTCCGCATTGCAGTGATTATTTGATGGACATAGCATAACATCATATACATTTTGAATAATTCACATATATCTATATTGGAATACTAGCATACTACTTTATTATAAATAGTATATTTTAAAAGAAAAATTAAAAAATGTGTTATGACCATAGTATACACCTTAAAGGGGTTACTCATATGAGATCTGTTTTATATTATCCTTTAATTGGCTTTCTCTTTTTTCCAATCTCAATAAAGCATGAACAAATCATTTTCTTTACCACCGTTGTGTGCGAAGAGGCAAAGGAGGATGTTTCTCATAGACCCGGCCGTTTAGTTAGCAGTTATTTTATAAAATGTCTTATATTTTTATTTAGTTTTGTAAATGTTGGGTGGCGAGAGACAATCCAAGTTTGGATATTCGCTATTGGTTATTCTCGAGTTTCTCCTTCGCGCATTTTTAACAGCATTGTGCCAGAATCCAAGCTCCAATTATGTGAATCTTAATATTAAAGAGAACTTATAGTATTATTGTCTCTCTCTCTCTCAAGACTTAGTTTCACTACCTTAACAAACACAAATTATGGAAATATATTTTCCTTCATATTAAAGTAATGTAAGTTCTACTAAGAAAGTTTTAATATAAAGTGATATTTTTGTCCAGCATTGTAGCGTTAAAAATTCTTGAGCTAATCGAAATATTTTCCCTTAAATAACTTGTTATTTTGGAATATGAAAATGAATGTTAATTTAAATTCTGGTGACCTTTTCGTCGGTTGATATATTTAATCACAATTAAAATCTTTCATACAGAGGTAGGCTGATGTTAAATTATTTACAAAAGTTAGTGTGCAACCATCATTATTTTACATTGTCCAAAGCTATTTATTTAGGAGTGGTTTTATTATTAAAAAACCGCCTGAAATATTTATGAAATATAGATATCTTTATTTTGGTTAAATTTTAATTAGGCTACCCCGAATAATCTAAGAATATTTCATCTCAATGAAGTGTCAGTCGAAGTTGACATTATTAGAACCAATGCTTCATCTCGACGGGATTCCAAATAGCGAAGACGAAACTATGGCAACCGCTCCCTAGCGACCATTTGGTAGAAATATGCATCAATTCGCCAGCGAGATCTATCTGAGTTCTCATATTTAGGAACAGAGAGCGTTAATGTCGTGTTATTTCGTCCTTGGCTGGACTCATTTAAAGTCCTAGTCCCTACATTATTTACTTCAAGCTCTGGCTTCAGCGCTAAGTTAGTTCAATCTCTGGCTTTTCCCACGTGGTCAGTTAAATAACTGGCTCTATATCACCGGGTAAATTTAGTCTCTGCTTTAACTATTTCTCGGTTCTGGCTTCACTACCTGATCAATTCATGATTTGGCTTTCCATTGAATTAGTTAAACATATGACTCGCTATCTGCTTAAATCAAGCTTTGGATTCACCAACGGGTTTGACTTTAACACTTGTCAGTTCAGGTTTTGGCTTTACTACCAGGTCAGTTCAAGCTCTGGTGTCACCACTGGGCCAGTTCGTGATTTGACAATTGGATGTTTATCATCCGAGGACAGGGCGGTGAACCCAGGACGGCGGGTAATATTGATATCGATGGCTAGAATGCAAAGAAGAAATGATTGGACGCGCTTTATACTTTTTTATTGATATATATGGTGTGTTTTTAGATATATGTAAATATTACTCCTTTATAATTGTTTTGAGAGTATCAGCGCCTATACAGTCTCTCATAATATTGGTTAGACCGTCGAAGAAGCCTCTTGCTTTATTTTATGCCTAATCAAATAAACGCATCGCCTTTCTCAACCGAGTGTTTAAGATTCAAACCTATTGTAGAGATTCAAAGTTAATTTTATAATGAATTTGTCTCCTCTACATATCATCATCAGCATTTATTTGTAAGAGGAACTTAAAATCTTAAAAACTTAAAATGAAATCACGTGTGAACACCCTAAAAAATCGCAGGTAAATTGAAATTATTACATCAAAATATGTAGATACACACGGAAAATGAGTTTAATTGTTGAAATTACTTGTTTATGTATATAAAAGAACATTAGTTGAATCTATGTATTTTCTCTTACAAATGTAATCTATAACTTTAGGATTTATCTTGGTAAATGATTTAGAGATAACTACGTGTTGACAAGGATATTGGAATTAATAAATGTGGAGGAGACGAAGGAAAAGTAAGTTCTTGCAGAAACAAGTTGCAGACGTCCCCATCTCATTACGTAGGAAAAAGCCTAATTTGACGACGGCCAAGTTTTGACGTCACCTGATTAGCCCGGAAGTGATGGATGGCCGCCATATTTGGCGCCAATTAAAGAAATAGTCGTCTGATCCAAGTAACCTCCTCACAACGCTCTGGTCAAAAAAATCTGTTTCTACCCATAATTTATTTATTTTTAAATATTTATCAAATAATTTAATCTAAAATACCTAATAAATAAAATCGGAAACTATCAACGACATATGACTTTATAGAGTTTAGAATAATCCAAAATGTGTTGAAAGTCAAAATATTACACAATGAAATTTATACCAATTTTATACTTTTATAAATATAAAATTTCGATTTTTTTCTCTATTTATATATAAAATATCTATGCACACTCAAAAAATCAGCTAAATTAAGAGAATAGTCACAATTCTATTTATTTATTTATCTGAAGTGTGCGTGTGTTATATATAGATTATTTTATGCATCTCTAATATACCGGGTTATATATATTCCACAAATCTTTTGTAATGAATTTGTATATATACTCCTGTAGGAGTGTTTGTGATACCCGAAAGCTTGAGATGAATATGAAATAAACAAGAAACTGATGAGGGCCAATAGCCCGAAACGCGTCCGTGGTTAGCTTTTCTTGATTAGTCAAGAATGGGTATTTGGCCAATTCTGGAATAATTAGAAATCAACGAGAATAGTTGATATTTATTCCGATAGATGACGCAAGCCATCAGCAACTTTCAGTTGCACGATAAGGAGATGCCTTTTTCTTAAACAAGAAACTGTTTCTCGAAAGCCGTTTTGTTTATTTTTAATATGAATAGCAGAGGATTTCACTTTTCTGTAATGAGTTTGTATGTTTTTATGATGCGACGTTTCTTTCTTATCTTTTAGAATGGATGTAAATTAACATTTCGAATAGTTGACGTGATGATATTTATTTGATAACTTAATGAAAATATTGGTGTAGGTTTATACATGAAATGTTATGAAGGCTTGCTTTGGTTAATATAAAATTCATAATATCCTTATATCTATAAACATGAAATCCAAAATCGATGTTTGTTATCGCATTGCGCAAAATATACAGAATAAATATTTATGAAATTTCGCAGGTAGATAGCTGAAGATTTCGTTTAACATATAGTCTATTCAAAAAACTATAAAGGTTAATGTGCTTTTAAAAAAATGTAAAACCGAAAAGCGTTAGTTCCAGCCTTTTACCGCTTGGCGCAGCACTGGTCGCGAAGATAAATGAATTTGATTGGTTAATAATTTTACACGTAGTTTGTTTACACGATGAATGTTTTAAAAGGTAAGATTATCCAATCGCCGTGAAACTTTGGGAAGTTATTTACTATACTATTGGGAAGGTTTCTGGTTTTAATTTATATAAATATTAATAAATATTCGTTGCAATTTTATTTGCAAATTTTCTACTATTGCTCGCAAGCAGCGCCTCTCGCGGTATCTGGTCAAATTACATTTATAAATTGTAAAAATGCTAAAATGTGTTCTAAGTATAATAAATTTAATATTTAATTTGAGGATTTAATAATATTTTCCAATGACGTAAAAAAACCTTGGCATTTCAATCCTTCCTTATATTATATCTATGAAAATGAAATCCAAAATCGATGTTTGTTATCGCGTTGCGCAAAATCTACAGAATCAATAATTATGAAATTTCGCATGTAGGTAGCTGAAGATTTTGTTTAACATATAGGCTATTCAAAAAACTAAAAGCCAGGTCATCTCTATATATAAAATATCGTTTCTCGGCCTTTTGGCTAAGATCATGTAGTATATCTCTAGATATTTTAATTTATATATATATTTTTTAAAAAAATTAGTAGAGAGAGTGGATATGTTTGCTCGAAAATATATTTTATATATTATATAAATATATAATGTAACGAATATTATTATCATAATATTCTGTGTGTTCCGGAATATTATTATCAATAATATTCGTTAGGCAAACTTTCACTCGGATAAAACCCGGTCGAAGCCGGGTACACATCCGCTAGTTATATATAAATGTAATTATACATATATTATAATAATTATTAAATATATATAATATTATATTGGAGTAAGTGTGGCGCGAATTTTATATATTATATCGCTTATAGAATGAATACTTTAAATTTTAATTTAAATATTTACGAGTTTTACCAATTGCTAACGATATGGTATTGCTAACTTTTGGTTAGCAACCCCGTAAATAAGGATATTTCCATCTAACGATATTAAATATATTTATATTGTGCGCATTTTAAAATTAATATAGATATTTTAAAATATATATCCTT
Source organism: Cordylochernes scorpioides (assembly GCA_030710605.1). Taxonomy (NCBI): domain Eukaryota; kingdom Metazoa; phylum Arthropoda; class Arachnida; order Pseudoscorpiones; family Chernetidae; genus Cordylochernes; species Cordylochernes scorpioides. Next base: position 134,026,735 of record CP092886.1, on the reverse strand, counting down.
ATATTAAAAAAACATATTATGTATATACAATTTTTAATTATAATATTTATTTTTATCACATGATGCTACTTCCAGAGGCATAAGCAAAACCATTTGTCAATTATAAATAAATTGATAATTAATTTCAATATTAGTGTATTAATTGCTAAATTTCAATACGTTATTCATTTATAAATCTAAGGCAATATTTTATTAATATTCCTAAAAAATGTGAAAATTTAATATCATTATGTAATAAAAAACAAACTATTTTACATAAAAGATATTTGACATAAATACGTAGTGTTTAACAACTTGTAAATGGGGATATAAAACAATTCAGAAAGAGAAATATCTATTTAATATCTTGGCGCGCGCGGCCACACAATTTGGTTATCCATTTGTTATTGGTGCAGAGGGCAATATTAGGAGAACGTGAGGGGGCAATGGTATTGGCCGGTGAATATAATTATGGGCACACATACCTCACATGACCATATTACATAGGCAATTAAGTGGAAGCAATTGGATTCATAAATAGCTGGGACACTTCCTAGCAAGTATATATTGGCTCTATGTGTTACTGCTTTCATTTCTCTTCAGATTCGTATATTAAATATATGGAGTTATATGGAACAGAGTGTTATTATAATAATCACTATTCTTTATTTTATTCAACTCTCTATTCAACCCTTAAAATAAAAAAAAATCATATGATATTTTCTTTTAAATACTGTAGTGCAATTATTTATATAAATGATTGATAACATGTGAAATCATACATGCAAGAGAAATAAATATATACACAAGATCACAGACACATTGGTGTTTGTAAAGTTGTGACTTATCTATTATTGTAAATACCAGCAAGTGTGTACGTAAATTTTGTATATTTTTATTAATATGTTCAAATAAATGTATTTTTAACCACGTATACTACATGTAACATGTACAATATAAATCAAAAATGTAGTGTCAAATGAAAATTAAAACTTTCAATAAAATTTTAATAAGCAGGAATTATATAAATTTTATCTACGCGTGGTTATGTCGATTCTTGATATTCAGCATCTTTTTAAGCGTTTGAACATATTCAGATAAATTATAAAAAAATTGATGCAAGCCCAGCAGGCGATGCATCACCTTTTTATTACTTTACACTTGCTTCTTGATAAGCCTAACTTACCCGACGTATATATAAGCGAGATATTTTGATTTGGTAAGAAGCTATAACACCATTCATTGCTCGAATGTTTGATCTTTTGTTACTGGTAGCGATCTTGCGTTTGCGCCACAGTGCTAGTTATTCAGAAGATGTGCTCTCATTCTGTTTCAATATATTTAAAGCTTTCCACACTGCATGACGCTTCCCTCCTCACTACCCTTAGTAATGTGTTACACATCTTGAGGAAGATTTATTGTATTGAATTTTAAAGTGACCAATATGGCTAGGTTATCCAAACATGTGACTGCTTAATTCAATGCGTACAGATTATCCTCCATCGTTATTTGATGTGCTGTTATAGTTTCTCTAGCGGCGTTACTCGGTAGACCTGATTTAAGCGAGGTGAATCTGCCGCATTTTTATTTTCTAGAGAGTATATTCGTAAATTTGTTGAAATGGCAGATATATAGAATACAATTGAACTCATTTTCTCTTCTAATATACCAATAGGTTGAATCAATCATTACTTAAAATAATAAAACCGATAATATTTTGCTCCTTGAAGCATGTAGCTAGCTTAATGTCTATATTTAGAATGTTGCCTTCTCGTGATTCAACGCTTGATCCTCGTGCCATAAACAACCAGAAACTCTGCTGATCCAACTATTGTAGTTTTATTTACCGCTCAATATTGTAGAGGAAGATAGTTGCAGTGTATACAGGATGTGATTTAAATGTGGAAGAAAAGAGGTTTCAGAACATGCAGCATAGATGAAATACGTTGTAGAACACGTGGTGTTGATCAGTGTTGTCGAGTATAATGAACTTGCAGAATATACAATTTAGAGTAGGAATGTAAAGCGCGCGCTCTAAAATGGAGTTGCAGAATCTTTAACATAAGAAACATTGTAGAGCATGCGCTGTAGAGCATTCGATGTAGAACATGGAGGCGGTAAAGCATGCTCACTAGAAGAAGGATGTAGAGCTTACAAGGTAAATTAGAGACATTGTAGAGTATCCGATATAGAACAGGGAGGTGGTGAAGCATGCTCACTAGGAAGAAGTTGTAGAGCTTGCAACGTAAATGAGTGACTTTGTAGAGTATCCGATGTAGAACAGGGAGGGGTGAAGCATGTTCGCTAGAAAGAAGTTTTAGGGAGTTGTAGAGCTTACAACGTAAATGAGAGACATTTTAGAGTATCCGATGTAGAACAGGGAGGGGTTAAGTATGTTCGCTAGAAAGAAGTTGTAGATCTTACAACGTAAATGAGAGACATTTTAGAGTATCCGATGTAGAATAGGGAGGGGTTAAGTATGTTCGCTAGAAAGAAGTTGTAGATCTTACAACGTAAATGAGAGACATTTTAGAGTATCCGATGTAGAATAGGGAGGGATTAAATATGTTCGTTAGAAAGAAGTTGTAAAGCTTAAAACGTAAATGAGAGACATTTTAGAGCATCCTATGTAGAACAGGGAGGGGTGAAGCAAGCTCATTAGAAGTGAGTCGTAGAGCTTAAAAAGTAAATGAAAGAAATTGAAGAGTATCCTACGTAGAACAGGGAGGCGGGGAAGCATGCGCAGTAGAAAGAAGTTGTGGAGCTTACAACGTAAATGAAAGAATTTGGAGAGTATCCGATGTAGAACAGGGAGGCAGGGAAGCATGCTCAGTAGAAAGAAGTTGCAGAGCTTACAACGTAAATGAAATAAATTGTAGAGTATCCGATATAGAACAGGGAGCGGCGAAGCATGCTCACTAGAAAGTAGTTGTAGAGCTTATAACGTAAATGAGAGAAATAATAGAGCATGCGGGGTAGCAGAACGCGAGCCTTGGGCGAGGAAAGCTTGGAGTGAAAGATGGCGACACCGGAATCGATGACAACAAATGGTGCGACTCCGCCCTCGCACGCGCCCTAATGACAACTTTAATTTTAAATATAGCAGACCGTATGTCCCACCCTGCTCTAGCGGCTACATTCTTGGTGGACGCTTCCAATCAATCTGCCCCACATACCATGGCGCTCAACCAATGGTTAGGAACCTTCAATGTATTTACATTGATCAATAAACTAAGTCCGTATGATATAATGAAAAAATAAATTTGATAACAGGGTATTTATACACTTGTAATTTAAAATGTCATCAATAGGTTATAATTTGAGAGAACTTTACTTTCTCACATACACCTAAAAATATAATTTATAATAAATTTGTAAAGAATCCTATCAGAGAATAGCAATGAGATAGATTTTGTTTTTAATTGAACATACCAGGTTGTGCGGATAAACGACCGAATAATGTTATTCAAAGCTACGTTGAAGAATTTTTAGACTTTTGTGGAATTTGTTTTTAAAAGTAGCAATTAAATTTTATAGTACGAAATAATATAATTGTGTGTTTGCTAGGAAATATTCACATAGAACTCAAAATATTGACATGACTAGTAAGGGCAACTTTCATTATGCCATTTAACGTGAGAATTTTCGGGTATAGGGGTTCTCTTCAGCGGCCTTAAACAAATATAAGCCACTAAGAAGACACGTATGTACAATTTACAGAAATTATAAATAATAATTGTTATTAACCACACATGAAAATATATATTAATTGTTCTGAATAAATATATGGCCTATATATGACAAATAGGATATATACTACACAAATATATAACAATTTAATTATAAAACTATATAAACAAAGATCGATCTCTTAGAGTAATTATGAAATTTGTATAAATAAATGTGTGAAATTCTTTCGAATCGACACATCTGACATATTTGAAACTCAGTAAATAAAGCGTTTATATAAAGGGGGAATAAATGTGAAGAGAATAACAACCAGCGCCTAACCAAGCCAAACCAACGACAGAATGGTAATGCAATGGTAGTAAGAGAGGTGAAACAATAGTGCCCTCAATTATACCAAATAGATGTCAGTAAGTGGCCCGGTGCTTACATTTGTTCTAATCTACACGGCGCGACCCTATAAAAAGAATGATGATAAAATCCCAATTTATGTTGTTCCGAGGCTGATGGCCCCGGCGGGAGCACCCGCGATCACTCCGCGGGGATTCAATTGTTAACACTTTAACTCCCTCATTTTATAAGTAGGCACGGACGCCCATAAACCTGATTGGACCATGCATATCCATTTGGACCTAGACTTTCACTATACTTCATGTTATAGTCTTGAAGTATAGGATTGACGGTTCAACATATCGTTCAAAAGTCCTTTTTTTTAAACATTAGACTATATTAAATAACGTTACTGAGAAAATGTCATTTTCAACGAAAATATATTTTATTGCGCGTGCGATCTTGGGAGAGTTTAAAATAGCTATTATTATTGTAGTCTAGACAACGTTGGGTTTATCTGTATGGACAGATGGAAGAAGAGAGAAGGCTTCAGATATATAGAACTTATATATATTCACACAGTGAATTTTACTTAGGTCTCTAAGGACCCAGCGGAGTGTACGATAAAGTATGATGTGCTCACAATAAGTGTGAGTTCTTTCTGTAGATAAAACAATAAAATGTAGATGCTCTTATAAGTCCGCGGGCTATGTATATTTTACTCCATATGTAGGTAAACACTATGTCTATACCCATGTTGTGTATGTATTCTATATGAAATAAATTCTGTGCACACACACATAGACTTATGCTTTGTATGTAGTATTATAGACTGTACATGAAAGTGTGTGTATAAACCCTATTCTCATACTTATGCTGAGTAGGTAGTGTATACTCTATATGAATGTAAAATTAACCTATTTTTATTCTGTGTACGTGGAATGTAAGCTATATGAAAGTAAACTCTATGCCTACACCCATGCTTTTTATGTAGTTTGTACTCTATCAAGTTATGAAAATTATTATGAATATATATATATAAATTCATATATGAAATTTATATGAAGTGAAAGAGGATTAAATTATGAGAAAATCTCATAAATCAAATATTGAAGTCTATAATTCAAAATATATTAAAGAATAAATGAGAATCTTGCGCAGCGCCTGGACACACGGCCGAGATATGATGTGTATGTACTTCGTATAAATGTAAACGTTATGTTTATATGCTGTGTATGTAGTATATCCTCTATATGAGGGCAAACACTTTCCCTATACTTATTCTGTGTATGTACACTATGTTAAAGTAAACTCGTTCCTTATACTGTGTATGTAGTATATATTATTTGAAAGTATATTTTACCTAGGCTTGTATATGTGGTATGTACTCTTTATACATACATTTATAATTATCTTATTAGAACGCACACATAGCTTCATTTGGAATTTGCATTTATAGAGAGGGTTAAGGTATTTTAACAAAAATCGCTGCCCTAATTCAAACGATTACTTATTTCCTATAGAAGTACGGTTCTTTATTTGAATATAAACAGGCTGCTTGTATACTTAAGTGAATAACATGCCGCTATAAGAAGTAGGTAATGTCTATAAAATATATCAGTAATATTGCATATTTAATACAAATATATGAATATATATTATTCATTAATATAATATATTGAAAATATTTGTATATGTAATTAAGTTGTCACATATAAAGTATCGATTTTTAAAATATGAAATACATTTAGAGGAATATATTTGTGTGGAGATTTGAATTCGATTTTAATATTTTAAGGTAGACTAGATAAATATTTAATATATGTAATATTCTAGTATTACAAAACTCTATAGAAAGTCTAGCCCATTGGCTGATATACTTCTAGGGTAGTTAGAGAGACATTGTAGAAATGCAATTTATAGAATCAGGAAAGCTCAGCCAGACAGGTCAATTATACAGAAGGGAACTTTAAGTAAAATATATTAGGAATTTACCTGATTTAATTTAAAAAGAGAAAAAATATTGTGATACAAACACACGAAAAGTTTACCTAATAAAATTTGGAAAAAAAAACGGAAATAAATAAAATAAAGTGAAATTAAACGCTTTGTTCTATTTCATTTTAGTTTTCTATCTCTCTCCCGGAGGTAATTAAAAAAATAACCTGACTTCCATTATGTTTGCTTTGATCCTGTCTAAATATAGCCTTCCCCGATATAGCTTCTTTATTGCACGGTATGTAGAGAAAGCAATTATAGATTTCTATATTATTATTAAGACATTGTGTGTATAGAGAGTAAAAATATGTTCTATACACATTCTGAAAATGTAAACTATATTTTTTTATTAAAATGGAAAAGAAGTTAGAATATTTGAATTTTTTTTATTTTCTGCATTCCAGAAATGTTCTGAATGTTTTCTCGTTTTCGTCAACTATTTACGTTAGAACTATTGTGTTCACAAACCCCATGTGATAGATAGAGATTTTTAAAAAACTTGGATATAGTTTTACCTTCATCAGCTATTCACGTTAGAGCTGATGTGTGCTCATCTGCTGAATAGAACCTCTTTGAATATTATTTTATTTAATTCAACGTTTCATTTTGAATATTTTTTTAATTCATGTGTTGAATATTAACCTTTTTTTTTTCTTATCCCTAGTACACGTGGTACAGGCTATGATATTCATGGTGGGTAGAAGTAGGCGACTGCTTTTACTGTAAGTGCACCACATGTCTACACATATGAAAAGCAGTTAGACTTTGTACTTACAAATGTGCCAGAGCTCCGTTTGATTACTTGCACTCGCTGGTGGAGACGGACTTTTGCAAGAATCGGGAGCCATTGGAGCATTTTTTTCTTAACAGAAAAAAGTGCTCAATGCGGGAATCGAACCCGGGTCGTAGCGGTCGAAAACCAACCGTTTAGACCATCCTCCACCGACCCCCGGTTTAACTTCCATATTTATAATACTAGCTGAATGACCCGGGCAACGCCCGGGGTTTACCCGATTAAATGCTTTTATTCAATACTATTCGTTACAATCATAAATTGGCGCCGTGGATGTCATTCTTGTATAATATATAAATGAGTTTTAAAAATTGTAAAAAAAAATGCATCGGCCGGGAATCGAACCCGGGCCGCCCGCGTGGCAGATGAGCATTCTACCACTGAACCACCGATGGTTTAAAGAAATGGCCATATTTAGGTAATTATTCCATTCACAAAAGCAAACGGTGACAGAATTGATTAAGAAAGGGCAATGCTCGGGTTTTACCCGATTAAATGCTTTTATTCAAATACTATTCGTTACAATTATAAATTGGCGCCGTGGATTTCATTCTTGTGAAACGTCCCGCTCCAAACTTTGTGTCTGAGAAGCGATATTTTTATAAAGAGATGATCTAGCTTTGTGTCTTCTGCTCGAATGAATGTTTTTCTGTTAGAATTTTGTTCCTGCATACTAAAAATGAACTGGCTTCACCCGTGGTCTGATTTTTGGATTTTTTCCGGATATAATTTTGTATCTGATAATCAAATATGATAAAGCAATATTGTCATCATCATTTTCTGAATAAAAAACAACGACTTTTTTTCCCCAGAACCTGTCAATTCATTTTTCTTGACTAAAAATCCGAAAAATATATTTTCCAGATTTTTCTCTATGTCCTGTTAAGACACGTTTACCTGTCCATTAGGTCAGCTGATATTACCTCCCATCTTCACCGCTAGAGGCGCTGCCTGCGAGCGAAAGGGCAAATTTGCCACGCAATTTGCAAATAACTTGTATACATACTTGTATACTTGTGTACATAGACCATAAATCTGTACATAGACAGGAAAAGCACATATATTTTAATAATATAAATGAGTTTTAAAAATTGTAAAAAAAAAAAATGCATCGGCCGGGAATCGAACCCGGGGTGGCCGCATGGCAGGCGAGCATTCTACCACTGAACCAAAAGCAAACGGTGACAGAATTTAGAAAGAATTGTGTATATGGCTGATAACTGTATATATATTAATGATGCAGCAATATTGTCATAATCATTTTTGGAATAAAAAACAACTACTTTTTTCCCAGAAACTGTCAATTAATTTTTCTTGACTAAAAATCCGAAATATATATTTTCCAGATTTTTCTCTATGTCCTGTTAAAACACGTTTTACATGTCCATTAGGTCAGCTGATATTACCTCCCATCTCACCGCTAGAGGCGCTGCTTGCGAGCGAAAGGGCAAATTTGCCACGCAATTTGCAAATAATTTGTATACATACTTGTATACTTGTGTACATAGACCAGAAATCTGTACATAGACAGGAAAAGCACATATATTTTAATAATATAAATGGGTTTTAAAAATTGTAAAAAAAAAAAAAATGCATCGGCCGGGTATCGAACCCGGGGCGCCCGCGTGGCAGGCGAGCATTCTACCACTGAACCAAAAGCAAACGGTGACAGAATTAAGAAAGAATGCATGACGCTGATAACTGTATATATTAATTTCACTTTATGTGTGTGTGTGTGGTGTACTATTCATGTTAGAATTATTCAATGTTCGTGTGTGTGTGTGTGTGTAGAATATAAAATTTAAAAACTTGATATTGTTTTACTTTGGTGTCAACTATTAATGCTAAATTATCCTGTGTTCATGTGTTGAATATGAATTAGCTCTAACTCAGTTATATTATCTAATTTTGGTCAACTAATAATATTTAAATTAGTTTTAAATTTTAGAATGTGTATTTCCCGAATAATATATCTTATCGTGAACTATTCATGTTAGAATCGCTTTTTTATTCGCAATTATGTGTAGATGTTTTAGATGTAAACTTGATAATTTTGATATTATTTCATCTCTCTCTCCCCTGACGCCTATGAGTCTTTGAGTATTATTAATTTATTGACAATCTTATGTGTTCATTTATTGATGTAAATTTGAGATATACTAGAGAAAATTTTATTTTGAATATTTTCAAATCGATTTCCTTGTATTTTTTCTCCTTCAAAATCATCATTTAAAATTAATTAGCACAGTTTGTTGCTAAGCTTTCAATATACATTGCTGTAAAGTGAAAATGCATTTTGTGAGACAATAGAAACGAAATTACTACATTCGAACATTTTTTTCCGAGAGAAGTATAAGTATACCTTTTTTAGATATTTTATTATTTTACTAGCTACTTATTTTCAATTTTTTTTTTTGTGAAATGCATTGCGCGGCACGTGATAAATCAGAGAATCGAATAAGCTACGAACCCAATTTTGGGAAATTCGGACAAATAATCCAACAACAACAAAGTTAACCATGGTTTTGGGCTATGGCCCTCAAAATAGGTCCGAATTGTGCATAAATATATTTGA
>CP092886.1:133949139-134017273 GCA_030710605.1 Cordylochernes scorpioides | reverse complement strand
ATAGTGCAAAAATAAAGTATGTATGATACAAACTGTTATATTTCTTTCTCTGTCTTATTAATACAAGTATATAAAAATTGTATATATTTTAAATATATATTTAATGCAACTATTATGAAAACCCTATCGATATATAATGTTTCAAACTTTTATTTTATTTATGTTAGGGTGTGGCAGTAGCTCCCAAAAGAGAATTCCTAAAAATATTTCCACGTGGAAAATTAGGGAAGACAAACTTCAGGATGAGAAAGCAATTTATTTAAGGCAAGAACAAACTATGAATGATAAACAAAAGATGAGCAATGAGGGAAGTTTACTGGGTAGCAAAATATAAACATAAAACATGATATTCTCTGTTGATAAAATAATAAATACTTTGCTACAATATGCCTAACTCTTCCCTCCAAGTGGTGACCTTTCATAGTATATTCTTTCATATCAGTCGGAAAGAGAATCTCTGATGAGAGACCATCTCCAGGAGAGACTGGTTTAGCCATTTATTGAGACGGTCTTTCTGAAATATAGGTTTTGCTATTTAAATACAACATTTTACAATTCAATAATTCTGCACTCCAATTACACTTCTCACTTTTATAACAATATTTAACACTTTAATAATATTTCAAACTCCACAATAATAATATTTTAAATTTATATAATAACATTTAACTTTAATAACAACATTTTCATTTTAAACAGCATTTTTCGATTTTTATAAAAATATTTCAACAATTTTATACACTATAGATATTTTAGTTTTCATTGAAATTCCTGTAATTGAAATTGGTGTTGTTATGGACAATTTTATATCCGCTTTAATCAAGTATTAGAAATGAAATATTCGAGATTTTATCAAGTTAATCATTGTTTAATATAGCCTTAAAATTTTCCTCTATTTCCGTTACAAGCTACTTTCTAGCTTGAATTTCAACTGTTCTCATTACTGTTGTTTTAAATAGGTCTTTTATATGTTGAGAGATATTAATAACCCAGGTTCCTAGAGCGCCAACTACCTGGGGAGTCCAGCTCACCAGAATGGACTAGTGTTGAGCGCTTTTACTCGTGTCCTGTTCTTATTGTTGAGTTGAACCAGTTGACCTGAAAGTTCCATGCTGAGGTTGAGTCTGGCCATAGATCTAGGATTGAGATGGGTCAGTCCAAGTAGGGTTGCTTCTTGTATACTATGTCTCAGCAATGCTGGACAGCTGAAGGGAAGATGATCGACTGTCTGTGGTTCTTCTGAACAGTGGATGCAGGTAGGGTCTATTTCAGAATGCACACGTGTAATGTCTGCCAATAACATGAGTATGGTTTATATGTTGAATGGAAACATCACGCAAGTTAGAATTTTGGTTTATATATTTCTCCATCGCATATTTGACAAACTAAATAATGTTCTAGTTAATATCATTTCATTTAAAATTGAAAATATTAATTAGTTTGAATATGATATTATTAGATCCTATTCCTGAATTAAAATCGAAACCCTCGAGCGAAGTACTGAAATAGATAATGTTTAATTTGAACTTATAAAAATCAAATTCAAAAACACAGTTATTAAAATGGCTGAGGTTAAGCTGGAATGAATCTTGTAATGGGAATGTAGGAAAAATTTAAAGTCATATTAAACAGCAATTAACTTTATTTTGGAAAATCTCAAATACTTTGTTTCCAATGCTCGATTAAAACGATATAAAAATATCTGAAATAGACCAATTTGGAATAAAGTGAAAATATTTCGTTAAAAACTAAAAATATATATAGTAAACATTTTTAAATCTAAAAATACTGCTCAAAATGAAAATGTTTTTTTATAATGTAAAATGTAACCAAAGTGTAAAATGTTTTCTCAAATTGAAAACCTATCTATTATTATTATAATCAAACTATTACCTACTATATGCCAAATATTAAATATTTTCTATGTGATTAATTTTACCAAAGGAACGATTTTAGGATATAACTTTTAGATTCAAATTTGTTTCTAAAATAAAATCGATATATATAAATAACTTAAAATAAAAAGGAATATATTGGATAAAAATAAATGATATTTTGATCCAATATATACCTTTTTAATTAAAGATTTATTTATGGATTGCTCTATTTTCGAGACAATAAATAACTTAGCAATTATTTTCTATTCTCAAATTTTTCAAAAATCTGAATAAAATAATTTGTACTTAAAACTAGCTGAATGACCCTGGAGTACGCTCGGGTTTTACTCGAGAGAATTTTTACCAGAGTGGGTATGTGTGTTGTTTTTATTCAAATATAAATTGTACCTGCTCACTTTCCCAAGATGCAAAATCACCTTTCTGTATATACTCAATCTTATGAAAACTTTGGCAAGTTTAGAGCTATTTGTACACAAATTTATAAATCACTACTAATTCATCGTATAATTAGCTAAAGATATATATATGTAAATAATTCTAATGTAGTACAATAGTCTGATAGACTTCGTGCTTCTGTAATAATAAAATAAAAAATGAAAATAAAAATACAATCTCAAACTAAAGTAAAAAAAAAAACAACCCAATTTTGCATGGAACCCTTAGACCCTTGAAATTTTAACATGTTAGCGCGAAAGCTCGAGAAATAAAAGAAATGAGAAAATAAACCAAACCCTTTATTCTTATTGATTATATCGACACCTTAATTCCTATTTACATTTAATGTTTTAGAAATACAACACAGTATTAAAGATTTATATAATTGAACGGTCTTTTTTTTTTTCATAAAGCCATAGAAGATAAGTTACATGGCCGAAAAGTAATAAATGAAGAGAAGTATCTAGAAAATCGAAAAAAAAAAAGAAGATTTTGCCACAATGATAAATATAAAGGTTGACGCAATAGAAAACGATTTAAAATCGAAAAAATATTACAAATGTGATATTGTACTGGGATGGATTTTCTTTTGTTTATTTTCCAACTCCTTAGTTCTCCTCTTCTCCCTCTTACCCCTCGGGTCGTTGGTCAAAAAATTATATACAAGCATTGGCTATTTACTCTTTGATTATAGATATTAAAATATATGGATATTAAAATATATGGATATTAAAATAAAAAATGTGTTGACTATTTACAAGTAGTGTGGGAATTATATTGCATATATATATATTTGTCGGCTATACACGTCCTCAATAAGTTCCTAATCTGGCTGAAATTTCAACAGGAGATAGACAAAAATATGGAAGTGTTTATTGTCGCATTTTTAGCCAATAAAAATTAAATTTGACCAAGTAATGGGCAAAAATATTTATTTTTCAGTCAGATAATGATGATGAAATTATTTCTGTATTATGTCTAACTCTCAGAAACAAATTTCTTTCGAGGAAAATTCCATAAGGCAGACCAAAGGCGAAGCCAGATCATAATTTTAAGTAGGCAGGAACAAAACAGCAAAACATTCATTCGAGCAGAAACCACACGATGCCAGGTCATCTCTATATATAAATGTCCATATATATTTATGAATGAAAAAATAATACAAATGTGAAATTGCGCGTATTGGGATAAGGTGCATAAATTAAGAAAAAAAAAGTCATCTCCTTTTCGTGCAATAATTAATCAAGAATGGGTATTTGGCCAATTCTAAAAAAAATAAAAAATCAACGAATAGTTGATATTTATTCCGTTTCAGTTTCATGATAAAGAGATACCTTTTTTAATATTTATATATATACTAGCGGATGTGTAGCCGGCTTCGCCCGGGTTTTATCCGAGTGAAAGTTTGCCTAACGAATATTATTTATAATAATATTCCGGAACGCCCAGAATATTATGATAATAATTGTTAAAAATAGTTCATTTGCATAGTTTCATTTTTAGATCACGTGTCAGGGAAAACCAATCGGGTGAGACTTTGCGCGGGCAAGATAAGGTATAAAAGGCACGGCGGGATGGCTGTTGCGGGGGATTAGTCGAGTTAGTGGGGATTAGTAGTGTATGAGGATTAGAGTAAAGATTTCACGGTTTGGCCAGCTTTTTTTTTATGTAATACCTTTCCCTATCTCTGCTATCCCACTCACACAGAAAACAACAAAATTTTGTATATCCAAGCTTCCTTCCACCTAAGAGAGCAATGACTTTCAAATCGCTGCATATTTTCCAACCGTATCTTTCATTTACTATCTTTTTCAAAAGCAGTTTCATATTTTCGTAAGTCTTTCTCATGTTGAATGCATGTGCTATTGGCACTGATGGGAACTTATTTCCGTTGTGAAGGAGAACAGCTTTCAAACTAATTTTTGAAGAATCAACGAATAAACGCCACTCTTCTGTATCATGGTCATGAACAAGCGCTTCCATTGTACTAACAACATCATTGCAATATACTAAATCATTCTCTTGTGAAACTAAGTATTGAAATTCATCTTTACGCTTCCGAAAAAAGCATACTTTTGTGCCTTTATCCAGCAGATTCCTGCCTTTTAATTTAGAGCCTAAAAGTTCACTCTGTTTTTTGGATAAATCTAAATCAAGTACGAGGTCGTTCAAATCTCCTTGGGTTAACAAATGAGGTTCAGATGAAGCACCTGCTTCAAAATTTGTGTCATCCGACTGTTGCTCACGTCTATCTGAATCATTGTCATTAATATTACATTTTCACGAGGCTGTGGCACAGGTAAAATATCACTATGAGGAACCGGTCTCATAGCAGAAGGCAAATATGGATATTCAACTGTATGTCTAGATTTGGATGTAATACCTGTAGTCTTTGTCAAACAAAAATAACAGTCTGAAGAATGGTCTTTAGGTTCTCTCCATATCATTGGAACCGCAAAGGGCATATGACGTTCACCTTTAATCCACCCTGTAGGACGTCGAGCACAAATTTCACAACAATGATGAGGAGCCCGAGTCTTATCTTGGTCACCGACTTTACAGCCAAAATAAAGTTGATAGCACTTTGTGATGAGCGGTGTAAAGTTTCGCCTTTGAACTTTGAAAGTTAATTCCCCACAAATGTAACAGAATATATCAGGAATATTAATGCAACGCCTCGGCATATTGACACAGTCTAGTGCACACGATTTATAAAAGCAAATCGATAGAGAATAATAAACTGATCACTTCAAATTTACCTGTCACTTCTGATGCAAATCTATTAAAGAAATCGTTAGGTTAAATTTAAATATATATATTAAAGCTGTTATTCAGCAAATAGCATTCCAGAGCTTGTTGTTATTTTTTAGTTGAAAGCAAAACAGATTGCATTATAAAATAAACATATTTAATTAAAATTTCAATAATTTTTATTTAAATTAATATTTATGATTCTTAAAGAGCAAAATTTAATCAATAACAAATAAAATAAAGCTTTTGGTTCCACATATCAACTCATCTTGTCAAAAATAAAGCGCTAGCTAATGTAATGATGTTTACTTAAAAAATGCTTACGTAACATTTTCTACATTATTACTGTATATACCAATTTATAGAAAAAAATGGTTATCCTGCAAGAACTATGGGGGGGTGATGGAAAACTTCTTATTTCATTTTTGAATTCATCATGAAAAGTTACATAAGAATCAACATCAGGTTTTCTCCAGCAAAATAATTATTGACAGAAATGAACATGTAGAACACTCTTTGAATTTGCTCACAGTTCAAAGTGATTTGAAAGAATTATGGGATCTAGAAGTATTAGGCATTAGAGATCCAATTGAAACTTGCTCCAAAGAGTTCAGATATCAAGAAATAAAAGAAAATGTTATTAAACAAATTCAGCGACAAAGTGATCAAAGATATTCTGTAGGATTACCTTGGAAAATAGAAGTGTCAATCCCAGATAATTATGAATTAGCGAAAAGGAGATTGGTACCAAATGTTTCAACAAAATAAGTTGGAAGAATATGATCAGGTATTCAAAGATTGGTTGAATGAAGGGTTCATCGAAAAAGTTACTGAAAATCTACCTGAGGTAAAAGAATACTATTTGCCCCATCGCCCTGTATTTAAGAGTGAATCCAAAACGACGCCTATATGGCCAGTATTTGACGCTTCCTGTCAAGAACATAATGGACTCTCCCTGAATCAGTATTTAGAAAAGGAACCCAATCTACTGGAAAGACTCCCTGTGAAATAATGATAAGATTTCGGGAAAATAGGTTTGGAGTCTTAGCAGACATAAGGAAAGCTTTCCAAATGGTAGCCATTCAGGAGGATGATCGAGACTACCTCAGATATCTTTGGTGGAAGAGGGAAGAAAATATGAACTGATGGAATTTAGGCATAAAAGACTTGTTTTCGGCCTAAATTGTAGTTCATTTTTGCTGATTGCCGTAATTGAGTACCATCTTCAAACGATAAAAGGTTCTCTAGAAAGATGGCAAAGATGTTGGCTCAGTTCTTCTATACGGATAACTGTGTAGTCTCTCTGGAAACAACGTCAGAGGTCCAAGAGTTTCAAAGGTCTGCCACCGAGATTATGGAAAGGGCAAAAATGAGCTTAAGAGGGTGGGAGGGCCCCGGATGGTTGAAGGAACCTAAAGAATCATGGCCTACATCAGAGCCCAGGATAGATCAGCAAGAAATATGTTCTGAGGAGAAGATTGTGATTACAAATATTAATTTGAATGTAGATTATAATGATTGGTTGTTGACAAGCTCTTATTATCCGTTCAACATCAGAATGTCTTATGTTTTGAGATTTATGAGGAGAAAACAATCGGATAAGTTGTCTCTAAATTCAAAATCTGACATTATATTAGGGAGAGAGCCAGAGACTTTTCCCAGGAATTACAAAACCAGGTATGGGAGAGAAAGTAAATGGCCTGATAGATATCGCTCCTAAACGATGTAAAATTTTCATATTAAGTGTAAATAGTTGACGAAAATTTAATTTTGACTATTTATTTGTCAAAATTGGTGGGAGAATGTCAAAATTAGTTCATTTGCATAGCTTCATTTTTAGATCACGTGACAGGGAAAGCCAATCAGGTGAGACTTTGCGCGGGAAAGATAAGGTATATATATATTTATCATACTTCGCTTCAAATGCAATTAAAAGGGCTTGAAATACACTCACTCTCCCCATAAATTCCGTCTCAGAGACTGAGTTATCTTTCTCTGACAACCTGGAGTTCGAAAAAAACTTCGAAAAAAATAAACTCTTTTATAAATACACTATTTGCAGAAGACAGCAAAATTTAAAATAGAGAAAGAATACTTCTCTCTCTCTCTAATTAGCTTAATTTTTATATTAGGAAAATTATTATAATGGTTCTGTCTTTGCTCTTTTCTATAAAACTTTCTCTTCGCTTATTCCTTTTTTTACCCAGCCTATGACGCTTAACCGCCGATGTTTTGCTGGTAATACTATATGCTAACTACTTATTTATTACACAAATATAAAACAAGCCTCACATGTTTAAACTAAATTATTTTTTAAATGAATTTTGAAATTCTCATAACTGTATTATTCGATACAGAATTAGCTTGCTGTTCTGACTCAAAGTTAAATTCAAAATCAGTATTTCTTAATGATTTACTTTTTCCTATTTTTAAAAAGAAATTACTGTGTTAATATATATATATATATATATATATATATATATATATATATATATATATATATATATATATATATATATGTAGTAATCCCGTTGTGGAATGTGCTGGGCAGTCGTGGTTGTGGGTGTGTGATGGGATTCCCGCACTGGGACAGCAAGAGACAGAGGCAGGTCTAGATGGTAACTCCAAGAAGGTAGAGGTAAGACCACGGACGAAGGCAAGTCGAACCACGGGCGCCGCGGATGCCTACATCGCGGATAGGGGTGAGAGACCCGACCGTATAACGGCGTGGCTCTGAAAACAGCTAACTGAACAACTAAACTTTGTCCTATCTTGGGGGACCTTATATACTCGACTCTGGCAGATGTTGACGAGTTCTGATTGGTTCCCGTAATCACGCCACCTGTCAAGCGCTGGGTTATTAATTATGTCTGGCCACCTGTTCGGCCACCTGCTGACGGGGGAATGAACTCATTATCATAAACACCTGTTCGTCTGGTCCATGGCGTCGTCTGGACTATGGTGTCGTCTTGGTCTACCTTTACCCCTTTATTTTATTTGTCACTATTTTTACAAGATCGATACATTTTTATATAGATATGGGGTTATTATAAATATTATAAGAAGGTTGTGATCTAACTAGTTAAAAATATACTACAGAATGTGTCCCCGGTGATGAAGGTTTGGTTGGGGGAATGACATGTAAAGAATGATAACCTAACAAACCTATTATAAAAAATAAAAGAAATAATTTTTGTATAAAAATTAGTTAAAATTATTATTAAGCTACAAGTTAAAAAGAGAAAGATGTTGTAATGGTGATGTATCAATGAAGTATAATCAAGGTTATAAAAATAAAAACGCACAAAATGAATGATACAAGATTAAGAGAAAGTATATAATACAAAATGGTAAATATGGTAAAATGAATCGTACAAGGAAAATAATATCTTATTGCATAAGAGATGAGAAAAAAAAAATGAAGTTAGTTTATTAACTGAACATATAATGTGACGCTAAGGTTGAAAAGGGGAAAGGGGGTATCTGAGCATGTTTCTGCAAGGCAGTATCCCAAACATTCTGCAATGCAATGCGAACTTGTTTAAGTGGGGCATTGTTTCCATTAACAGAAGGCCTAAGATATTCCGTCTGCATCATTAGCTCAGACAGTGAAAAGAGGTGGGAAGATTGATGGAACAAAAGGGGGAGGTAGAGGTAAGAGGGATCCCTGTTGTCCATAATGATTATGCCCGGTTGAATGATGACAAAAAAAGTGAAAGTTTGAAAAGATGGTGAATTGAAATGATGAGTCGGGCGATGAGAAAAAAAAAATAAAAAGATCGCGCTGGATATCCTGAACTCATTATCGGGAATGGTATAGTGAGGAAGGATTGTTCCAGTCGGATTAATCAATGAAAAAAAAACAAAAATGTTCGGCGAACTGGAATCCCTTGGAAGGTTGGAGGTTTGAAGGATGCGGAAAAGGAGAGGTGGGTGTAAGAGAATTATTGCTGTCAATTTTGATTGTGTCCGGCTTGTGTGGTGAAAAGAAAAAGTTGAAAAATGAAAAAAAATGATGAGCCGGACGATGAGAGAAAAAATAAAAAAACTAACTGGGTCTTCGGAGCTCACTGTTGGGAAATGTACAGCGAGGAAGGGTCTTCTAGTTAGTTAATCAACAAAAAAAAAGAAAATGGTTGAAGAACAATAATCTCTTGATGGCTGTAAAAAGTTGGGAGGAAAGGTTCATGGGATAGAGTTAGAGGTTGTAAGGGAAGCGTCAAAAATAACATTTTGAAATCTACAAAGAAAAATAAAATGATAAATGTTTTATCTGTTTAAGAAATATTATAAATATTGTTAGGTGTACGTTTTTTAAAATGGTGCCTAAAATAGTTGAAGTTGTAAAATGCTAAGTCTAAACATGATGAGAAAAAGAGAAAAAATAATATTAAAGGTAATAATATATAAAGGGTTCATTGGTAGTTGAAGGCATTAATAAACAAAATGATATTATCGATTAATATTGAAATGTTTTATCTACATCTGTAAGTTAAAAAAACAAAGTCCAACACCACAAAACTAGTAAAACTGCAAGTCTATTTACAAATAAATGAGAGAAAAGCTAGCAAACCTATTAAATGGGAAATAATTTGGGGCACCAATTAGTTACTAGAATAAAAATAAAGATAAAGGGGAGTAATGGTGACACATTGATATAATATTATAAAATTACAAAAAAATATATAAGAGGAGTACATAGGAAGGATAAATTTAAAGTAAACACACACAATAGCGAAAGTAAATATTTGGGAAAGTTGGTATACTAGTTACAGTTTTTGTTACTTAAGGTGCCTTAAGTATTTACAACATAGTTTCAGGGATGTAATACAGGAAGGAGGAGAAGTAGAGGTAATAAAAGTAAAATTAAAATATAAAAGAAAATTGACTTAAGCAAAAGGTTTGCGATAGGTAGTGACGCAGTGAGGAATAAAGGAAAAAAAGGAAGAAGGTCTGAATTGGTTTCTGCAAAGGACATCTCAGGAGTCCTGCCCTGCAATACGAGCTTAGAAGCGAAGTATTGTTTTCAAGGTTCAGCAATCTCAAGATGTTCTGTAAGTAGCATTAGATCAGATAGGCAAAAGGCGTGAAGATCGAAGGAGAGGTAGGTAATGGGGGAACATGGGAAAGAAATTTTTTCTAAGAGAGGTTAAAAAGAGATGGTGTCTCAATAGTTGCACTGCTGTCGGTGATTGATTGAACCCGGGTTTGAGGAAAAAAGAAAGAAATAAAGAATGCTGGGACGGCGACCTGGGAGTAAATAAAAAAAATCGGCAAACAGGAACTCTGCGATGGACGAGGGGTGGTTAGAACGAAGGCATAGAAGGCCAATGGAAAATGATCAAGAGACGAGAGAAGCATGGAAGGCCTATAATTGAATGTTTGACAGGTAAGAGTGTTGAAGTAGGAAGGGCTATCTGCTAATGGTGAGTACAAGGTCATTCCACCCCTTCAGAAGTAGAAGAAAAAAAAACAATTAGGGGGGAGTTCAGTGCGTCCTTGATTTGTTTGTCGTTGGGATGAAGATTGGAATATTGTCGTGGCGATGGACGCCGTTTTGGGGATTTAATTGTCCTTTTAGTCTCCTTTGGTCTCATGTTACATAAGAAAGATAAGGGTGTTATAGTTTGAGGCGTGTCTTTATATTTATTAGTAACTATCTTAATTAACTTCGTCCACGAGGTTCCTGGGATCCTCTAGGTGAAATAACCTTAGTTTCTCAGTGAGTGTCGCGTTAAGACGCTCGGGCAGTTCGTTAGATTGGAGATTATTAGCGGTGATTAGGTTTAGAAAAATTATAAAATAATGAATTTACGAGATTTTTCTAAGAGAAAAGGTTATGGCATGGGTACAAAATTCGGTAGAGTTTCGTAATTAACAATTTAACACAGGCAGGAATGAAATGCAATGGGATATGAAAATTTTATGGAAAGATATTTAGTTTTCGCATATTACATTTATAGTTGTATTTGTAATTGTGGGAAAAATGGGAGGCACATTTTGAGATGGGATAATTTAAAATTGATGTTTATAAAAAACAAATCTACGACTAGTTTTTAAATAACTTTTAAATATTGAGAAATATCAATTGAAATAGTAATAGGTTAAGCAAAATAAAGAGCGTAATAAATTTAATTATTAATACTATGGCCATAAATAAGGTATTAAAAAAACACACAAATAAGTCTAGAAAATATGATTCTAATGTGATTTTTTATGTAAAATTGAAATTAATGAATTAAAATTTAAAAGTTGCTTAAAATAAAGTAAAAATTGATAAATGAGGGTGTACAAGATTTAAAATTTGAATTAAAATGTTATAAAAATTGCAAAATTTGATTTAAAATGATTACAGTTAAAATAAACATTAAATTTATGGAGAATCAAGTTGTTTTTAAAAACTCACAGTTTCGAGGATTGTTCAGTCAGGAGACTTGGTCTTTAGTTGTTGTCCCGCTGATGGGGCCTGGTGGTCACTTTTTGCGATGGTTGCCATGGGACATCGTCGATGCTGGTTGGCGGGGCAATGCCAGGATTTCTCGATGAATCTCGTCTGCCTGTTCGAGCCGATGGGGGAAGATGTTCGTGGCGCAGGAGATGTCGATGGGGGCGAGGATGACCTTCTCGATGCGAGGTGCAGCTAGTCCTCGCATGGCGTATTTTAGGCGGCTTATTAGGTCTTCGCAGTGGTGTTGCATGTTGGTGAGGGCATCCGCGACGTATTCGTCTTCAACCTCCGTCATCCTCTGTATGCTGCTGTCCTCAGTCATCCTGTCGACTTTAACGGGTTCTGTAGTAATCCCGTTGTGGAATGTGCTGGGCAGTCGTGGTTGTGGGCGTGTGATGGGATTCCCGCACTGGGACAGCAAGAGACAGAGGCAGGTCTAGATGGTAACTCCAAGAAGGTAGAGGTAAGACCACGGACGAAGGCAAGTCGAACCACGGGCGCCGCGGATGCCTACATCGCGGATAGGGGTGAGAGACCCGACCGTATAACGGCGTGGCTCTGAAAACAGCTAACTGAACAACTAAACTTTGTCCCATCTTGGGGAACCTTATATACTCGACTCTGGCAGATGTTGACGAGTTCTGATTGGTTCCCGTAATCACGCCACCTGTCAAGCGCTGGGTTATTAATTATGTCTGGCCACCTGTTCGGCCACCTGCTGACGGGGGAATGAACTCATTATCATAAACACCTGTTCGTCTGGTCCATGGCGTCGTCTGGACTATGGTGTCGTCTTGGTCTACCTTTACCCCTTTATTTTATTTGTCACTATTTTTACAAGATCGATACATTTTTATATAGATATGGGGTTATTATAAATATTATAAGAAGGTTGTGATCTAACTAGTTAAAAATATACACTACATATATATTATCCTTCATTTATTTTTATATACAGTAGAACCTTTCTGTAAAGGACACCTAATTCCAGCCTTTTACCGCTTGGAGCAGCACTGGTCGCGTCGATTAATGAATTGCATTGGTTAATAATTTTAGACGTAGTTTGAATACACGATGAATGTTAGTTTGTTTATCGAATAATGTTTTTAAAGGTTAAGATTATCCTATCGCCGTAAAACTTTAGGATGTTATTTACTATACTACTGTTGGCTTCCGTAGGCGTTTCTTACTGGGAAAAAGAAAGAGAGGATCCAATGAAATAATTTAGTAGTGTTTATTAGAACAAAATCATAATAGTGAACAACAAATATAACAGAGAGTACCGTCGTCTTCCGGGTATTCCTTCTACTGGGGAGCTCGGATTCTATATTCTGTGCGTTTATAATCTGTTTATCTGTGGCTCTCTGGTCGGGATGGCGCCTACATTCGGCCATTCCTGGATTTCAATCGTCCTCGATTGAACCTTGCGTTGCAGGAACGTCGTGGGTTGCGTCGGGGGGTATCTTCTACTTCTGGCTCCTCGTCCGGACTTTCTTCTGTAGCTGTAGTCGTTAATTCTATTTTGTTCTCCTACTGTCCTATCACACGGGTCCTTTCGAAAGATCTGGATCAGGTCTCTCAATTCAGGGTCGGCATGCTGAATCATCAAGATTTGTTCTTCCAGTGTGATCGTGAGGCACACTTCAAGGTTTTTCTCCACGATTTCCTCCATCGTGTCTCTAGGGTCGTCGACTGGAGCTCTACTCATTCCGTCTACGTGGGCCATCTTCTCCCCTGGTTTATGTCGAATTTCGAAATCGTATTCCTGAATCAGATTGTACCATCGCGCTATCTGAGGATTTGTAGTCTTCTTCGCGTTCATGTAGACCAGTGCTTGGCAATCTGTAACCACTGTAAACTTGATTCCTACGAGGAACTGACGTAGTCGATCCAAGGTCCACACTATCGCCATCAGCTCCAATTTGCTTGAGTGGTACATCTTCTCGGCCTCTGTTGTCTTCTTGCTCACACAGTAGACCAAGCGCCATTTGCAGTCTTCGTCCATCTGTAGCACCATTCCTGCTAATCCCTCAGCACTCGCATCGCAATGTACTTCTGTCTTGAGTTCAGGGTTGTAATGAGCTAGTACCGGATATTCGACCAGATCCTTTCGTAGTCCTCCAAATGACCTTCGCTGTTCTTCCTTCCATTCAAATTGTGAACCTTTCTTCGTAAGTCTGCTTAGCGGTTCTGCTTTCCTCGCGAAGTCCTTTACAAATCGTCTGAAGAAGTTCGTCAGTCCCAGAAAGCGTCGTATGTCGTGGACATTCTTGGGTTCTGGAAATTCTTCTATCGCCTTGATCTTTCTTGGGCCTGGCTTAAGTCCGCCTGTACTGATGACATACCCTAAGAACTCAACTTCCCTCCTTCCGAACTCACATTTGGAGGGTTTCAGTGTCAACTTCGCTGATCTTATTCTTTCGAGGACTTCCCTCAACCTTTTGATCATCTCCCGCCAATCCTTTGCCGGGATAATCACGTCGTCGAGATAGCAGAATGCCTTCTTGTTCAGCAGCGGACCTAGGACAGTGTGCATCAGTCTTTGGAATTCAGCTGGTGCGTTGGCGAGTCCAAAAATCATCCTTTCGAATTGACCTGTATCATCTGGGGTGATGCATGCTGTCTTTAATTTTGCCTTATCGGTCAGTGGTATCTGCAGATATCCATGCGCCAGATCCAGAGTGGTGAAGAATTTCGCATTCCTTAGGCCTTCCAGAAGGTCGTCTATCCTTGGTAATGGGAACTTGTCCTTAACTGTTTGAATGTTGAGTCTCCTATAATCTACCACCAGACGATGATCTCCAGTTTTCTTTCTCACAAGTAGGACGGGACTAGCGTAGGGTGATCTAGTTTCCGTGACTATTCCATTGTCCTTCCACTCTCTGACAATCTCCCTGATTGCTTCGCGTTCACTTGCAGTCGTCTTATACGGTCTCAGACAGACTGGCTTGCTTCCATCAACCTCCTTAATGTCCATCTTGGTGACATCGGTGCACCCTAATTCCTCCATGCCAAGAGCGAAACAGTCTCTGTACTCGTTTACTACATCTAGGATTTCTTGTCTCTCTTTCGAAGTCAGAGAATGATTGACGTTGATGTCCTCAGGCAGTATGGGGCGCTTACGTTTCATTTGGTCTTGTCCTTCCCTCTTCTCTTCATTTTTAGTCTGAAACGAATCCTCTGCGACGTCCAGGTTAACAACAATATCATCAAGGTTCAGTAGTTCAACTCGCCCTACACATTGGTTCTTCCTTACTCTCAACTTGCCCTTGCCAGCTGAGATGATGGGTACGGTCGTCTTTCCGTCGACCACTTCCAATAGGGAATCGACACAGGCGTCATCTACTCCTGTGAACAATACATATCCGTCCTTTACCTCGTCTGTGATTGCACTTGTAAAGTTAATGGAGTCGCTCTCCAACTGAACAGTTTCGGTTGCTCTCAGTTCGATGCGACGCGACTTGATTTCTTCTTGCAGATTAGTAAACGGAAATTCGGATGAATAGCCAATATGCAAGTTTTTACCAATTCTGGCGAAGGATACGTAGGGCAGATCTGTCCATGTTCTTCCAATTAATAGGTCATAGGGTTGGGCATCATCGTTGACAATGAATACAGTGATTTCCCTTCCGACGATGCCATCAATCTCCAGGTCGACTGTCGTCTTCCCAACGGTCCTGGCAGCTGGTGCAGTCTGGTTACCGATGCCGTACAGACTAGTCGAGTCTGGTTCGATGTCGACGCTGATCCTCCTTGCGACCGATTCTCTCATTAGACAACTGCTGCTCCCGGTGTCTATCATTGCCTTCACGGTTTCCTTGTTGTCGATCTTGACATCCTTCAAATATACATCTGGCGGGACAGTCTCCAGTCCTTCGACTTCCAGGTTGGCTACTTTTAGTCCTTCTTTGGGTCTTGTGCAATTCCTTTCCTTGTGTCCCGTTTGACCGCATCCTCGGCATGTCAACGTAGTCCTGGGTGCTGGGCAGTCTCTGGCAATGTGTCCAAACTGATTGCAGTTGAAGCACTTCGGTTCTCCCTTGTCGTTTCTGATTGCACGGTTGACCATTCTCCTCAAGGTGTTAGGGTACGTTTCACTGATTTCGTTCCTTGCAGCGTCTTGACCCGAAACATTCGTTCCTTGTTTAGTCTCTTTAACTTCGCTTTGGTTGGGGAATCTCGCAGATTTCTGCTGAAACGACGGTGGTATGAGGTGTTTCGCATTCCAATGCGGAGGTCCCATCTCGGTGCGAACATTTTCGTACTCGTCCAGTTTATCCGCCAACTCATCTGGGTTGTTTAACTTGGTCCAATCGTCAATGAGATGATTACGCAGCACATTTGGAACTTTTTTCTTTAGCTGGTTAGTGACGGACAAATCCTTTAGGGCGTCGAAATTTTCCACGTTCATTCCTTCGATCCATTCGTTGAAATATCCTCGCAATTCGAAAGCGAAGTCTCTCCAGGAACCCTTTTGAGATCTCTCGTGCTTCTCGAATTTTTGTCTGAATTGTTCGGGGCTCAACTTGTACCGTTTTAGGAGCAACCTTTTCACGAACCTATAATCGCCGCTTTGTTCTTCTGTTTCCCGAGCGATTAATTGAGTCATTTCGTAAGGTAGCAATCCTAGGAGGCTGAACGCCCATTGGTCTTCATCCAATCCTAGTCGCTTTGCCTGTCTTTCGAAAAGAATTAGGTAAAAACTCAAATCATTGTCCTTCGACTCGTACTTGGGCATCAGTTTACGTATCTCGTAATGTGCGTCATTGCTGGTACTTCGAGACGTATCGTTGTTTCCGCGTGTAGTCTGGATGCGCAGCTTCTCAAGCTCGAATTCCATTACCATTTGTTCTTTTCGTTCGATTCGTTTCCGATCCTCGATTCGTTCCCGTTCTATACGTTCTGCTTGCTCTGTTTGTGCTGTTTGTTCCATTCGCTCCCGTTCTGCTCGTTCTGTTTGTTCCCGTTCCTCGATCAGAGTCTCCAACAGTTGCTTTGCGAATTCTTCTTCGTAAGATTGACTATTCAGGATAAGGCGTTTTAAGTCGACGATCCTGCTCTCTGGCGGTACTACCTCGCCGAGTTCATACGCCAACTTGCTCAAATCGCATTTCCTTACTTTCGCTAAGTAAGTCATGTTTTTCAAAAGGAAAAATAAACAAGGCAAAGTTTTTTTTTTTTAAATAAACAAATAAAACTGACTAAGCCAGATACGTACTGTTTCAATTATTTCTTTCAACGAAATCAACTTTTCTTTGGTAATTTTGAGACAATACCTTTTTTTTTTCTTTTTACCGCGATACTTTGCGATAATACTTTTTATTTGTTTCTTCAATTTACTTTAAAAATACTTCACTTTACTTTAAAATGCTTACTTTAAAATACTTCACTTTACTTTAAATTGCTTACTTTAAAATACTTTCTTATCGAGATGATTTTGCAATAATATTTTACCGAGGTGACTTGTAATAATACTTTTAGGAATAGGTAATTAAATTTCGTACATACCATGCAACTCCTCTTACGTTGATCGGTCACCGCGCCACGTCCTTCTCGTTTCCAAATTATTCCAGTGAATCTTCAATTTTCTTCAGGACTATCCCACTTCTGAATTTCTGTTGGCTTCCGTAGGCGTTTCTTACTGGGAAAAAGAAAGAGAGGATCCAATGAAATAATTTAGTAGTGTTTATTAGAACAAAATCATAATAGTGAACAACAAATATAACAGAGAGTACCGTCGTCTTCCGGGTATTCCTTCTACTGGGGAGCTCGGATTCTATATTCTGTGCGTTTATAATCTGTTTATCTGTGGCTCTCTGGTCGGGATGGCGCCTACACTACTGGGAAGGTTTCTGGTTTGAATTTGATTTGAAATAAATATTAGTTGCAATTTTATTTGCAAATATTCTACTTTCACTCACAAGCAGCGCCTCTCGCGGTTTCTGGTGAAATTACATTTATAAATTGTAAAAATACTAAAATGTGTTCCAAGTATAATATATTTAATTTGAAGATTTAGTAATATAATATTCCGAAGACGTTGTAAAAGAAACTTGGCATTTCAATTTTAATATATACGGATGTACCAGGCTTCGCCCGGGTTTTACCCGAGTAAAGGTTTGTCTAACGAACATTTGTTAAAACAATTCTCTATAAACTTATGAAAAAAAAAGATATCTATATATATAAAAATGAATGTATGTCTGTTTGTCCTTTATGCCTGACCAAACCACTCATTGGATCGCCATGAAACTTTGGGAAGTTATTTAGTATAGTACTGGGAAGGTTTCTAGCAAATAAAATTTTTGAAATAACTTTTCGCCTAGATATAATCAAGATAAATATTCTAATTTATCTGTTATAATTCAACAATCTGCTCTAAATATTATCATGATGATACGATGATTTTGTAATGTAGAAAATTAGGAAAGACAAAATTCAGGATGACACGGCAATTTATTTGAGACAAGAATAATGATACAATTCCAAGGCAAGATACTATTCCTTTAACTTCCAATTACGGAGGGAACCAATTAATAATGATTTTATTCAACTTATCGAGTATTTTTCAAGGGACCGGGAAAAAATGTTCACTTTATCGAGAGATTCGTTAGACAAACCTTTACTCGGGTAAAATCCGGGCGAAGCCGGGAATATCCATTTCGTAGCTACACCGTCTCTCCAAGAGGCAGTCTCTTATTAAAGGTCTATTAGAGATTCTTTAATAGCAATTAGAATCTTCAATGAGACCACCAACAGGAGAAACAAGTTGATTCATGTTTTTAGGTGGTCTTTCTTAAGAGACTCTATTTACATATTTAAAATATGAAAAAATTAAAATATTTTAAAATCAACATTTTCTTACTGTTACATTTAATTACTGTTAATATCTATATATATAAAAATGAATGTATGTCTGTTTGTTTGTCCTTTATGCCTGACCAAACCACTCATTGGATCGCCATGAAACTTTGGGAAGTTATTTAGTATAGTACTGGGAAGGTTTCTAGCAAATAAAATTTTTGAAATAACTTTTCGCCTAGATATAATCAAGATAAATATTCTAATTTATCTGTTATAATTCAACAATCTGCTCTAAATATTATCATGATGATACGATGATTTTGTAATGTAGAAAATTAGGAAAGACAAAATTCAGGATGACACGGCAATTTATTTGAGACAAGAATAATGATACAATTCCAAGGCAAGATACTATTCCTTTAACTTCCAATTACGGAGGGAACCAATTAATAATGATTTTATTCAACTTATCGAGTATTTTTCAAGGGACCGGGAAAAAATGTTCACTTTATCGAGAGATTCGTTAGACAAACCTTTACTCGGGTAAAATCCGGGCGAAGCCGGGAATATCCATTTCGTAGCTACACCGTCTCTCCAAGAGGCAGTCTCTTATTAAAGGTCTATTAGAGATTCTTTAATAGCAATTAGAATCTTCAATGAGAGACCACCAACAGGAGAAACAAGTTGATTCATGTTTTTAGGTGGTCTTTCTTAAGAGACTCTATTTACATATTTAAAATATGAAAAAATTAAAATATTTTAAAATTAAAATATTTTAAAATCAACATTTTCTTACTGTTACATTTAATTACTGTTAATATCTATATATATAAAAATGAATGTATGTCTGTTTGTTTGTCCTTTATGCCTGACCAAACCACTCATTGGATCGCCATGAAACTTTGGGAAGTTATTTAGTATAGTACTGGGAAGGTTTCTAGCAAATAAAATTTTTGAAATAACTTTTCGCCTAGAAATAATCAAGATAATTATTCTAATTTATCTGTTATAATTCAACAATCTGCTCTAAATATTATCATGATGATACGATGATTTTGTAATGTAGAAAATTAGGAAAGACAAAATTCAGGATGACACGGCAATTTATTTGAGACAAGAATAATGATACAATTCCAAGGCAAGATACTATTCCTTTAACTTCCAATTACGGAGGGAACCAATTAATAATGATTTTATTCAACTTATCGAGTATTTTTCAAGGGACCGGGAAAAAATGTTCACTTTATCGAGAGATTCGTTAGACAAACCTTTACTCGGGTAAAATCCGGGCGAAGCCGGGAATATCCATTTCGTAGCTACACCGTCTCTCCAAGAGGCAGTCTCTTATAAAAGGTCTATTAGAGATTCTTTAATAGCAATTAGAATCTTCAATGAGAGACCACCAACAGGAGAAACAAGTTGATTCATGTTTTTAGGTGGTCTTTCTTAAGAGACTCTATTTACATATTTAAAATATGAAAAAATTAAAATATTTTAAAATTAAAATATTTTAAAATCAACATTTTCTTACTGTTACGTTTAATTACTGTTAATATCTATATATATAAAAATGAATGTATGTCTGTTTGTTTGTCCTTTATGCCTGACCAAACCACTCATTGGATCGCCATGAAACTTTGGGAAGTTATTTAGTATAGTACTGGGAAGGTTTCTAGCAAATAAAATTTTTGAAATAACTTTTCGCCTAGAAATAATCAAGATAATTATTCTAATTTATCTGTTATAATTCAACAATCTGCTCTAAATATTATCATGATGATACGATGATTTTGTAATGTAGAAAATTAGGAAAGACAAAATTCAGGATGACACGGCAATTTATTTGAGACAAGAATAATGATACAATTCAAAGGCAAGATACTATTCCTTTAACTTCCAATTACCGAGGGAACCAATTAATATTGATTTTATTCTACTTATCGAGTATTTTTTCAAGGGACCGGGAAAAAATGTTCACTTTATTGAGAGATTCGTTAAACAAACCTTTACTCGGGTAAAACCCGGGCGAAGCCGGGTACATCCATACAAGAATAATGATACAATTCCAAGGCAAGATACTATTCCTTTAACTTCCAATTACCGAGGGAACCAATTAATATTGATTTTATTCAACTTATCGAGTATTTTTCAAGGGACCGGGAAAAAATGTTCACTTTATCGAGATATTCGTTAAACAAACCTTTACTCGGGTAAAACCCGGGCGAAGCCGGGTACATCCATACAAGAATAATGATACAATTCCAAGGCAAGATACTATTCCTTTAACTTCCAATTACCGAGGGAACCAATTAATATTGATTTTATTCAACTTATCGAGTATTTTTCAAGGGACCGGGAAAAAAATGTTCACTTTATCGAGAGATTCGTTAGACAAACTTTTACTCGGGTAAAACCCGGGCGAAGCCGGGCGGGTCCGCTAGTATTTTGATAATTTTTTTGAAACTCGTAAATTTAAATCTCTCGATAATGTGAACATTTTTCCCGGTCCCTTGAAAAATACTAGATAAGTTGAATAAAATCAATATTAATTGGTTACCTCGGTAATTGGAAGTTAAAGGAATAGTATCTTGTCTTGGAATTGTATCATTATTCTTGTCTCAAATAAATGGACGTGTCATCCTGAATTTTGTCTTTCCTAATTTTCTACATTACAAAATCATCATT
Organism: Cordylochernes scorpioides; assembly: GCA_030710605.1. Taxonomy (NCBI): domain Eukaryota; kingdom Metazoa; phylum Arthropoda; class Arachnida; order Pseudoscorpiones; family Chernetidae; genus Cordylochernes; species Cordylochernes scorpioides. Next base: position 133,996,252 of record CP092886.1, on the reverse strand, counting down.
TTATCTATTCTCCCAATATATATGTTGTAGATAAATGATAAAACTAACTTTGACTTGTGCGCAATTATTAGGAAGAAAATCTTACTTTTGATAAATAATCTTTAAGATAATAAACTTAGTGATAATAAAACTTATAGATAAAAAACTTGTTTATCGTCGCAATGGGGGCGCTGCTTTCGAGTTAAATCTACAAATCTGCAAATAACTCTAAGGATATTCAAGAAATTACTTTTCAAAAACCTTCCCAGTACTATACTAAATAGCTTCCCAAAGTTTCATGGCGTTCCAATGAGTGGTTTGGTCAGGCATAAAGGACAGACACACACACACATACATTCATTTTTATATATATAGATAACTAGCGGATGTACCCGGCTTCGCCCGGGGTTTTACCCGAGTAAAGGTTTGTCTAACGAACATTTTTTAAAACAATTCTCTATAAAAACTTATTAAAAAATATATATATTTTGATAATTTGAAACTCGTAAATTTGAATCTCTCGATAAAGTGAACATTTTTTCCCGGTCCCTGTGTGCCGTGTCATCCTGAATTTTGTCTTTCCTAATTTTCTACATTACAAAATCATCGTTTTATCTAGTGAACATTTTTTCCCAGTCCCTTGAAAAAAACTCGATAAGTTGAATAAAATCAATATTAATTGGTTCCCTCGGTAATTGGAAGTTAAAGGAATAGTATTTTTGCCTTGGAATTGTATCATTATTCTTGTCTCAAATAAATTGCCGTGTCATCCTGAGATAATCTTACTTTTGATAAATAATCTTTAAGATAATAAACTTAGTGATAATAAAACTTATAGATAAAAAAACTTGTTATCATCGTCGCAATGGTGGCGCTGCTTACGAGTTAAATCTACAAATCTGCAAATGACTCTAAGGATATTCAAGATATTCAAGAAATTATTTTTTAAAAACCTTCCCGGGGATATACCTAATAATATCCCAAAATTTCACGGCGATTGGATGTATGATTTTTGAATCTATAGAGTACAGACAGACAGACATCCAATTTTATATATATAACTAGCGGATGTACCCGGCTTCGCCCGGGTTTTACCCTAGTGAAAGTTTACCTAACGAACATTATTTAAAACAATTTTAGAAAACATCCAATCCCTACTGAATCTATACTTGGCAAGTTAACTTTATGTTTGATTATCTGCTCCACCTAGCTGTACCCGTTTAAAACGTTGCTGTCTTTGAACAAAAAGGCAGTTTTAATACCTGAATAATAATTAATTAATGATCAAATGTATACAATACACCAAATTGAAAATTAACAATAAAATTATCCATACATAAATGTCATTTGAATATAACATATGTAAAAAATAATATATATTTTGATAATTTGAAACTCGTAAATTTGAATCTCTCGATAAAGTGAACATTTTTTCCCGGTCCCTTGATAAATACTCAATAAGTTGAATTCAACCAATATTAATTATCATTATTCTTGTCTCAAATAAATTTCCGTGTCATCCTGAATTTTGTCTTTCCTAATTTTCTATATTACAAAATCATCATTTTATCTATTCTCCCAATATATATGTTGTAGATAAATGATAAAACTAACTTTGACTTGTGCGAATTTAATAGGTAGAAATCTTACTTTTGATAAATAATATTTAAGATAATAAACTTATAAAAAAAAGAGATATATTTTGATAATTTGAAACTCGTAAATTTGAATCTCTCGATAAAGTGAACATTTTTTCCCGGTCCCTTGAAAAATACTCGATAAGTTGAATAAAACCAATATTAATTACTAGACGAATGGCCCGGGCAACGCCCGGGTTTTACCCGAGTGCGTATATATTTTAAAAACGTTTTAATTCAAATACTATTCGTTACAATTATAAATTGGCGCCATGGATGTCACTCTTGTGAAACGTCCCGTTCCAAACTGTGTGTTTTTAAAATGTGTTAATTAAAATACTATTCGTTACAATTATAAATTGGCGCCGTGGATGTCTTTCTTGTGAAACGTCCCGCCCCAAACTGTGTGTGTCTTGAAAATATAAAAATAAAAATGTGAATTTTCATAAAGATTTCATCATGTCGATTTTTTTTTTTGCATTTCACCTACTAAATCGATAGAGATAATTACATTTGCAACATGAACTTAGGTATATTGACTAAATAGAAAACTGCATAGTAATAAAGATCATTTTTTAAAGGTGTTGGAATAGTCAATTTCAACATTCTACTCTTCTTTTATTTGTTTTGACCAATTGACCGCTATATATATAAATTATTTCTACCATTGTTGTAGTGGACCATATAATATAATATATAATATAATGATGGCCGTCGTTGGTCGCTCTGCGCTCCAAGAACCTGGATTATAAATATATATTATAAATATAAATATCTCTAGTAGATCATCTAATTATACCAATATACGTTAGATCGTTGGTCACAACAATTTGCTCCTGCCATGGCTCCTAGGAAGAAGAAGAAGAATGCCGAGAATGCCGAGAAGCCCCTCGTAACCCTCGCCCAACTGGAGATGGAGAACGAAGAGGTGAAGCAGAACTTCGAGCAGAAAATACAGAATCCTTACCCTACCTCCCGATTTTACCTGCTCCAAAGCCTAATGGAATTCATCAACTTACGGTCTGAGCAGATCAAGGCCCTCATTGCCGAGGTAGAGAACCTCTCTGGCACCCTCGCGTCCTTTAAGGAACTGGACGAAATCAAGCCACAGACAGCCTGCCACAGCACTCAAACCAGCCCTTCTCCCTCCTGCAAGGAAACCAGCACTCAGACTGACCCCACCAAGCCCGCCACTCCCGCTCCAACCAAAAGGAAGCAGCCTGAGGCTCCCTACCCGCCCGCAAAGAGGACCAACCTCAATGGTCCCGCAAAACCTGCGCCCTCCCGAGTCCCCAAGCCTGCGGCCGCCCAAGTGGTCCTCCATGGGGAAAAATCGGCGGCCCACACAGTGGTCATCTCTGATGACCCACAGGCTGACCCAAGAGCAATGCTTAAAGCTGTCCGCGCTGCCCACACTCTACCCCAAGGCGTTTGGGCCTCCCTGCGAACCAAAGGGAAGCTTGTCCTCCACTCCAGCAACCCCGATACCATCCCAGCTGTTACCACCTCCCTGGCCAACAAGCTGGATGGCATGAAGGTCCGCCAACAGAAGGTGATCCTGCCTCGCATCTGCCTCTTCAAAGTGGATGAGGAAACATCCAACTCCACCATTGAAGAGACGCTGCTGGAAACCCCTGCTGTCAGCCAACTCCCTGGGGACAAGGTGGTGCGCGTGGCGCATCGCTCTGCACCCAGAAACGGGACCTGCACCGCCTTCATCGAGGTGGACCTCACGACCTTCAGAGCTCTGGGAAATCGTGGAAGGATCGTGGTGGATGGTGTGATCCTCAACTTCGAGGAGTCCATCCGCGCACGAGTCTGCTTCCGCTGTTGTGGCTTCGGCCACAACTCTGCCCAATGCACCAGAGCTCCCACGTGCTTCCACTGCGGTGAAGGCGGCCATGAAGGCCGTGCCTGCCCCTCAGTTGCCGACTGGCACACTTCCAAGTGCGCCAACTGCTGTGCCAAGGGCCTCCCAGACAAGCACGAGGCGAGAGCCTCAAGCTGCCCCATCTTGAAGCTTAGAGCCCTCAAGTTCTAGGCTTCCAGGACCTCCTGCCTCCTCAACTGGCCTCCATCCAGGCTTCTCACCCATCAAGGCGCTGTTTCCTTGACCTCTCCAGCTTCCTCCCCCCTGCGATGACACCTCCACTGCCAGATCCTAGAATCCCTTGCGATGATCCCTGGCCACCCATCCCCAGGCCCCCCAACTATGCTTTGTATATATTCCGCTTTATGCGTCCATCGGGGCTCAAAAAATCATTCATTTTGGTTAGCAGCCCCGTAAAATAAAGATATTTTCTCTGTTGTAGTGGAGTATGTAAAGCAAGCCGCTTTAAGTTTATGTAAAATTTGAGCATAACTTATTAAACTTTCTATCTTTAAAGCCGATTCCCGGCCTTCTCCTTCCTATTTCTTCAACAGGTTATGGGCCCAGGACTGATTGCCTAAGAACTGTCCAGTCTATATCAAATTGAGAAGTTGAATAAGCAAAACTTTGAGACATGGAGGCTTCAAATGCAAATGATTCTTATTCACTGTGATCTGTGGAATTATGTTAATGAAGCCAATATCAAACCTGAACCCGGTAGCCAAGAGTTTTCTAATTGGCAAAATAAGGATCAGAAGGCTCTAGCTACAATTGTATTGAGCTTGAATCCATCAGAACTAATACATGTTAAGAATTGCAAGACTGCCGAGGAGGCCTGGAAAAAGATAGAAGAAGTTTATCGACCAAAAGGACCTGCGACGAGAGTTTCCCTGACCAAAAGGCTAATACAGATGAAAATGAGGCCCAGTGATGATTTGATAGATTACCTGAGTAAATTTACTTCATTAGTGGACAATCTAGGTGAAATTGGGGCTCAAATATCCGAAGACTTTTTAGTTATACTCTTGTTGTGTAGTCTTCCAGAATCGTACGAAGAATTCAGGACTGCAATAGAAACCAGAGATGAGCTCCCAAAACTTGAAACTTTAAAGGTGAAGATTATAGAAGAAGATCAAAGACAACGTGAAATGGAGGGAACTTCGTCTGGAGAACAAAATGCCTTTTTTGGAAATCCAGAAAGAAAAACTACCAATTCCACTAAACCACCAAATCGGAAGGAGTTCAAATTTAACTGCCATTACTGTGGCAAGAAAGGCCACAAAGCGGCTGACTGCTGGTCAAAAAGGAACTCTAAAAGAAACAATAAGCGAATGGCTGCTTCTCTAGGAATTAGAGATGAAAATATTCTTGAGGTTGACGAGTGGTGCCTGGATAGCGGCGCAACTGCACACATGTGCTGCTTAAGAAAAGCTTTTTCAAATTTAAGAGAAACAGAGCCAATAGCCGTTAAATTAGCGAACGACCAAAGCATAGAAGCTTTAGGTACAGGAACGGTAGAATTGGAAGTTTTCGAACATGGTGAACCATTTTTATTAAAATTAGAAAATGTGTTGTTTGTCCCAGGACTGAAGGGAAATTTGATTTCAGTCAGCACCTGCACAGAAAAATCATTCTTTGTAAAATATATGAGAGGAAAAGCGGAAATTGTGAATCCATTGAGGAAAATTTGCATAGAAGCTTACAAAAGAAACGGACTTTACATATTGCGTCAAACTAAATATGCAAAAACACAATTTACCGGAATGTGTATAGACAGAAATAGCAGTGAAATTTGGCATAATAGATTTGGTCATCTTAATTTTGATGACCTTAAGAAATTGCAGAGAGAGAATTTAGTCAATGGATTACCCAAGGGTGAATTTAAAAGTATAACAAGTTGTGAAACTTGTATTAGGGGTAAACAGACTCGATTACCATTCCCAGAAGTCTCTCTGACAAAGTCAACAGAGCCACTGCAACTTATTCACTCTGACATATGTGGACCGATGAGAACAAAGTCATATGGCGGTGCATTGTACTTTGCAACTTTCATTGACGATTTCTCACGAATGATATTCACTTTTGTTATGAAACGAAAAAAATGAAGTTTTCAAAGGATTCAAAGTCTTTAAAAGATTTTCTGAGAGACAAACTGGCAAGAAAATTAAAGCAATCAGAAGTGACAATGCACCAGAGTATTTGAGTACAGATTTTAAAGAATATTTATTGGAGGAAGGAATTAGACATCAGCTCTCAGTTGAATATTCTCCGCAACAAAATGGAGTTGCTGAAAGAGCGAACAGAACTCTGGTAGAAATGACTAGATGTTTCATAATTCAAGCGAACCTCCCAGATCCACTTTGGGCTGAACTTGTGCATACATCTACATACATTAGAAACAGATGCCCAAGAACTAATGAAAGTCGAACTCCGTATGAAATATTTACAGGAAGAAAACCAACCGTTTCTCATTTAAGAATGATTGGATGTAAATGTTTCGCTGTTGACAACCGTCCGAGAAGAGGAAAATTCGCTCCTCGTAGTGAAGAATACCGACTGGTTGGCTATTCTCCCGAATCAAAGGCGTACAGATTATGGAAGCCTGGAACAAACATGATGATAAAAAGTCGAGATGTACGTTTCCTCGAATCTGAAAACTCTACCTTAAGGAATGACGTGGTGCAAATTGAAGCTATACCACAGAAAAAGGAAGATAAATCATTGGAGGAGGAAAGTCTTCAGGATGATGAAAAAACTTTTCCCGGAACTGATTCGGAGTTTTAAGCGAACCATCAGAAACAATGGAAGTCATCTCGCAGAGAGGAAGAGGAAGACCAAGAATTTTACGTACTGGAAAACCGGGAAGACCACGAAAGGAATACGTTGAAGCTAATTTGTCTAAGGATTTTAGACAGAACACCAGTTTGCCAGATCCAAAGGATTTAGATCAAGCCTTGTCTAGTGAAGATTCGCATCTATGGAAAGGGGCAATGAAGGTCTTGTCGAGGTCGTCCATACACCAACCCAGGAGAATGTTGCGGATATCTTAACCAAGAGTCTGACAAAGGTCTCTCATGAGAGATGTATTCGTGAATTGGGAATGTAGAGATTGAGGGAGGGTGTTGGAATAGTCAATTTCAACATTCTACTCTTCTTTTATTTGTTTTGACCAATTGACCGCTATATATATAAATTATTTCTATCATTGTTGTAGTGGAGTATGTAAAGCAAGCTGCTTTAACTTTATGTAAAATTAGAGCATAACTTAATAAAACTTTCTATCTTTAAAGCCGATTCCCGGCCTTCTCCTTCCTATTTTTTCAACAAAAGGCACCATATCGTTTTTTTTTTTCAATAAAATCGAAACAAAAATTAACGATAAATAACGATAATTGCCTTAAAAAGAAATTGCCTTAAAAAAAGAAACATTCGCGGTGATTTTGTCTTGCATTCGTTTATACAATTATTATATTATTTTTACCCGATTAAATGCTTTTATTCAAATACTCTTCGTTACAATTATAAATTGGCGCCGTGTATGTCATTCTTGTATAATATACTAGACGAATGGCCCGGGCAACGCCCGGGTTTTACCCGAGAGTGCGTATATATTTTTAAAATGTTTTAATTAAAATACTATTCGTTACAATTATAAATTGGCGCCGTGGATGTCTCTCTTGTGAAACGTCCCGCCCCAAACTGTGTGTGTCTTGAAAATATAAAATTAAAAATGTGAATGGAAAAATATGTCCAGGGTAGCCTAGTGGTCATGGCATCTGCCCGGTAAGCGGAAGGTCGTGGGTTCGATTCCCATCCCTTGACACTTTTTTTATTTTATCCATTCTGACCAAAATCTATCCGTGAACTTCACACAGTGAACTTCACACAGAGAGAATAAGGCAATTATATAAGTAGATAATCCAAATTGTGCCTTATCACACACTATTTTTTATTTGGCCTTATTACCTTGTCTTTATAATCTATGACGTAATGCCGGCGGCGCGCGCCTGTTGGCTGCCGGCGAGCACGTGACCTCCCTGTGCGCGCGCATCCGTGACAGAACCGGCCCATGACGGTCGAGACTATATATATGGATAATAATAATAATATAATAATAATAATATAATAATAATAATAATAATAATTATTATTATTATTATTATCATTAGATAATGATCATAATGATGATGCGCGCGCATCCGTGACAGAACCGGCCGGCCCATGACGGTCGTGACTATATATGTTGATGGATAATAATAATAATAATATAATAATAATAATAATAATGATGATGATGCGCGCGCATCCGTGACACAACCGGCCGGCCAGCCCGCCCATGACGGTCGTGACTATATATAGGGATAATAATAATAATATAACTAGACGAATGGCCCGGGCAACGCCCGGGTTTTAATATAATAATAATAATAATAATAATTATTATTATTATTATTATTATTATTATTATCATTAGATAATGATAATGATCATAATGATGATGCGCGCGCATCCGTGACAGAACCGGCCGGCCGGCCAGCCCGCCCATGACGGTCGTGACTATATATAGGGATGGATAAATGAGTTTTAAAAATTGTAAAAAAAAAAAAATGCATCGGCCGGGAATCGAACCCGGGCCGCCCGCGTGGCAGGCGAGCATTCTACCACTGAACAACCGATGGTTATGAAAAATCCCATCCGTGAGCTTCAGACAGACAAACAAACAGACAGACTAAGGCAAATATATAAGTAGATCATTATTCTTGTCTCAAATAAATTGCCGTGTCATCCTGAATTTTGTCTTTCCTAATTTTCTACATTACAAAATCATCATGTTATCTATTCTCCCAATATATATGTTGTAGATAAATGATAAAACGAACTTTGACTTGTGCGCAATTAATAGGTAGAAAATCTTACTATTGATAAATAATCTTTAAGATAATAAACTTATAAAAAAAAAAGATATATTTTGATAATTCGAAACTCGTAAATTTGAATCTCTCGATAAAGTAAACATTTTTTCTCCGGTCCCTTAAAAATACTCGATAAGTTGAATAAAATCAATATTAATTATCATTATTCTTGTCTCAAATAAATTGCCGTGTCATCCTGAATTTTGTCTTTCCTAATTTTCTACATTACAAAATCATCATTTTATCTATTCTCCCAATATATATGTTGTAGATAAATGATAAAACTAACTTTGACTTGACGCAATTAATAGGTATAAAATCTTACTTTTGATAAATAATCTTTAAGATAACAAACTTAGTGATAATAAAACTTATAGATAAAAAACTTGTTATCATCGTCGCAATGGGGGCGCTGCTAGCGAGTTAAGTCTACAAATCTGCAAATAACTCTAAGGATATTCAAGATATTCATGAAATTATTTTTCAAAAACCTTCCCGGGGATATACCTAAAAATATCCCAAAATTTCACGGCGATTGGATGTATGGTTTTTGAATCTATAGAGTACAGACAGACAGACATTCAATTTTATATATATAGATAGACTAGCGGATGTATCCTGCTTCGCCCGGGTTTTACCCTAGTGAAAGTTTACCTAACGAACATTTGTTGAAACAATTCTAGAAAACATCCAATCCCTACTGAATCTATACTTGGCAAGATAGCTTTATGTTTGATTATCTGCTCCACCTAGCTGTACCCGTTCAAACGTTGCTGTCTTTAAACAAAAAGGCAGTTTTAATACCTAAATAATAATTTATTAATGATCAAATGTATACAATACATCAAAATGAAAATTAACAATAAAATTATCCTTACATAAATGTCATTTGAATATAACACATATGTAAAAAAATAATAGATATATTTTGATAATTCGAAACTCGTAAATTTGAATCTCTCGATAAAGTGAACATTTTTTCCCGGTCCCTTGAAAAATACTCGATAAGTTGAATAAAATCAATATTAATTGGTTCCCTCGGTAATTGGAAGTTAAAGGAATAGTATCTTACCTTGGAATTGTATCATTATTTTTGTCTCAAATAAATTGCTGTGTCATCCTGAATTTTTTCTTTCCTAATTTTCTACATTACAAAATCATCATTTTATCTATTTTCCCAATATATATGTTGTAGATAAATGATAAAACTAACTTTGACTTGTGCGCAATTAATAGTTAGAAAATCTTACTTTTGATAAATAATCATAATCATTTAGTTAAATCTACAAATCTGAAAATAACTCTAAGGATATTCAAGATATTCAAGAAACTATTTTTTAAAAACCTTCCCGGGGATATACCTAATAATATCCCAAAATTTCACGGCGATTGGATGTATGGTTTTTGAATCTATTGAGTACAGACAGACAGACATTCAATTATATATATATAGAGATTTAAAGAAAATTTCTTATTTAAAATTTAATAAATGTTTTCAAAAAAATTATGTGTTTCAAAAATATACTCTATAACAAAAAAATCGACGCACCAAGAAGCAGTTGTCCGATTTATATGAAAATACGTATACAAAGAGGTTTCGACCAAACATGCAAATGATTGAAATTTGGTGACCGAATTATGCAAAGCAAGAGCTCCAGCGCCTCTGAACTGCGCATCCAGCACGAGCATCCTAGACCCAATATTCGGCGCGGCACTAGCTGATTTTCATAATTTCCGTTTAATATTTTAGCAGCACGCCTATTTCTACTGTATCAATGCCTCGCCGAAAGGTTCGTTCTCATTCCGAACATATGTCAGAGTTTGAAACTGGTGGGGCCATTGGATTGAAAGAGGCTGGTTGGTCTAATCGACTAATCGCGCGACATCTGTGTCGAAGTGATGTGGCTATTAGGCGATGTTGGCAAAAGTGGGTCAACAACGGAATAATGCAACGTCAGGACGGCAGCGGTCGACCAAGGGCAACAACAGAACGGGAGGACAGAGCAATTGTCAGAATGGCTGTCGCAGCACCGGAATCCACGTTATCTGCCATCCAACGTGTGACCGGCACACAAGTGTCCAAAATGACCATCAACAGGCGACTGAGAGTGGGAAATCTAAGAGCTCGCCGACCGTTACGATGCCTATCCCTCACACCCGTGCACCGACAAGTCCGACTACAGTGGTGTCGGGAGCGATCAACTTGGAACTGCGCTGACTGGGGACGTATAGTTTTTAGTGACGAGTCCCGTTTCTTACTGTGTCCTGACGACCGTCGCAAACGTGTCTGGAGACGTCCTGGGCAGCGTGTGGATCCTGGCCTTACTGTCCAACACCACACAGGTCCACAACAGGGCGTTATGGTCTTGAGTGCCATTTCATTTGATAGCAGGACCCCATTGGTAGTCATTCCTGGCACCCTGACAGCACAACGGTACGTTGATAACATTCTACGGCCTGTTTTGTTGCCGTTCCTCTTACATCACCCCGGGCTTACTTTTCAACAAGATAATGCCCGGCCACACACGGCACGTGTTACTATGGAATGTCTTCAATCTTGCCGAACTCTTCCGTGGCCAGCAAGGTCGCCTGATCTCTCGCCCATAGAGCACATCTGGGACGTGATGGGAAGGCGATTGCAACCATCCCGGAATGTTGACTATTTAGCCCGACAGTTGGAGACAATTTGGCAAGAAATCCCGCAGCACACCATCCGGAATGAGATATTATACACTTGTGCCAATGGTTTTTCCAATCTTCGAAGCACTTCAAAAAATCATTTTTTGGAATCTTTTTCAGCTCCTCCTTCGATGCCGTCTTTATCTCGTCAAGCGTAGCGTAACGTCGTCCTTTCATGGGCCTCTTCAGTTTAGGGAACAAGAAAAAGTCACAGGGGGCCAGATCTGGGGAATACGGTGACTGCGGCATCATTAGTGTGTTGTTTTTGGCCAAAAGGTCGCGCACAAGCAACGATGTGTGAGCAGGGGCGTTATCGGTGCAAAAGCCAATTTTTGTTCTTCCACAAATCCGGGCGTTTCTGGCGGATTGCTTCGCGCAAATTGCGCATAACTTGCAGGTAATATTCCTTATTGACCGCTCTACCCTGTGGCAAGAACTCATGATGCACTACGCCCCTGCAATCGAAGAAAACTGTCAGCAAAGCTTTCACATTCGACCGAACTTGGCGCGTTTTTTTCGGTCTTGGTTCGTGCGGCAGCTTCCATTGAGATGATTGAGCTTTGGTTTCCACGTCATAACCATAAACCCACGCTTCGTCACCAGTTATGACCCTCTGGAGCAAATTTGGGTCGTCGCGGACAGAGTCCAACATCTCATTAGCAATGTTCATGCGATGCTGTTTTTGGTCGCAATTGAGCAATTTTGGTACGAATTTCGCGGCGACCCGTCTCATGCCCAAATCATTGATAAAAATCGAATGGCACAAGCCAATCGATATGTTTAGGTCCTCAGCAACTTCTCTAACGGTGATTCGACGATTGGCCTTCTCCACTTCATTAATATTATCGTCTGTTGTTGAAGTGCTCGGGCGTCCGGCACGCTCTTCGTCGCTCACATCTTCTCGGCCTACTGAGAACATTTTGTACCACCGATAAACGTTGCTTCGGTCCAAGGTAACTTTTCCGTATGCCACAGTCAACATTCGGAATGCATCCGCGCACTTAATTTCGTTTTTCACACAAAATTTGATACAGGTTCTTTGATCCATTTTTTTAATAGGTAAAAATCGAAGACGATTCAAAACACCTGCAAGCAAAGCAGCTGTCAACAATTAAGTGAACATTCAAAATGGCCGAGCTTGTCGGCATAAGTGAGAAACATGAGTACCAACATAAAGCCACAAAAAGATCGAAATTCGAATATACGTAACCCGCGAAACTTCAAAAGTCGCGATACCTTTTGAACACACCTCGTAGGTGGATTGGATGTTTCCTAGAATCGTTTTAACAAATATTCGTTAGGCAAACTTTTACTCGGGTAAAAACAGGGCGGAGCCGGGTACACTCGCTAAATACAGTTATTTACAAATGTTCGTTTGTGGAAAGATATTATTCCTTCAACTTCAAATTATCGAGTGGGCCAATTAATATTGATTTTATTCAACATATCGAGTAATTTTCAAATGACTAGGAAAAATTTCAAATTATTGAGAGTATAGACAAGTATAGATTCAGTAGGGATTGGATGTTTACTAGAATCGTTTTAACAAATGTTCGTTAAGCAAACTTTTACTCGGGTAAAAACCGGGTAAGCCAGGAACATTCGCTAGTTAAATATATATTAAAAACAAACCACTTATGTGTTTTATATTTCAGCTAATATTCATTTTAATTTTAAACCTATCTTAATGGTATTATTTATATATACATATGTAGATGGAAATTTTGCCGGGAGGATATTGATATAAAATACAAAGGTCGCCTCTCCCGTCAAAATAGATGTCAAAACTAGACGCCATCCATTGACCGTCGCCGCAAACTAGCGGCCTCGGGTCGGTGACAAAGCCACAACACCAGCTTTGGCAAACTAAAAAGCGCCCACTTAGAGACAATCTCATGGAATAAAGTCCGCCCTAGACTAACGAGGGCCATTAGCCCGAAACCTTGGTCTCTAGGTGGACGCTTTTCAGTTTGCCAAAGCTGGTGTTGTGGCTTTGTCACCGACCCGAGGCCGCTAGTTTGAGGCGACGGTCAATAGATGGCGTCTAGTTTTGACGTCTATTTTGACGGGAGGGGCGACCTTTGTCTTTTCAGATATACATATGTGTGCTGAATTTTTAATATATAGAGAAGAAGAGATATTCATCTACCTGCATGCAAAATTTTATAAAGTTTACTTCAGTAGTTTTGTAGAGAAATGTAACAAACATATTTTTCTTGGCAGGCATCGATTCAGTAGGGAGTGGATGTTGTTTTGTTTCTTCAAGGAATCGGGCTACGATGGTGAACAGTTCTTTATTTAAGAACGGAACTTACTAACTAACTGACAGCTTCCAATTATCTCTATATATATCCTAACTCGTGCTGTCTATATGCAAAACCATATTTACATATTTACATCTAAATATTTACAATTACGTCACATCTCCCCTCTTAGAGATTAGTTCTAGACCTCTCCAAAACGTCTGGGCGGACGAACTGTTCTTCCAGGAGATGTTGATGATCCGGCCACATCCGCAGCAGCATCCGAAGTGTGTGGGTTGGCCTCTGGGTAATTTACATATGGCTCCCCGTTAAGGTCCGTCAGCCAAACTCGATCATTTACTTCCAATGGAGGCAGTTCTCGTACTCCTGCGCCCTTAGGCTTCGCTTCAGAATCCTTTACTACGTCGCCCTTAGGCTCCTCTTCAGAATCCTTTACTCCCTTTCTTCAATAGCATTCACAACACCTATTATAGAGGGAGCAGGACAAGCTTCCCTTGATTTGCCATAGTGATCCGAATTGTCACTCCGCACCTTCAAAGGAATCCCACAGGAACCACAATTTTACTTTTGTACTATTTCACTTTTGTACAATTTTACTTTTGTACAATTTTACTTTTGTACTATTTCACTTTTGTACAATTACACTTTTGTACAATTACACTTTTGTACAATTTTACTTTTGTACAATTACACTTTTGTACAATTACACTTTTGTACAATTTTACTTTTGTACAATTTTCACTTTTGTACAATTTTACTTTTGTACAATTTTAACTTTTGTACAATTTTCACTTTTGTACAATTTCCACTTTTGTACAATTTTCACTTTTGTACAATTTTACTTTTGTACAATGTTCACTTTTGTACAATTTTACTTTTGTACAAATTTAACTTTTGTACAATTTTCACCTTTGTACAATTTTACTTTTGTACTATTTCACTTTTGTACAATTACACTTTTGTACAATTACACTTTTGTACAATTACACTTTTGTACAATTTTACTTTTGTACTATTTCACTTTTGTACAATTTTACTTTTGTACAATTTTACTTTTGTACAATTTTACTTTTGTACTATTTCCACTATTCCAATGAATACATCATTTTGGGAGCTTGATACTTCTTGTACGGTTTTTGTGTGACAAACCTTGGCAAAATGACCTTTCTTTCTGCACTTGTTGCAAATAGCATCCTTAGCAGGACATTGTTCTTTCGAATGTCCTTGGTAATATCCACATCGGAAACATTTACGTTTCTCATAAGAAGAACAACCTTGAGGATTCTTTGGAAAATTAGAATTGTACGTTTTTGTACCTTTCATTCTTGTTTTGCGAACATTTGTGCCATCTCTGCTCCCTTTCCTGTCAATCACATCCACGTTCCGATCTTCAGTGTCTTGCCTAATTTCTTTTTGTTGATTCTTTACACTTTCTGATTGGCGCACTATCTGGATTGCCTTCTCCAAGGTAAGTTCCGATTCCAACTGTAATTTCTCAGAAAGATTAAGGTTTTTCACTCCAACTACCAAGCGATCCCTGATCATCTCTTCTTTTAAGATACCATAGCTGCAGGTTTCTGCCAGCACATAGAGATTGGTTATGAATTCCTCTACAGGTTCCATCTCCCCTTGGCTTCTTCTATTGAATTTTGCTCTTTCATAAATAACATTTCTTTTTCCTATGAAATAGTCCTGGAATTTGGACACCACTAGTTTATAGTCATTAATTTGCGCTTCACTTAAATTAAATAAGATCAAGATTTCTTCTGCTTTATCGCCCATTATGTAAATCAGAGCATTTACTTGCTCACTTTCACTTTTCTCTGAAAGTTCTGAAGCGATTCTGTATCTTTGAAATCTTTTGAACCATATCGGCCATTCATTAGGTTTGCCAAAATTGAATCCTTCTGGAGCAGCTACTTGTATATAATTAGCCATTTTTTTCCTTTTCTTAAAAAAAAAATCTTATATTTCAACTTTATAATTTTGAAAATTGCTTTTACTCTTTTACCGCTTTTACGCTGCCACCATGTTTTGTTTCTTCAAGAGAATCGGGCTACGATGGTGAACACTTCTTTATTTAAGAACGGAACTTACTAACTAACTGACAGCTTCCAATTATCTCTATATATATCCTAACTCGTGCTGTCTATATGCAAAACCATATTTACATATTTACATCTAAATATTTACAATTACGTCACAGATGTTTGTCTTAAAATATTTATTTTAAAAGTGCTCGCTAGGCAAACTGTCATTCCATTGAAAACCGGTCGGAGCTGCTAGTAGTTAGTCAAATTGTACATTTGAAAAAATCGAAAATCTCTTTTAAATCTTTAAAACTTAATTACTTTATATATATATATATATATATATAAAGTAATTAAGTTTTAAAGATTTAAAAGAGATTTTCGATTTTTTCAAATGTACAATTTGACTAACTTTTATAACTGTTCTTAATATCTGTTCTTTATATCTGTTCATATAAATGTTTCACTGAAGTCACTTTATATTAACACATAAAATCCGGTTGAAAGGAGGTCTAGACATAATAGAGAAGGGATGAAATGTTGAAAGCTGAATTTCTATTTGAGAATTCCCGGTTCAGCAGACCTCTTTTTTCAATAATTACTCCAATTTAAGTTTTTTGTATATGTCTGGTCTACCATTAGGGTTTCAAAACATAATAAACAAACTTATAATAAAAGTTAATTCATAATATAGATATTTTACTAAATACAACTATTTATATTCATATTTTAAAATAAAAAAATTTAAAAAATCATTAAAAAAAAAGAATAAAATATTAAATTATAAAAATATATATATATATACTAACAATCTTATCTACCTTATTTACAAAACCTTTTGTTTTCTTATTATTAGTTTGATTAATAGTGCATGGTTCTGTCTTTCTCTCTTTTTTCTAACTATCATATATATTCTCACTTCTATTATTCTATATATAGGATTAGAGTATGTCTAAATGACGTGTAAAAGCCGATAATAAAGACGTTACGTTGTTAAATTTTATTGTTATTAATTATAAATATATAATTAACTAGATGATGTTTTAGAAGTAAAGAATTTTTTTTTTCTCTCTATCTATACTAAATAATAACAATTTACAAATTTTATAATTTTAATTTAAATAATCAAACTAATGAAGATAATTTTAATAGAATACTTAACTATAAAACTATACAACTATTTATTTTTATAATATATATATATATATATATAAATGTTTCAAAATCGAAAAATATATTCGCTCATTTCATTTAATAAATATATTTCAACGCATAAAATATTCTGTTTAATATTTCAGAATATTTTGATTACACGATCTTTTTTATATTTCAAGTCTAAATGCATTTCCTGTTTTAAATAGATCTACTCTCCAGGAGAAATTGAGTTATTTCTCTCTAATAGTGTTTGTGCATAGTTATGAATTTCCTTTCTAGACTAAATATAACCTCTCTGAGAAAGTTTACCAATTTGAGATCCAACTTGAGAAAAACTATAAACACGCCTCTGAAATCTTTTACGCTGAAGAAAGGCAATGTTCGAGATATCGCTCTAGTAGGGATATTTCTGTTTGCCCAGGCAAGTTTTAGAGAACCGGTACCTTTTACAGACAAAACATATTTCTCCCCATTAAAATATGTTACAAAAGCATTAGGCGAAATAGTGTATCGAAATAAAAAGGAAATTGAGCCTACTAATCCATTTTTTAACACCAAAGAGAAAATAATCCAACTGATGTTAGAAAAAAATGGAGCGAAGATCGCGCCCTATTTGAAAGAAATCAAGTTCAGAGTGTCGGAAAACTCGGGTTTATCTGCCGCACTCCGTGGTGATTACATCGTTTATGGCGATAGATTTATTTCCGAATGCCCAGAAAACCTGGATATACAATTCTTTTTCTTTGCTCATGAATTGTCCCATAATATTCTTGCACATTGGGAAAGATTGTCTGATCATATACTTCCTGATTGGTTCACAAAAGTGTATCCTATTTCTCTGCTTTTATGTTTATCTTGGGGTCCAATTTTTGGGGCTTTTTACTCCTTATCGTGTGCAATGGGGTTCATTGTAGCTACCCAGAGGTTCATTATTGCCGAAGAAACAGAAGCAGATGATTTAGCAATAAAGCTCACTTATGAGGCAGGATGTGATTTGAGGAAGGCAATTGAATTTTTTGAATCTTTACGAACCTTAACATTCTTTCAGAAGCTACTAGACACCCATCCAAATAATTCTGAAAGAATAGCTTATATAGAGGCGTTCATCCGTTCCCATCAACTGTAAGGTTCCTTACTTTGTAAATACTTTAATTAATTTTGTTGAATAAATTCTTTCGACCACCAGAGGTCGCCGTTTTCACTATAAAAACTCGTTGTTGTTGTTCCCCGATGGCCGGCTCAAATCTTTTGTACATTATGCAAATAATATTTTGTTTTCCTTGTTCTACTCGCCTTAAGCCAGGCAGTACTTTTACCCAATTATGTTTCTTTTTAAAATATATTCTTTAGCTCAAATAAAGAAATCTCTGATCTAAAATATTTTGATTATAGTTTCAAGATTATAACCAGGATAACAATACCATGTCATAATCCTCAACATGATCAAAAATGCAAGCAGAAAAATCTCATTATTTATATAATATATACATATTTTAATAATAAATTTAGTTATCATTTTAATAGCTGATATATCTGGCTTTGTCCGTATTTAACCTGAGTTATAGTTTACCTGAAGTGTATTGTCTTAAAAATAATATATTATTATTAGTAGCGCGAGTTCATTAATTTTTATTATCAAAACCATATTCCTACTCCAAATTATGCTAACTAGTTGGTATTAGGCTACTATATATTGGTTTTGTAAACCTATATGTGTTATATGAACAATAATATCATCAAATATTATTGAAAAGAAACCCATTGCCAATTAAATTTATTTGTTACAAATTTTATCGAAAGATGCAATTGAATTTATTTTAAAAAATATCATTTATTCCTACTTATGTAATTTAATTGATAGAAGATTGAAAATATCTTTTTAGAGCACATCTCTATATATAAATATATTATAAAAATTAAAAAGTCAGGTTTCTAATTACAAAGTCAGTTTTAATTTAAAGTAACTTTCTTAGATGCCCGCTAAACAACAACAACAAAAAAAAAACAGTTCATAAATGCGTAATGAAGGGTTACACACAGAGATTCAATATATATGTGTTGAGGTATCTAGTCGACTTAATCTATGGTGTGCGATCCTGTCGACTCTCGCTATACTGTGTTGACCGAGAGGAACAGTCAGGATGTGGAGAGCTTTCCAGTACCTCTCTGCACCTTGGAAGACCTTTAACAGTTCTCACAAAGTACAGGCAGTCGTGGTCGAGGCAGAGTGGAAAGCTTGGGAATGTCCATACACAAAAAACGAAGACACAGTTGCACTAGGAAAGTTCCGTGAACAGATAAAAGTTGAGCTAGGAGCGAAAGATGGAGATAGAAGAGTTCTTACTGGGCTACATGCTCGATGAGGTGGACCTTGGTGACAACCGACGAGGGCCTGCGCTGATGGTGTAGTGACTATATTTTTGGCTAGGGCGGAGGTCTTATATATCTTTTCCGAGAGAGGAAGTATTACATTTCAGCAGATGCAACAAGAGCGTAGATCGGATGGCGAAATTGTACACTGGCGCCGCCCTGACAGTTTCCTATCTATCTTTTGATGTTGTTGAACCTCCATCTTTTGCTTTAGCTCAACTCTTAATCTATTATAGAGAGTTTTATTTATTTATCCTCAGTTTGTACAAGGTACATTACATGTCAATAATGCGTATAATAACTTAGAGATGTGTTTCTATTATACAACATGAAAATCTTGTTGGTTTAAATTACCATATATATATATATACATATATATATATATGTAATGAGATGAGAGTTCCGGTAGCTTTTGTAGAGATCCTGTCGACTCATGTAATAAGATGAGAATTCCAGTAGCTTTTGTAGAGATCCTGTCGACTAATGAAATAATTTTGAAGTTTGGTTGTTGTCGACTTGTAGTATCCTGTCGACTACTGAAATAATGTTGAAGCCCTGGTAGCTCTTGTTGTACTGTGTTGACCGAGAGGAACAGTCAGGATGTAGAGTTTTCCAGTACCTCTCTGCACCTTGGAAGACCTTTAAAAGTTCTCACAAAATACAGGCAGTCGTGGTCGAGGCAGAGTGGAAAAGCTTGGGGATATCCATACACAAAAAACGAAGACACAGTTGCACTAAGAAAGTTCCGTTAACAGATAAAAGCTGAGCTAGGAGCGAAAAGATGGAGATAGACGAGTTCTTCCTAACTACATGTTGGATGAGATCGACATAACATACGACCGACGCGGCTTGCACTAAGGGTGAACTAAACTAAACTGAACTGAACTGAACTGTCAAGTCACTGTAAGGTGATGTATTTATAGGTTAAAGACGGGGCGACCTTATGTGACAGGGGCGTTTCTGAGAAAAGGGGGCCTTGGCATGTCCAGGTGTGAGAGGGGTCTCTGCATTCCACCACATGTGACAGTGTGGGTGGCCTTGTTTGTGGGAATTGTAAATCGACCTGATTTATGACTTCCATCTTTAGACTTTGTTGTTTTGGCAATACTATGCTCGATCTCTGCTTTAGCTCAACTCTTAAATCTATTACAGATTTTATTTATTTATCCACTTTGTACAAATTACATTACATATGGCGATGCAATGACACAGATTAATCATGCGCATAATTATTTATAGATGTGTTTCTATATACAACATGACAATCTTATTATAAGTTATATACACAATATGGGGTTGTTGGTTTAAATTACCATATATATATGATCAATATTTATTCTCTTTAGTATGTCAATCCGGTGTCCATCTTTTGCGTGTATCTATCACTCTAGTGTGAGAAAACTATCTGGCTAAATATTGATGCTCGATATTATTTGTTTTTCTTTTTTTTTTTTTCATCGTTTTGTTTAAATTTATTTACAACTTCTCTTGAGGTCTGAGGTTATTTTTATTTTTGGTTTTCTATTATAGTTTTGGAATGTTTGGTTTGATAAATTACATTCTTTGAATTTTGATGCTAATTTTCTAATGTTGTTATTTATAGTTTCATATTTTCAAGGATAATTTTTGATTATGGGTATTTTTTATTTATTATATTTATTATTATATATAAGAGTTCATTTTATTGTTCAAAACCTGTTATATTCCATTTTCCTTGTATTTTCGTGGCTAATCCTGCTTAGATGTATTTTTAAAGGACAGGTGATGATCAAAGAATACTCCTAGACTTAGAACACTATCCTTCCCCACTTGATAGTAAAATTGATAAAGCTCAATTCTTTTTTCAGCCCAATTTCTTATTTCTTAGGTGCGAGAAGAGTATAGCTTCCGTTTTATAGGATTCATTTCTATTTCCCAAGTTTTGTACTATATCTCTACAAATACACAGGTCTCCGGCAGTTTTCATAGTTGTTTTAGAATGGCTTTATCATCGAAAAATGTGTACTATATATATATATATATATATATATATATGGTTCCTTAACACAAATAAAACCATCAATATATTTATCTGTTTTCTATATATATATATATTAATGTCAATGTATCTATATATATATCTGTGTGATTGACGGCTATGCACGTCCTAAATAGATAACTGATTTGACTGAAATTTTAACAGGAAATAGAGTTAAGTCTGGAAGAGTTTTATGTCGCATTTTAACCAAGCAAATTAAAATTAACCAAGTAGTGAGCATAAATACTTATTTATTAGCTAGAAAATGATTATGAAATATTGCTGCATCATGTTTGATTCTCAGAAAAAAAAAATCTTTCCGGGTTATTCATTAAAGCAGACCGCGGCGAAGCCAGACTATTATTTTTACTAAGCAGAAACAAGATTCCTAAAGCAAAACATTCAATCGAGCAGAAGACGGACAAAGCAATGTCATCTCTATATATAAAAGTTCAAAGGCAACTTACTGACTCAATTTTCCCACACACGCAATTAGAATAACTAATAAAATTAAGTCTATTTAAATAAACCAATATTAAATTTGCATATTTTGTGTTAAAAAAATGTCGGATTGACGTGAAGGAAATTGGACCCTAGAATTTAAAATGAATAAAATATCAGACTGCCATTTTTGAAGTCAGAAAAATGTTGCTAATATTGCTTTATGATTATTGGTAAATTTGCTCTCTTTTAATAATATTAGCGGATGAACCCGCTTCGTCCGGGTTTTACTCGAGTGAAAGTTTTCCTAACAAATAATTGATAAAAAATATATATTTTTCGAGAAAACATCCTCTCCCTAATCTCTCTCTCTGAATCATTTTTACAAATACAGTACATAATTATATACACAGGGTGATCCAAAAGTCCCGCACAACTTTAAAAATTAATAACTCCGCGAATATTTGCGCTAGAGCAATGCGGTAAACACCATTGTGTTCAGGATGCAATGGGATTTTTTATGGCAAATAATAAAAAATTCGAAGTTGATTTTAGTTACAACTTTATTCGCTAGATGGCGCTCTACCAGAATCAGAGATTCAGCGGCCAAATTGTTTGATAAATTGAAAAATATAACTGAACGACACGTATTTTTCCTTTTCGAATACCAGGAAAGAACCCTAATAATATCAAATGATAAATTAATAAAACACCATTTCGCCAAAAGTTAGAAGAATTGGTTGACGATTTTTAAATACAATCTGAGATATGTAAAATAGGTATATGCAAATTAAAACATGTAGCAAAAAATATTTATATTTTAGATGGAGTTTTGTGAAATAGATTGAATGTTTGAAAATAACTACTGATATCAATACACGATTTTTGAAATGTTAATATAGTGCCAAAAATTATGATGGCACTACTAATAGGATTTCATGCTATAAGGAATGTTTAGTTTCTTGACTAATTGGCGACACTTGACTATTTAACTGGATATTTGTCATGATCCAAAAATGAAATATAGAGGGGAGTGACAAAATATATTTGTCGTACTTTATTCCAAATATCCTATGGGGTTGTCAAATGTTATCATTGTTTATTATACTGTACATAATTTTGAAAATGTATCCCCTCAAAAGAAATCATTTTTAAATCGACCTTTTGCCTTGAAAAACATGGTAGTAAAATCATTTTGTATTATTATTTGCGCAAAATTTCTAAAGTTGGGGGGATACAAAGAATATTCCTTATGCTATTTCTTCTAATGAGCGAAAAGCGATAAAATAAACATAAGGGGTAAAATTGTGTATACCAGTGTTATTCGAGAAGTTATAACACTTTGGCCTGCACGACATAATATAAGATGTGGGCAAA
Organism: Cordylochernes scorpioides; assembly: GCA_030710605.1. Classification (NCBI taxonomy): domain Eukaryota; kingdom Metazoa; phylum Arthropoda; class Arachnida; order Pseudoscorpiones; family Chernetidae; genus Cordylochernes; species Cordylochernes scorpioides. The sequence continues at coordinate 133,973,520 of CP092886.1, read as the reverse complement.
TTACAAACAAAAAAAATTACCGTTCACAGAAAAAAAATAGTAAAGATGTGAGGACAGCATTTATCATTACCATAACCCAAAACAAAGAGCTGTAAAATATAACACATGAGGTAACTGCCTTCTCTCTTGTATTAGGTCACAATCCTTGCTCAATGTGGCGCCCCTCATTCTCAAACACCGCCTGCAGACGATGCACAATTAAATAGTTGAAACTTATAAAACGTGACATCTGATAGAAGCCTTCAACATGGCCAATGTGGTAAGTCGGCATCGATAAAAACGCGACTTAATGTACCCCCATAACCGAAATTGTAATGCGTCAAGTCTGGTGATATTGGAGTCCACTGGTATATAAAGTGGCGACTTATCAACGAATTCCCCCGAACGTATCCTTCAGCAATTGTTTGGCACCGCGGGAGATATGAGGAGGTCCTCCATCTTGCATGAATGTTATTTCGCTTAGTGCTTGTCTGTCCTGCAATATGGGAATAACCTTTTCTCTCAAAAGTTGAACATAACGTTCACCAGTTACAAAAACGGTTTTAAAAGTTCTTCCATTGATTTTTTCAAAGAAAAAGTGCCCAATAATAAAAGAAGAAGTGAACCCACACAAAACTGTAACTCTGGGCTGATGAAGTGGTATTTCTGTAAAAATCCTAGGGTTTTATGTTGCCAAAATGAGGCAGTTTTGAATGTTAAATTCTCCCTTTAGATAAAAATGAGCATCATCTGTTCTTAGAACATTTGACAGCCAGTTTTCATCAATATCAATTTGCCGGAAACCCCATGCAGCGAATTCTTGACGCTTCTCAAAATCGCTGACTTTCAACTCGTGAAAACTTTGAATTTTGTTAAGGTATTTTAAAAGAAAAATTCTAAATGTGTGTTCTCTCCAAACTGTTCTATACCAAATCCCCGTTTGTCGAGAAACTTGTCTAGCACTTACCTCTCCATACATGGATAACGTTTCAATAGCTTCAGCATTCTGCAAAACCGCAACAGCCACTGACTTGCATGTCGATGGTCTTTCACTCCGAGGTTTGGCTTCCAGAGATCCAGTTTCCTCAAAACTTTTAATCCATCGCTTTAGAGAGTAGCAACTCATTGGTCCTTTACCGCTTCGATTTATCTTTAAAGGAACGAAACGCTCGTGAAGCTTCAGTGGCAGATTCTGAATCACAATTTAAAAAATTCACCAAGAGTTATTTATCCTGTAATGACGGCATTCCAGGGGGAAGGGGAGAAGTCCGACCACACCTCATTGCGGCCCCCCCTGGACCCTTGGAATATTTGACCAAATTCTGGTTCGTTTCCAAGATGACTAACGTTGCAACGGCACCCATTTTCAAATGAAGAGCAAAACTGATATCTCCAGTAATGCTACCGCGTCCGGGGTAACCGCCGCGTCAGGAGCTGCAGCTCGAGCTCATGATGAGAAATCTACTACGAGGACACAATTCAATCTACTACAACTCAATATAAATGGTAACCAGAGGAAGATAAAGAGCTGACTTGTCTTCTCTGTGACAACAATATACATATTACTTGTCCTCAGGAGACAAAATTGAATCAGAATCTGAGATTCAATATCAAAGCTTATACAACACTACGAAAGGACAGACCGGGAAAATTCGGAGGAGGACTTGCCGTTTTGATTCAAACTCTAGAAATCAAATTTAAGGAAATCGCCTATAATCAGAGTAAGCCTAGAGAAAGCACGACAGAAGCTCAGGCAATAAAAATCTATCTTACAGATAAAACAATTCCAATCATAAATGTTTATCACCACGATAATACTAGCATCAGTACAGGCCTGATAGAGGCATTAAGTGAAGCGTCTTCGGATATCGCAATCATACTTGGTGATTTTAACGCCGAAAGACCAACTTGGGGATCACCTGTCCAGGATAACAAAGGTCAGCAGGTTGAGGACATGCTAGCCGACCTCGACCTTACACCGTTAAATAACGAAATGAACACCTATCTAACCAAGTCCACAGGCACAGAATCCGCAATAGACATCACAGCGATAAATTACAACATCGCACCCACAACACAATAGAAATTTCTGAAAAGTGCAATCAGTGACCACAGACCAATTTTAACAACCCTAAAATTCAAAATTGAGAATTTCCAACAGAATAAAAGAACACTGGAAAAAATTCACAGAAAAGCTTGAAGAACTGTGCAACGAAGAATTAAATCACAGAACGATTGACAAAAAAAAATGGAAAAATTTCTTCGAACATATCCAAAGCTGCAAAAGTATCGATACCAAGAGGTAGACCTAAAGACCTGTGAATACTTTACTGGAAGGACCACAATATCGAGGCAATGATTGCAGAGAGAGACAATATCAATGAACTTCTTAAAACAAATAAAACAGAAGAAATCATAAAGGAATTCATTGAAATTAGTCACAAAATAGAACAAGAAATTTGGATATTCAAACAAGAGAGAGAGAGAGAAAAATGGGCAGAATTCTGCGAAAAAAATGGATCCAAAAAAGGAAAGCCATCACTAGAATATAATTAGTGTTATAAAACAATCAAAAACCAACACTAATCCTCCAATACTCTAACCGATATGAATAGCGAGAAGGAACAAACAGATGGCTGAAATAATTGCTGAATATCTTTCAAGCACTTCCAGACTCAGCTATACGAATGAAGGCAGGACTCTAAAAGATAATGTAAACAGGTTAGTTAAACAAGCAAGTAATTACCATCAACAAGTTATTTACTCGAGAGACTTCACACTGAATGAGCTAAATTCATCAATAGGAAAGTTAAATCCAAGATGTCACCTGGAGTTGCTCTAATCTTTGGTCAAATGATTAAACACTTAGGAGACAAAGCTAAAAATCAACTCCTACGAAAACTGAACATTTCATGGCAAACTAGTAAACTACCAAAGAATTGGAAGATATCAATTATAGTGCCAATACTGAAACCAAACAAAGATGCCAAGGAATGCAAGAACTATCGGCCAATTGCTCTTACCAGCATACTTTGTAAAATAACAGAATGAATTATCCACTCTAGGCTCATAGTCTGGCTCACTAACAATAATAAAATAAACTTCTACCAAACTGCCTAAAGATCCAGACACTGTACAACTGATAAACTGTTCTACTTCGGCAGAAAATTGACTTAGACCCAGAGAAGCAGCTTTACACACCCAAGATAGTGGATATTGCTGCTGAGTGATGGGAGATGCATGGAGACATCTGAGACTCTTCTTTGGACACGATAACAACAACAACAATAATAGATTTCTAGGAAAAACCGCCAAAGAAGACAACGGCCGTATTCCTGGATATGACCTCAGCTTTAGATGAGTGTAGAAATTATTAGAAAGGCTGCACAACATCAGAGTAAAAGGAAAAATCTTAATCTGGATTGCAGACTTCTTAAGGGGAAGAAGGATAAGGGTTCGGGTCAATGGAACATTTTCCAAGGACCGAAGAACATGGGCTGGTGTACCTCAGGGATCTGTGCTCAGCTCTCTACACTTCTCGCTATATATTAACTGTTGTGTATGTAAATAGATGAAGATTATTTGCATTCTTTAAAGTCTCATTATGTAAGAATATATGTGTATATAAATTGGACATTTTTTGTTGGCCAAACGAAAAGAAAAAGAGCTAAAAAAAAGAGTCATGGTCAAGTTTGAGTTGTTGTACGTCTAATTACGACACAACCTTAACAACATCCATCCTCACTGAAGACACAAAAGTTGCCTGTTATGCAGATTATATAGCCATATGGCACACAAGTAGCAGTATAGAAATATCAGAAAAAAACTGAACACATCAATGAGAGGACTGGAGAAGTGGGCATTGAAACTCAAAATGACAATAAACCCAATAAACACAAACCTATAGGTCTCCTTCACTGACAGGAAAAAAAGGCATGAATTTAACTCCAAAATAAGCATAAACAACCATATAATTGATAAAATTAGATCTCCAAATTACCTAGGTGTGTTACTTGATGAGGAATTGCGATTTACAGAACACATAATTAGGACCTCAAATAGAGCTACCAGAAACCTAAACATTCTGAGAAGGCTATGTGGAACAAATTGGGGAGAAAAACCCAAAATTCTCAGAACAACATATATCACCTTAATAAGGCCAATAATGGAATATGCAACACCTGTTTGGGCTCCCTCAAGTTCATCACTAAAAGGAAGACTAGACAGTGTTCAAGCAAAAGCGGCCAAATTAATCACTGGTTCTGTTTTAAATACCAACAATTAGAAAATTCAGAGAGAATGTGGTCTAGACCTACTTGAAAGCAGAAGACAATTTGAAACAATAAAATTCACCAATAGCTTAAAAACTAAAGAAACCGAACACATATCCCATAGAACCTATTTAAACTGGACACAAAAAGAAAGGCTCAAAAGATCTTCAACACTTCAGTACGACAACAATATTAGAAAGAGCATAAATATGAAACATAATGAATTTCGATTTTCCGGAATAACCAATATTTCTTACCCCATTGCCATCAAATGTAATCATCAATCTTAACCTGAATGAACCCTGCAATAAAAAAAAAAGAGAACAAAAACATTCTTAAAAAGAAAGGACTTAACACAATTGGTTTATGCGATCAGATAAATTATTTAACAGCATATACAGATGGATCATCAGACCTTACCATAAGTAATGGAGGGGCTGGAATTAACATAATACTGCAAGATGGAACATACATCAAAATCAAAGAAGGAGCAAGAAAGATTCCGTCAAACTTCACTTGTGAACCGACAGCTATCTGGAAAGCTCTTGGTGTATGCCTTAACCAACCATCCCTGCATCAAGCAGAAGGAATTATAATATACCGTACAACGACTTCATATCCGATCTAGAAGCAATTCATAAATAAATTCATAAATAAATTATTTAACAGCATATACAGATGGATCATCAGACCTTACCATAAGTAATGGAGGGGCTGGAATTAACATAATACTTCAAGATGGAACATACATCAAAATCAAAGAAGGAGCAAGAAAGATTCCGTCAAACTTCACTTGTGAACCGACAGCTATCTGGAAAGCTCTTGATGTATGCCTTAACCAACCATCCCTGCATCAAGCAGAAGGAATTATAATATACCGTACAACGACTTCATATCCGATCTAGAAGCAATTCAGAAGGGCAATACTATAATCACACAGAACATACATTCGTTACTTACTCAACTGATATCATTGGAGAATAACTGCATTCTACAATGGATTCCTGCCCGTGGGGGTAATGAAATGGCAGTTGAATTTGCAAAGGAAGCCAGAAATTTGAGCCAAAGGAAAGAACAAATGTCATTATTTGACGCTAATGCTTTTGCAAAATACAAGATAATTAAACAAAAATAAGAAAAGATCAAAATGTGAAATAAACTCCGAGAGAAAATGACAAAACTATAACAAGATTTAGAACAAAACATTATAAAGGATGACAATACATCCAGATGGCACAAGAACCTATAGAACATGCAAAAACTGTCCTGGTGTGGAACTAACACCTACCCACATATTCTCATGCCCGCAGCCTTGCAGAAAACTGACATAGACCCAGAGCAGCTGCTTTACACACCCAAGATAGTGGACAATGCTGCTGCTTCTGTGATAGAGATGCATGGAGACATCTGAGGCTCTTTATTGGACACGACAAAAACAACAACGGCATTCCAGAGTAAAATAAATTATCAGAGATAGATATTTTTCAAATGAATTAAAATAAATATAATCGATACTGAGAGAGAGTTGAATTAAAAAATTAGAAAACATTTATTTTCGAAATTTAAATAGCTGAGAGGATTCCAGCAAACCGCATCTAAAATATCAGGGTTTTTTTTTTTGCTACATGTTTTAATTTGCATATAACTATTTTACATATCTCAGATTGTATTTAAAAATCGTTGACCATTTCTTCTAACTTTTGGCGAAATGGTGTTTTATTAATTTATCATTTGATATTATTAGGGTTCTTTCCTGGTATTCAAAAAGGAAAAATACGTGTCGTTCAGTTATATTTTTCAATTTATCAAACAATTTGGCCGCTGAATCGCTGATTCTGGTAGAGCGCCATCTAGCGAATAAATTTGTAACTAAAATCAATTTCGAAATAAATATTTGCTCTAGCGCAAATATTCGCGGAGTTATTAATTTTTAAAGTTGTGCGGGACTTTTGGATCACCCTGTATATCTTTTTCAAATCGATTCAGTAGAGAGTATTTATTTTCTGAAATATTTTTTTGATTTTTATAGATATATATATTAAAAATAAAGAAGGCATCTCCTGACCACGAGCACATGTGCTTTTTAGATGGCAGAGCGCCATCTAGTGGAGCAAAAATAAACTAAACGTTTATTTAGCTTGCTCCGTGATATTTGGCCAACCCAATTTCTTGATAAATCAAGAAAAGCCATCCACGAACGCGTTTCGCGCTGTTAGCGCTTGTCAGCGTGGAGAAGGCTGTAACCACTGCGACCAAAAAGATTTTTTGGTCCCAATGGCTTCCTAAAAAATCAAGAAATGGGTATTTAAGGCCAAATTTGCGTAAAGACGCTTAACACATGAAAAAACAATAGAAAAAAAATAAAAGATAAGTGGGTCAGGTGTTGATATTAAAAATAAAGAATGCATCTCCTGACCACGAGCACATGTGCTTTTTAGATGGCAGAGCGCCATCTAGTGGAGCAAAAATAAACTAAACGTTTATTTAGCTTGCTCCGTGATATTTGTCCAACCCAATTTCTTGATAAATCAAGAAAAGCCATCCACGAACGCGTTTCGCGCTGTTGGCGCTCGTCAGCGTGGAGAAGGCTGTAACCACTGCGACCAAAAATGATGGCGCTCTGCCATCTAAAAAGCTCACGTGCTCGTAGTCAGGAGATGCCTTCTTTAATTTTAATATCAACACCTGACCCACTTATCTTTTATTTTTTTCTATTGTTTTTTCATGTGTTAAGCGTCTTTACGCAAATTTGGCCTTAAATACCCATTTCTTGATTTTTTGGGAAGCCATTGGGACCAAAAAATATTTTTGGTCGCAGTGGTTACAGCCTTCTCCACGCTGACGAGCGCCAACAGCCATTAGACAAACCCTTACTCGGGTAAAACCCGGGCGAACCCGGGTACATCCATACATGAATAATGATACAATTCCAAGGCAAGATACTATTCCTTTAACTTCCAATTACCGAGGGAACAAATTAATATTGATTTTATTCAACTTATCGAGTATTTTTCAAGGGACCGGGAAAAAATGTTCACTTTATCGAGAGATTCGTTAGACAAACCTTTACTCGGGTAAAACCCGGACGAAGCCGGGTACGTCCGCTAGTATATATATAAATATTAAAAATGGCATCTCTTTATCATGAAATTGAAACGGAATAAATATCAAATATTCGCTGATTTTAATTTATTCCAGCATTGGACAAATACCCATTCTTTATTAATTATTGCACAAAAAGGAGATGCCTTTTTTTCTCAATTTATGCACCTTATCCCAGTACGCGCAATTTTAGATTTGTATTATCAAATTTTTTGTTTTGTTCCTGCCTACTAAAAATGATGATCTGGCTTCGCCTTTGGTCTGCCTTATGGAATTTTCCCCGAGAGAATTTTGTTTCTGACAATTAGACATAATAGAGAAATAGTTTCATCATCATTTTCTGACTGAAAAATAAATATTTTTGCCCATTACTTGGTCAATTTTAATTTTTCTTGGCTAAAATGCGACAATAAACTCTTCCAGATTTTTGTCTATTTCCTGTTGGAATTTCAGCCAGATTAGGAACTTATTGAGGACGTGTATAGCCGACAAACATATGTATATATAAGTTCCAAGTTTCAAATAACTTTATTAGGGGCCGCTCAAAAAGAGCAACCTAGATCATTATATTTACCACAAACTGTGGAGGATGATTATGTACAGGGGTTCATTTACAATTATAATTTATATTGATGTCGTTGGGTCCGGATTCTCAGATCCTTGGGGATATTGTTCTTGAGAAGTTTTTTTTTTCTGGCTTGATTGATATTCAAGGTGGTTTATTATTACTTTTTTTCCACTTTTCGACATTCTGGCTTAATTGATAGAGAATTTGTCTAGGTTTTAAATTTCCTATTTTCCTTTTTCCGCAGTTGTAGTTTGTGGCTTAATTGAAGGTGGGGTTTTCTGATTTTTCGTAGAATTTAAATGATTATCTAATAATGTAGTCATTGATGTTTTCGATATTTAGATCGTTCCTGAGGATTGTGTACCAAACGAACTAGGGTGGAGACATGAATTTTCTGATCATTTTATTTTCAAAGCCTTCTAGCTTTTTAGGGATGGTTTTATGTGCTGTCCTAAGTGCTGTATATAAGTATTAGTCTTATTATAGACGTGTAAATGGTTCTTTTGCAATGTAGGGATAATTTGCTTTTCGGTCCTAGAAGTAGGGATAGTCGGTGCTGGGCAGCTTTCACCAAATTGATTCTGTTTTCAATGTGTTTTTTGAAGGCTAGGTGCTCGTCTTGTCATCTCTAGGTATCGGATATTCTCTTTCCATTTAATATTGTCTTCTGAGACGAAGAGTTCGTCCAAAGTTTCTTAATTTTGTCTTTTTTCCTGGAGAAAATGATTGCTTCACTTTTTTGGGGGTTCATTGTGACTCGGCATTTTTTACACCAAATTGTGGAAAAGATGCAGGCCTCTTGGATTTTCATGTGGAGTCTGTCGAAGGTGTATGTCGAGGCCAAAATGGCGGTATCATCGGCAAATAGGCATAAAGAGGTGTCTTCAATATAGGGGAAGTCGTCTATATATATGTCGAATAAGGTTGGTCCTGTGACAGATCCTTGAGGAACCCCAGAAATGATGTTCCTAGCTGTTGACAGTTCGTCTCTGACTCGTACCTTGAATGTTCTATTCGTTAAAAAGTTTTGCATTATTTTTATGATGTCTCCAGGGAGGTGCTTTTTAGGAATCGGTATGGGATTTTCGAGGTCGTGAGGAATAGGTGCCTAGCTGATGGTATATCAGGATAAAAGTTAGTTTGCTTCTTTTTGCTATTAAGACCTGTGATTTTGCAGACACAGAAATAACAATTGTTATGGTGATTTTTTGGTTTCCTCTGTTTGGGAATTGTAAATTTTCCACAAATGTAGCAGAACATTTCTGGATTATCTTTGCATTAACGCGGCATTATTTATATATTTAAAATTATTTATGAAAATAAATGCATCTTTAAACATTTTCCTCATATAAAATTGCAATAGTATGCATTTGATCTAAATGATGATTAAATTTTATGCTTACACTGTCAATTTCTTCCAAATATTTTGATGAAAGTGATGACATCAGCTTCTTTATAAAATTAAATATTTTCAAATATTTTTCAAAAATTTATCTAAATTTGAAAAATGAAGGTTATATATTCATCATGTACGGGTTGGAATTTTCTCGAAACAACTTTCAAATATTGAAAAGAAAAAAGACGTGCGTGTACTAGTGTTATTATAAACTTTATTATTTTATTATGAACGCAATGTCATTATAATTATGATCATTTGGAAATTAGCTGATGTTTGTGAACGATGCTCCTCTAGTAAATTTATTAGAATTAAACATATATATATTTTTACATGGTGTTGCCTCTTTGTTGGGTCATATACCTTGATTTTTTCCTTCTTTGTTATACACCTTCCCGAGCGGGTTTCCATAATTCAACAAATGAGATGCAACTAAAATTACCTTTTTAAATTTGTGTTTATTTTCTTCCTCGGTGATCCTGAGTCTACACGTCCGTCATCTTTCCAAAATAAATATGAGGAAATAAACAATAACAATGATATAAAAGGAATGATACTAAAGTACATATTTTAAAATACCATGGATTTCGAATAAATGTAGAAGCGCATCAAACAATGTAACAATATCTCTAAACTTTCTACTAGGTATTTCGTGGCATGTTTTACAAATTCTGCAAGCAACATGGACATCGCTACTTTGACCTTCTTCTCAAATGTTCTTCGGAAAGAGGTTTACTTAATCATTTTTCTATAAAAACTGAAAAATAAAATTGAAATTTGAAAAAAAAAAACAAACATTGAAATTCATGAAATTAATTCAAAAATTATATTATGATTAATACTACATTTCAAATACGTTTAAAAAAAAATCTAACATTTCATCCAGATACCGACAAATGATTATCTTGTTTATGTTAAACTTTATATATGTGATAATAACATATCCGACTATTTTTAAACTTTATTTTATATTTGAAGAATAACGTTTAAAAGGTAAATAATAGAAAGGCATTTCTTTATGAACATCCAATTTGGAGCAGGTTTCATCCTCAGTCTATATAAGGCCTAAACTCTTGCATCTGATTAAAAATATCGGCAATTTCATTTATACGATTTGAACAAGTTTCGCGTACAGCCTTGATATGATCAATGGATAAATTAGGAGCGGTAAAGAGGTCTTCTAGAAGAGTCAGAGTAGTTCTGTGAATATCCTCGAACAAGTCATTGAGGTTCTTTAAAGTCATAGACACGTTCGTTGGCAGCGCGACTTCCTCAAGATAGCAATTGATTTCTATGTACCAATCTTGTAAGTCAAATAAATTTCTGTAAGTTTGATAGAGATCCAGCATGAGTTCACCTTCTGTGAGCGAGATTCGAGATCCATTTTAAATCCTGCGAGAAGACCACTGAAATCTTCAAATGAACACGAGAGTAAAAAAAGTATAGTAAATTTACTATTACCAAAAAGATGTTAAGCAAAATATTAATTCAATGCTGAAATGAAAATGTTTTAACTTACTTTCGCGCTATTTATATTTTTTATTTAATTTACCTACGTAAAAATATAGTTATGCAATTTTTTTTTAAATTACGAATATACTATATACTTAATTTAATAAGAGAAATATATTTATACTAGTCGAGTGACCCAGAAAAACGCCCCGGGTTTACCAGAAAGGTACGCAGAGACATTATGAGTATAGATAGTGGCTTAAAAATTGTAATGGGTAAAATCTGATTTTCTAGAAGCAGCATTTCAAGTATAAGGGTGTGTGAAAATACTTTCTAAGTAAAGTATATACATTCGGACAGATCTTATATATTTCTATATTCAAAATGAGAATGGAATCATATCATCCACAACAAACCTTATAATTAACAAGATAAAAGACAACACATTACAAAAATGTAGAAAATTAATGTATAGAGCAGTGGATAAAATAAGTAAATGAGGAGAAGGCCAAAAATTTAAATAATTGATAATAGTTTATTAGCTAACAAATGATATGAAAAATTCCTTTCAGATGAGAAACTCTATAGGCATCGATGAAAGGTTTAAATAAACATATTTAAAGTGGGGAAAAAAAAGAAAATTTTTAACAAATCAGAAAATAAAATTGCAAAAAAACACAACTAAATTGCAGATAAGACGAAATATAAAAGGAATAAATTTATTTAAAGGACCTTATTAAAAACTACATTTCTAGGTTTATATATACAGTATAACCTCGCTAATTCGGCACACGATAATTCGAGCCTGTTTTGATGTCCCGACTTACGGCCTATCATATAACAAAATAATTCTAACTATCGATAATTCGACTCTTTCGATAATTCAAATTTCGACAGTTGATTGTTGTTCAACAACCTTATAGTTAACAACATATTAGACAGCACAGTGCAAAAATGTAGAAAATTAATGTATAGAGTAGTGAATAAAAAAACACCAAAATCGAAACCAATTGATAATAAATGGTTTATTAGCAAACAAATAATACAAAACTTCCATTCAGGTAAGAAACTATAAGCATTGGTGTAAAGTTTAACTATATTTAAAACTAGCGGACGTACCCGGCTTCGCCCGGGTTTTACCCGAGTAAAGGTTTGTCTAACGAATCTCTCGATAAAGTGAATATTTTTCCCCGGTCCCTTGAAAAATACTCGATAAGTTGAATAAAATCAATATTAATTGGTTCCCTCGGTAATTGAAAGTTAAAGGAATAGAATCTTGCCTAGCAATTGTATCATTATTCTTGTCTCAAATAAATTGCCGTGTCATCCTGAATTTTGTCTTTCCTAATTTTCTACATTACAAAATCATCGTATCATCATGATAATATTTAGAGCAGATTGTTGAATTATAACAGATAAATTATAATATTTATCTTGATTATTTTTAGGCGAAAAGTTATTTCAAAATTTTTATTTGCTAGAAACCTTCCCAGTACTATACTAAATAACTTCCCAAAGTTTCGTGGCGTTCCAACGAGTGGTTTGGTCAGGCATAAAGGACACACACACACACTCGGGCGTGCGGCCACGCTTTTGCGAGCTCCGCCGTTTTCGCCTTTTGAGTGCGTGTAGAAGGCGCTTAGTCTGGCAAGTGAGGTATTGGCGGAAAGCCCAGGATGTGCTGAAGAAGTGCCTGAAAGGCCCAGCATCCTGCTACCAACAGGCGAGGAATTATCGCCAAAAGAAGTGAATATGAAGAAAACTAATGAAATTTCTTCAGAAATTTAAAAATATGCAAATTCGCCGGCAGGCGACATGCATGCAAATCTGGCCGCCGCGCATGGTGACGTCACGGCGCCGCCGACTGCTGCCTCGACCAGCGACACATCACCCAACCCGACCTCGCTCAACTGGGCTGACAGCGAGATGGCGGAGGTCGTCGCCAACAACGGCTACACCGTTTTCAAGAGCAAGAAAAGGCGCCGCACTTCATCGCCGGAGCACGCCGCAAAGCAGCCTGGCAGGCCTGCTGAGAAGCCCAGCTCCCAGCAGCAGAAGCGGCCATCTGGGTCGAGGTCAATGCCGCCCCAGGAAATCAAGGCGACGCGCGCCAACATCGCCGCAGCCAGGGCGAGGCAGGCCACCACCAACCACGAGAACTACATCTTCGTGGAGCTGTGCCCTGACATCCCGGACTACTCCTACCTCTGGACAATTGGCAACCTGGTCGGAGGGCCAGGGAGAATAAGCCAGTTCAACAGGATGAACGGCCACTACGTCGTGGGCCTCGCGAGCAAAGACCATGCGAGCCGTCAGGTGGAGGTGGGCCCTGGACATCGAGGGCACCCCACCTGAAGGTCTTCCCCTTCCGAAAAAGGGCAGAACGCATTACCATCGCAAATCTGCCCGGCTTCGTCGAGGACAGCGCCATCGTGGAGCCCCTGCGCAACTTCGGCATCGTGACCTCCATCGCCCCCATCATGATCAAGATGGGGGAATACACCTTCAACGACGGCCGCCGGGAGGCGTTCATCCTGCTCCGCGAAGGCGTGAGGCTCGAGTCGCTGCCCACCCGACTGACCATTAAGTCCAAAGGAGACACCCTGTCAGCCTTCCAGTGTTCCAAGTGCGGCAAGCAGGGCCACCGCAGAGCCAACTGCCCAGCGCTCGCCAGGCAAGGGAACGGCAGCCCCAGGCAAGCAGCGTCTCCCATCGACGCAAGGCCTCCCCCCCCCTCCTCCTCCTCCTCAGCAGCCAAGGAAGCCGGCACCGGCGCCCGCAACACCGGCGTCCCCTGTCCAACCGGCGAAGACATCAACAGAGTCTCCGGCGATCCCCTCGGCGTTCCATCCTGCCGAACCGATGGATCTCGCCCAGCCCGCCCATGCCGCCCTCCCTGCTCCCTTGGCTGTCCCGCGGCCCCTCGAGCCTCGCATCTCTCCGCTCGACCACGAGATGTCGGTGGAGAAGCTGACCTCACCTCCCTCCACGCCTGCCCGGGGAAAGGCCGCACTCGAACAGCTGCTGGAGCACCTCAAGAAGTCCCCTAACCTCTCCATCGATTGGGACAAGTTGCCCGACCTAAACTGCGAGGAGGCTCAGAAGCTCCTCACCTCTGAGACCACCATGAAGAGGCGAGAGCCCACGCTGACCGCGGCACAGGTCAACGCCCTCAACAAGTTGCACGAAACCATCAAGGCCTTGTGCCCAGACTCCAACTCCACAATCCGCAAGACCCTCCAAAAGACCAGGAAGGTGCTTCGTGAAGGACGGTCCCAATGAGTTACCGCGTCGCCACCATCAACGCGCGAGGGCTCGCCACTCGGGGGAGGAGCCTTGCCCTTTGTCATCTCCTCAGGCAACATCACGTGGACATCGCGTTTGTCCAGGAGACAAACGCATTTCATCTGGGCAGCGGCCAAGACCTCTGCCTCGGCTACAGTGCTGTTGTATTGGCCCATCCCGTAGCCATCTCGGGATCCGGACTCGCCTGCGTCTTCGGACCAGGCGTAGCCGTGCTACAACAACGCATCCTGTGGCCGGGCCACATCGCCTTGGCAACCATAGATGTCCGCTGCGAGGAGATGACGGCCATCGCCGTTCATCTGGCGCATGAACCCCGGGAGAGAAACCGACAACTGGAGCTCCTGGCGGCGACAGCGGCACAGGAGGAGGAGGGGGCCTGCTGGATCATCGGCGACTTTAACATCAGGGATCGGGCCCCCTCATCATCATCGGATGCCCTCGCCGCTCTTCTGGACCTGGCCGCGCTTGTCGACGTGGCCACCCAGTTCGACGCCGCCCACCTGCCCACCAGAGTCGCCATGCACGGCGACCAAGTCGAATCCAACCGCCTGGACCGGATCCTCGTCCCTGCTGGAGTCCTGGATCGCGTGTCCATCTACGCGACCAGCCACTACCACCTCTCGGACCACCGCCTCGTGCTGCTCCAGGTGGGCCCGCCCACCACCGCCGTCTCCTCCCCCACCCAGCCTCGCTTGGCCGCGATGCTCCGCTCGGGCCTCGTTCTCGAACATCTGGCTGGTTACATCCGGGAGCTCGAGGAAGACACGGCGCACGATGACGACGACGGGATCCTATGGGACAGGTGGACCACCATCAAGGCGGGACTGCTGGTGGAGGCCAGATCCCTGCACGATCCGCGCCACGCTGCCAGCGACAGCTACATCTACAGGGCAAGGCGCTATATCGCGGCGCAGCTCGAGGCCTCCTCCATCAGGCCGACTACCCATCGCTGCCGGACCTAGCACGCGCCATCCGCCTCCGACGCCCGGTCAGCGTCATCAGGGACGAGCAGGATAACATCATCGAGGGCCCCGAGCTTCGGCGGAGGGCGTTCGCGACCTTCCAGCCCCGCTTCGCCCGTCCCACCAGCGATCCAGCTGCGGGAGCTGCCTTCATCTCCAGCAGCGCGCCCACCACCACCCGCGAGCTGAGTGAGGAGGACCCGCTCCACCGGCCGGACATCAGCCCCAGCGAGATCGCCAACGCTATCGAGCACCTCCCTCGCGGAAAGGCCCCCGGCTGGGACGGCCTGCCGTGCGAGCTCCTCGTTGCCTTCAACGAGGACTTCTTCGCGGAAGCTCTAGCCCGGGTGTTCGCGGCTTCACGGCTCCGCGGTGCCCTGCCTCCGTCGACGCGGCGCAGCTCCATCTGCCTCGTGCCCAAGGCCCGCGGAGGTCGCGGCCTTGATGGCTACAGGCCTGTCGCGCTGCCATCGGCCGACTACAGGGTCCTGGCCGCCATCCTTCACCGGCGCCTCAAGCCCCACCTGCGGACCCTGGTGCCGGAATGCCAGACCTACGCCGTCCCCGGGAGGTCCCCGTCATGGAACATCGCCAGGGTGACGGACGCCATCGACGAGGCCACCGCCCTGGGCTCGCCGCTGGCCGTCATGGGCGTCGACCTAGAGTCCGCCTTTGACTCATTGGACCGCGGCTTCCTGGAGTCCCTGCTAACATCCCTCCGCCTCCCGCCGGCCTTCATGGCCTGGATTAACATCCTCTACGCCGGGGCGGACGCCACCATCCGGGCCGGAGGCTTTCACACCACCGCCTTCCCCCTCCTCAACGGCCTACGACAGGGCTGCGCCGTGAGTGCCGCGCTCTTTAGCATCGCTACGGGGCCGCTGCTACGTCGCCTGGAGTCGACCCTCGGCGTGGGCAACGTCATCGCCTACGCCGACGACATCGTCCTCCTTTTCCATCGCGACGAAGAATTCGAGCGGGTGGCGACCGTCCTCGAAGACTTCAAGCGGGCCTCCGGTATCGCCGTCAACCTCGGGAAGAGCGCGGGCCTTTGGTGCGGAGCCTGGCGCAACCGCGGCGACTCCCCTCTCGGCGCCTCCTGGTCGACCACCTCCATCAGGGTCCTCGGGCTCGACATCGCCCCCAGGAGCTCCGTAGCCCATCAGGAGCAGCATCTTCTCGCCCTTCTGGAGTCCGCCTGCCGCAGATGGACGCCCTTCACCCGCGGCCTATCCCTCGTCGGACGAGCTAGAGCGGCGAACTCGCTGGTGGGCTCCACCATCCAGCACCACCTGCACGGGTACCTGCCATCACCCCCGACCATCGCCAAACTGCAGGCCAGACTTGCGAGGTTCGTCTGGGGGCCCGAGCACACGGCGTGGCTTCCCGCCGCCGTCATGGCGAGGCCCGTAGCCATCGGAGGCCTCGGCCTCCTCGACCTGGCAACCCAACTCCAGCTCGCCTGCCTCAAGGGTGTGCAGGTCGCGCTCCGCGGAGGCAGGAACGGCTTCGACTGGCTGGTCGCCAGCGGCAGCGAGGCCTGGATCCGCCCTCCACCAGACGGCACGCGTCTCCAGCCCCGCCGTCTCCGGTTGCTGAAGCTGTGGGAGGAGGCCTCCAAGATCCTGAGCCTCAATCACCGGGCGGTCCCCGCATCTCTGCTGCTGGACATCCCCAATCATCGGTGGCTGCCGGTTCCTTCGCCCTCCCGACCTCCTGGCCCCTGCCCGCTGGCGCTGAGCCCGAGTCCGGGACCTTCTCGCGGAGGACCACCTCGCTGCCCGACCTACTCGCTCGGCCCTGGCTGACGCCGCGGCCCTGGGCGCCTTCTGTCGGAGGCTAACCTCCGAGAACGCCGTGGGCTTCGGGGCGGAGTCCACGCCTTCATCTAGCTCCCTAGCTGCGGCCGTGGTGCTGCGGGGGACGGCTACGCCGTTCCTCAACGGCCTCACGACCCGCTCGGCCCGACGGGCCCTGGATCGCCCGCGCCTCGCCGCCACGCCCATCTCAAGGTTCACCTCGAGATGGTCGCCCACCATCGGTCCACTTCCATCTAGGATCGACTGGGCCTCGCTGCGGCGCTGCGCCTTCTCGGGCCACGAGGCCGACGCGGCCCTCAAGTTGGCCTTCCACGCCCTGCCCCATCCGGCCCATCCTGCCTCGGTCGGCCCCTCCTGTCCTGCCTGCGGGTCCATCGACCGCTCCCTCGGCCACCGTTACTGGTGCTGCCGTTCCATCAGGCCTCTCATCAGAGAGGCCTTCAACATCATAGGGCGGCCCCCTGACCTGCAGGCTTGGATCTTCGGCGGGTCAGGCCTTGAGGACGACGCCCTTTCCATCTTGGCGTCGGCAAAGTTGCGAATTTATCGCTACTTTGTCCAGGTTGGGCTCGGAGAAGCAGTGGAGGACCCGCTCATCGCCTGGTCCAGGACCCTACAGCGTCGAGGTTTCCTATCTTCATCCCCCTTGTAAAATATTTGTAATATTTATGTAAATATTTCATTCATTCTTTATGTAATATATTTTATTTTTATTTCTCTCTCTCTCGTTGATGGAATGATGTAATATTGTCTAGAAGGCAATAAATAATTTTAATTGTCAAAATTGTCACACACACACACACACATACATTCATTTTTATATATTGTAGGCGCCATCCCGACCAGAGAGCCACAGATAAACAGATTATAAACGCACAGAATATAGAATCCGAGCTCCCCAGTAGAAGGAATACCCGGAAGACGACGGTACTCTCTGTTATATTTGTTGTTCACTATTATGATTTTGTTCTAATAAACACTACTAAATTATTTCATTGGATCCTCTCTTTCTTTTTCCCAGTAAGAAACGCCTACGGAAGCCAACAGAAATTCAGAAGTGGGATAGTCCTGAAGAAAATTGAAGATTCACTGGAATAATTTGGAAACGAGAAGGACGTGGCGCGGTGACCGATCAACGTAAGAGGAGTTGCATGGTATGTACGAAATTTAATTACCTATTCCTAAAAGTATTATACAAGTCACCTCGGTAAAATATTATTGCAAAATCATCTCGATAAGAAAGTATTTTAAAGTAAGCATTTTAAAGTAAAGTGAAGTATTTTAAAGTAAGCATTTTAAAGTAAAGCGAAGTATTTTAAAGTGAAGTATTTTAAAGAAAGTATTTTAAAGTAAAGTGAAGTATTTTAAAGTAAGCATTTTAAAGTAAAGTGAAGTATTTTAAAGTGAAGTATTTTAAAGAAAGTATTTTAAAGAAAGCATTTTAAAGTAAAGTGAAGTATTTTAAAGAAAGTATTTTAAAGTAAAGTGAAGTATTTTAAAGAAAGTATTTTAAAGTAAAGTACAGTATTCTAAAGAAAGTATTTTAAAGTAAAGTAAAGTATTCTAAAGAAAGTATTTTTAAAGTAAATTGAAGAAACAAATAAAAAGTATTATCGCAAAGTATCGCGGTAAAAAGAAAAAAAAAAGGTATTGTCTCAAAATTACCAAAGAAAAGTTGATTTCGTTGAAAGAAATAATTGAAACAGTACGTATCTGGTTTAGTCAGTTTATTTGTTTATTTAAAAAAAAAAAAAACTTTGCCTTGTTTATTTTTCCTTTCGAAAAACATGACTTACTTAGCGAAGTAAGGAAATGCGATTTGAGCAAGTTGGCGTATGAACTCGGCGAGGTAGTACCGCCAGAGAGCAGGATCGTCGACTTAAAACGCCTTATCCTGAATAGTCAATCTTACGAAGAAGAATTCGCAAAGCAACTGTTGGAGACTCTGATCGAGGAACGGGAACAAACAGAACGAGCAGAACGGGAGCGAATGGAACAAACAGCACAAACAGAGCAAGCAGAACGTATAGAACGGGAACGAATCGAGGATCGGGAACGAATCGAACGAAAAGAACAAATGGTAATGGAATTCGAGCTTGAGAAGCTGCGCATCCAGACTACACGCGGAAACAACGATACGTCTCGAAGTACCAGCAATGACGCACATTACGAGATACGTAAACTGATGCCCAAGTACGAGTCGAAGGACAATGATTTGAGTTTTTTACCTAATTCTTTCGAAAGACAGGCAAAGCGACTAGGATTGGATGAAGACCAATGGGCGTTCAGCTCCTAGGATTGCTACCTTACGAAATGACTCAATTAATCGCTCGGGAAACAGAAGAACAAAGCGGCGATTATAGGTTCGTGAAAAGGTTGCTCCTAAAACGGTACAAGTTGAGCCCCCGAACAATTCAGACAAAAATTCGAGAAGCACGAGAGATCTCAAAAGGGTTCCTGGAGAGACTTCGCTTTCGAATTGCGAGGATATTTCAACGAATGGATCGAAGGAATGAACGTGGAAAATTTCGACGCCCTAAAGGATTTGTCCGTCACTAACCAGCTAAAAAAAAAAAGTTCCAAATGTGCTGCGTAATCATCTCATTGACGATTGGACCAAGTTAAACAACCCAGATGAGTTGGCGGATAAACTGGACGAGTACGAAAATGTTCGCACCGAGATGGGACCTCCGCATTGGAATGCGAAACACCTCATACCACCGTCGTTTCAGCAGAAATCTGCGAGATTCCCCAACCAAAGCGAAGTTAAAGAGACTAAACAAGGAACGAATGTTTCGGGTCAAGACGCTGCAAGGAACGAAATCAGTGAAACGTACCCTAACACCTTGAGGAGAATGGTCAACCGTGCAATCAGAAACGACAAGGGAGAACCGAAGTGCTTCAACTGCAATCAGTTTGGACACATTGCCAGAGACTGCCCAGCACCCAGGACTACGTTGACATGCCGAGGATGCGGTCAAACGGGACACAAGGAAAGGAATTGCACAAGACCCAAAGAATGACTAAAAGTAGCCAACCTGGAAGTCGAAGGACTGGAGACTGTCCCGCCAGATGTATATTTGAAGGATGTCAAGATCGACAACAAGGAAACCGTGAAGGCAATGATAGACACCGGGAGCAGCAGTTGTCTAATGAGAGAATCGGTCGCAAGGAGGATCAGCATCGACATCGAACCAGACTCGACTAGTCTGTACGGCATCGGTAACCAGACTGCACCAGCTGCCAGGACCGTTGGGAAGACGACAGTCGACCTGGAGATTGATGGCATCGTCGGAAGGGAAATCACTGTATTCATTGTCAACGATGATGCCCAACCCTATGACCTATTAATTGGAAGAACATGGACAGATCTGCCCTACGTATCCTTCGCCAGAATTGGTAAAAACTTGCATATTGGCTATTCATCCGAATTTCCGTTTGCTAATCTGCAAGAAGAAATCAAGTCGCGTCGCATCGAACTGAGAGCAACCGAAACTGTTCAGTTGGAGAGCGACTCCATTAACTTTACAAGTGCAATCACAGACGAGGTAAAGGACGGATATGTATTGTTCACAGGAGTAGATGACGCCTGTGTCGATTCCCTATTGGAAGTGGTCGACGGAAAGACGACCGTACCCATCATCTCAGCTGGCAAGGGCAAGTTGAGAGTAAGGAAGAACCAATGTGTAGGGCGGGTTGAACTACTGAACCTTGATGATATTGTTGTTAACCTGGACGTCGCAGAGGATTCGTTTCAGACTAAAAATGAAGAGAAGAGGGAAGGACAAGACCAAATGAAACGTAAGCGCCCCATACTGCCTGAGGACATCAACGTCAATCATTCTCTGACTTCGAAAGAGAGACAAGAAATCCTAGATGTAGTAAACGAGTACAGAGACTGTTTCGCTCTTGGCATGGAGGAATTAGGTGCACCGATGTCACCAAGATGGACATTAAGGAGGTTGATGGAAGCAAGCCAGTCTGTCTGAGACCGTATAAGACGACTGCAAGTGAACGCGAAGCAATCAGGGAGATTGTCAGAGAGTGGAAGGACAATGGAATAGTCACGGAAACTAGATCACCCTACGCTAGTCCCGTCCTACTTGTGAGAAAGAAAACTGGAGATCATCGTCTGGTGGTAGATTATAGGAGACTCAACATTCAAACAGTTAAGGACAAGTTCCCATTACCAAGGATAGACGACCTTCTGGAAGGCCTAAGGAATGCGAAATTCTTCACCACTCTGGATCTGGCGCATGGATATCTGCAGATACCACTGACCGATAAGGCAAAATTAAAGACAGCATTCATCACCCCAGATGATACAGGTCAATTCGAAAGGATGATTTTTGGACTCGCCAACGCACCAGCAGAATTCCAAAGACTGATGCACACTGTCCTAGGTCCGCTGCTGAACAAGAAGGCATTCTGCTATCTCGACGACGTGATTATCCCGGCAAAGGATTGGCGGGAGATGATCGAAAGGTTGAGGGAAGTCCTCGAAAGAATAAGATCAGCGAAATTGACACTGAAAACCCTCCAAATGTGAGTTCGGAAGGAGGGAAGTTGAGTTCTTAGGGTATGTCATCAGTGCAGGCGGACTTAAGCCAGGCCCAAGAAAGATCAAGGCGATAGAAGAATTTCCAGAACCCAAGAATGTCCACGACATACGACGCTTTCTGGGACTGACGAACTTCTTCAGACGATTTGTAAAGGACTTCGCGAGGAAAGCAGAACCGCTAAGCAGACTTACGAAGAAAGGTTCACAATTTGAATGGAAGGAAGAACAGCGAAGGTCATTTGGAGGACTACGAAAGGATCTGGTCGAATATCCGTACTAGCTCATTACAACCCTGAACTCAAGACAGAAGTACATTGCGATGCGAGTGCTGAGGGATTAGCAGGAATGGTGCTACAGATGGACGAAGACTGCAATGGCGCTTGGTCTACTGTGTGAGCAAGAAGACAACAGAGGCCGAGAAGATGTACCACTCAAGCAAATTGGAGCTGATGGCGATAGTGTGGACCTTGGATCGACTACGTCAGTTCCTCGTAGGAATCAAGTTTACAGTGGTTACAGATTGCCAAGCACTGGTCTACATGAACGCGAAGAAGACTACAAATCCTCAGATAGCGCGATGGTACAATCTGATTCAGGAATACGATTTCGAAATTCGACATAAACCAGGGGAGAAGATGGCCCACGTAGACGGAATGAGTAGAGCTCCAGTCGACGACCCTAGAGACACGATGGAGGAAATCGTGGAGAAAAACCTTGAAGTGTGCCTCACAATCACACTGGAAGAACAAATCTTGATGATTCAGCATTCCGACCCTGAATTGAGAGACCTGATCCAGATCTTTCGAAAGGACCCGTGTGATAGGACAGTAGGAGAACAAAATAGAATTAACGACTACAGCTACAAAGGAGGCAGACTTTTCCGCATGGTGAAAAATGGAGAAGAGGAACGAGCCCTGTATGTTAATACCCAAAAGTATGAGGAAAAGCTTAGTTGTCAAATTCCATGATCTAATGGGACATTTTGCGACTGATAGGACTGTCAACAAAATTAAGGAATTGTACTGGTTTCCTTCAATGAAGAGGTACGTTCGACGCCATGTGGCTATGTGTCTCGAGTGTCTATTTAACAAAGTTCCCGGTGGAAAACAACAAGGCTTCCTACATCCCATTAAGTCAGGCAAGAGACCCGTTTTCCATCGTACACATGGACCACGTAGGCCCCTTCGTGAGAAGTACAAAAGGTAACCAGGAACTTTTAGTGATTGTCGATAATCTGACAAGATTTGTCCGATTAAGCCCTGTAAGGAATACATCGACGCAGAACGTCCTGAAGGTAATGAAAAGTTTTGTGAATGATTTCGGACTACCCGACAAGATCATCAGCGACAGAGGGTCATGTTTTACCTCAAGGCAATTTGAAGAATTCTGTCGAGGAAATGGAATACATCATACTCTGAACTCTACGAAACATCCGCAAGGGAACGGGATGGTCGAAAGAGTGAACCGAACAGTATTGTCCACTATAGCAACCAGTATCGAGGATCCGCGACGGAAGGATTGGGACCTGAAGATCAAGGAGGTAGAGCGAGACCTGAACAATGCGGTGAACAAGACGACGAATAAAACACCGTTCGAAACACTCCACGGCTATTCCCCTCGATTCCACGATGGGATACTTAGAAGATTAGCCGACGAAGACGTGGACCCATGGACCGAGCCGGATAGAATTCAAGAGAGTGTGAGATCCCAAATTGAGAACAAACAAGAAATTATGAAGACATACTACGATAAGAAGAGGTGCCGTACAATCCAATTCGAAGTAGGAGAAATTGTAGTGATGAGGCATGTACCCAAAATGACGGGTGAACCACCAAGGCACAACCCAAATATCGAGGACCCTTTGATAATTACCGAGGTTCTGCCAAGCGACACGTATAGAGTGACTCAGTTAAGCGAAAGAACCAGTGGACGGTTCTACACGACAACGGCCCCATATCAGTCAACTGAAGTCTTGGCACAGTGAAGAAGATGATTCAGCTACAGAAGAAAGTCCGGACGAGGAGCCAGAAGTAGAAGATAACCCCCGACGCAACCCACGACGTTCCTGCAACGCAAGGTTCAATCGAGGACGATTGAAATCCAGGAATGGCCGAATGTAGGCGCCATCCCGACCAGAGAGCCACAGATAAACAGATTATAAACGCACAGAATATAGAATCCGAGCTCCCCAGTAGAAGGAATACCCGGAAGACGACGGTACTCTCTGTTATATTTGTTGTTCACTATTATGATTTTGTTCTAATAAACACTACTAAATTATTTCATTGGATCCTCTCTTTCTTTTTCCCAGTAAGAAACGCCTACGGAAGCCAACAATATATAGATGAAAAAAAAACAAATCATAAATGAAAGTTGCAAACTATATTTCAGAGAGAAGTGACGACTTATTAAAGTTCAAAATTCATATAAAGGACCTCATTAAAAACTACAATTCTAATTTTATATATTTGGGTTCAACTTTGCATGTATGCTATCCGAAGTTCGCACAGGTGAAAAAGCCATATAGAGCTGTCCATGGGTAAACACAGGTTCTTGTAGCAAGAGACCCACTCTAGCAAAGGTTTGGCCTTGGGCCTCTTTATAGTCATAGCAAAAGCTAACCTTATATGAACAAAACGCCTCTTCAGAAGGAAGGGAAGGTTGGTATCTGAAGGAGCTATAGTTAAAAAATATCTAAAGAAATAAAGGCACCAATACAATGTGTCTAACTTTGGTCCCTGTCAATATTTGTGCTTCAGGGACATGAGAGCACATGCGCTGGATCACCATACGTGTGCTATTGCAAAGACTCTGCTTAGGATTCAAATTTCTCAGAAGCATAACAATAGCACCAGCCTTATGGTTTAACCGGTGTGGATGCATTCCTGTGCCACTGAAACATGGCATTGCTGCCACTGAAATATCACATTGCTGCCACTGAAACATCACATTGCTGCCACTGAA